>CM040174.1:21912005-22284505 GCA_022606695.1 Vaccinium macrocarpon | reverse complement strand
GTCTGATATGCTTGAATGACTGGGAGGATGCACATCTTGGAATTAAGAAGTGTGAGGCTAAAGATGAGTTCAAAGATTATTATGAGAACTCTGATATAGATAGTCCTTAGTGACTGTTTATATCTGACTTCTCAAAAGATTTTGAGGATACTAATACTGTTGTAACTTAATGTTGAATTCCAGGTGCTATCTTACTATTGCTATGTAACCAAATGCCCAGAAAACTGTAACCAAGTGGTGTGTGTAAAGTTGTTCGTGTGCAAGTGTAAGTGTGCAACTTATGAAGGCCTTAATGGCAACATAAAGTTGCATACTTGCATTTTACTATTTTGACTTTATTCAAAAAAAATTAATTTTTGACCATAATTTTATACTTGTTAGATTCGTCTCGTCGAGAAAATTCTTAGCCAAGCCGGAAAAGAAGTGCTGCTCATGTCAGTGGCTATGGCACTTCCCACCTACGCAATGATGTGCTTTAAATTACCTGAGGGATTGTGTCATCAGATTGAATCTGCCATGGCAAGGTTTTGGTGGGGTCAGAAAAATAATGAGCTTAAGATTCATTGGATGAAATGGAGTCGGTTGTGTAAGCACAAGTTTAAGGGAGGTTTGGGTTTTCGCGATCTCAGTGCCTACAACTTGGCTCTTCTAGAGAAGCAAGGGTGGAGGATTATGGAGTCACCGGATTGTCTTATGGCACGTGTGTTAAAGAGCAAATATTTTAGTAATGTTTCTTTTCTAGAGGCAGAATTGGGTAACAATCCATCGTGGGTTTGGCGCAGCATTTGGGACGGGAAGAAGGTTTTAGAAGCTGGAACAAGATGGTCCATTGGTAATGGAGAATCGGTTCGGATTAATGAGGACCCGTGGATTCCAATGGCTGGTGCTTTCAAACCGTATCAAGTGGTCACTAATGTCGGAGATGGCCTAGTTAAAAATCTTATTGATCTGGGTACCACTAAATGGAAAGAGGACACGGTTTCCGGTATGTTTGGTGCTGAGCAGGCGCATTGTATACTTTCCATGCCTTTATCGTGGACGAACAAGGCAGACTCGTTAGTGTGGCATTTTACTAATTCTGGGCGCTACTCGGTGAAGTCGGGATATATGACAGCCTTGGGGTTGAAAGAGCACGGACAATCGGTGGAAGGGTATGAGGGCGATATTGGTGGCCCAGGAACAGAAGTGGAAGCTAACAGATGGCGGGGTATTTGGCATTTGCATATTCCTCGGAAAATTCAGTTTTTTTTATGGAAGTGCTGCCATAATATCTTACCGACCAAAGAGCAGCTTCAGCGTAAGAAGGTTAGTGATAATTCCAGTTGCCCAGTTTGTGATGGCACTACAGAATCAATTGTGCATCTCTTTTGTGCTTGTCCTCTGGCCCTACGAGTGTGGAGGTTGTCTCCTATACAGTTGGACTTTGATAACATTCAGGTTAGCTCTTTTTCTGACCTTTGGGAAATTTTGCTTACTCGTTGGTCGAATGGGCCTAATCGAGACTTGTCCTTAGCCTCTACTGCATTTGTGCTATGGTATATTTGGAAGGGAAGGAATGGTGTTGTGTTTGATTCTAAGCTCATGCTTCCTGATGTTATTTTTAAGCGAGCGTCGGCTTGTTGTCAAGAATTTTTGAAAGCCAATCCGTTGAAGGCTCAAATAGATTCGATAATTGGGGATGTCAACATAGGGTGGCAGCCTCTGGTAGAGGGACTTTTCAAAATCAACGTGGATGGTGCGTGGGTAAATGAGGTGAAGGCAGGAGGTGTGGGGTGTGTGGTGCGTGATAGTAGTGGGGAGTTTATTGCTGGTTTTATGAGGAAACAACCTCGCTGCCCTAGCTCAACGGTGGCAGAAGCTTTGGCAATTCGGGAGGGAGTGATGCTTGGGATCCAGTTGGGCTTGGGTTCTGTTACAATCGAGTGTGATGCCCAAGCAATTGTCAACATGCTTAATGGGAGGATTGGAACTAGTCAGGAGCTTGGAATTATTATTCATGATATCAAGGCTTTGAGCAAAGGGTTTCAATTTTGTTATTTTTCTTTTACCCGAAGATCTTGTAATGAAGTAGCTCATATTTTGGCAAGTAGAGGTCATCTTGGGTGGGGGTTTAGTCACTGGACTAATAGCCCGCCGTCATGGTTACTTGATTCCTTACTTAGGGACAAGGCCTGTCTTTGATGTAATGGTTTTGGTAGAAATATAATTTCATCTGTTATCGTTTGGCAAAAAAAAAAAAAAAAAAGATTCGTCTCGTCGAGAGGAATCCAGAAACCACAAAATCTTGATGCAAAACTAACGAATGCAAAAAAAAAAAAATTTGAATAAGGACAAAAGTGATTTTTTTATTTTTTAGTTTTTGGTTTTTTACCCAAATCTCCCCAATGTTGTTAACAGAAGGTAAGATAGATCCTTATCAAATGAATTGTGCAGATTTTATTGTTCTTTTGAGCATACACTGAGATGACGAAATTTGAAAATGAATTGTGGGCACTTCTACATGGTAAAATGACGAATAAGTAGGGTTGCAACGAGCTTAATTGAGTCGAGCTTTTGGATGTTCAAGTTCGTTCATTAAGTTTTTAAGCGAACTCGAGCCAAGCTTGCCCAAGTTTGACCTGAACTCAAACTTGTTCACGAGACATACCGATTCATATTATTATTTATGCTCTCATACAGAACTAGAGTCAATTAATTTTTTTTTTAATTTTGTACGTAAATAAGTTCATACATAATTAAAATTATAAAAATATATTAAAATTTCAGTTAATAGTAAGTTTAAAAGTTCATACATTTAAAAGTTCTTAAATTTGCATTACCTACATGTAAAAGTTTATATATATTCAAGGTTATATGTGAAATTATTATCAAATATACACATTTACTCCAGATTTGCGAGCCTAATACTGTCAGGTTGAGGTTCGGGTTTAGGTTCAACTCATTAATCAAACAAGCCTAAAAATGAGGCTAGTTCAATTCGATTAGTACTTGAATGAGTCTTTACCAAGTCGAGTCTCGAACAGTTCACGAACGGCTCGGTTCATTTCCAGCCCTTGTACATAGTTAAATTGGTTAGTAACCATTTAGGGCCCCTTTGTTTGGCAAGAACAATCGTGAAGGTATGCATTCTCATAGGATTTCTTTGTTATCCGCATTCTCATGGGATATGTAGTCCCATTAGATTAATTGCAGTGGTATTAATAATGGCAACATTTCATACTTCTTAAGATTATATATACACTAGGTGTTTAATTGGAGTCATAAAATTCATAACCAAACAGTGGATATGTGTGATCCCCTTGAATATTATCCAATCTGATGGTCACATCCAGTCAAACATGGGCGCCTTAATTCACTACACTTTTGTGGTGCTCGTCATGTGTCCTGTGAGTGTTTAACCAATTGGATAGCAGTGGCTAGACACAATCTCAAGGGCTGATGTTTGAGCTGGAGGCTGGAGCCCCTAACTTCTTGTAAGCCATAATGACCTTGTTGATGTAGAAAACTTGTGCAAGTCCTTATTTGTAGTAATTCTTGTTTTGGCAGCCTAGGTAAGCTGGCGTCCACATGTGAACGACTTGATGCAAGGTGGGATTGTATAGCACGTGAACCCGCTCTAGGTTTTTGGCTCTTAGATCTAATCAACTTTGCTGACGGATTTATGGGTCCTCTAGCAGCGGCAGTGACGACTGCATTGGGATGGTGAGCTCTAGCGTCTGATGTGATTCGTCTAACTTCCTCCAGCCACAAGCATGAGTGGATTAGTAGTCTCCTTCATCGCAGTTGCTAAATTTTGTGCCTTTTTTTTTTTCCTTTGTTGTTTTTTTGAATCTTTAGGATTCTTTGTTGTATATGTTGTTTTTAGTCCTATTGACCATGCAATTTGTATCTGATTTTATCAATATAAGATGCATTTTCCAAATAATAAAAGAAAACCCAAAATAACTTCTTGTCTATACACGTTTCACCGCAACTGTTTTCTATAAATCAAATTCATATTCATCCACACACACAGATGCAGAAAACCAAATTACTTTCAAAGCCGTGTTTACAAGAGATTAGCAATGTCAAATGGCTGAAGCTATGTCAGTTAAAAGGGCAAAAAAAAAAAAGTGGCTGAAACTACATATGAAGTCTCCTTGGGCAAAACTTCTGAAGGATTACAAGGATGAAAATTTTCGAAGCACGGAGGTGCGTGACACCTGTGCCTCACCACCACTCCCCGAGGCTCTAGAAGTGTGTCTCGCCTCGCCACTTCGCAATGGCGCACACCATTTGAAACACTGACAAAGATAAACGTAAAAAGAGATAACTGTAAGAGTCTACTTCATAAACGTAAAAAAAACAAAAAACAAAAAAAAAAAAAAACGAAAACAAAAAAAAAAGGTTGCTTCATATTTTAACTATGATTTGTGTGAAAAAATCATAATAAACCGTATTAGCTCTCTCATTTTATTAATTGGGATTTTTTTAAATCCTATGTAAGAATATATCACTTCTACATTATTGTTGTATATGTTAAATACGTTTCTAACAAAGTATTTCTAACAAAGTAATGCAGTTGTGTGGTTTTCGCAAAATTGTGGGTTGAGAGGGAACAAAATGAGCCATAAATAACAAAAATAGAAAAGAAAAAAGAAAAGGGAAGAAAGGCCGGAGAAGGCCGAAGTTAGAAAAATGAGGGGCCTGGTAATCGAAAGCCATCATTCGAAAGATTTTCCATAGCAACACACTGGCAAGCATTTTTTTTTCGGTACAACGGAAATTCAAAATATACCCCAACTGGCAAGCATTTGCTTTGTGTCATGTATGGCAACATTTAAACTTTATATAGAACTTGAATTTTTTTTATTTTTTTTGGGTTGCCCAAGCCCAAAGGCTTGCCGGATTTACCTCCCACCCTACCCTGCCTATACGTTTCATGAACATATAGGATAATGATTATAGGCAAATTCTAAACTTAGTCCATTGAGCTGACATTAAAATTTAAAATGTGTGAGAAGCGTATAAAAAAGTGTGCAAGTTTACTGAAATATTTGAAAAGTGTGTTATGAATGTGTGTTTTTGTCTTTAGGTTGACAATAGAAAAAACCATGATAAGAAAACAAAACAAAACTAGCAAACAAACATGACTTGTCGCTCCTATTTTATTCTTTTTTGGGTCTCTAATCACTTCTCATCCAAAACTTTAACCACCACCAATGGTTTCCATTCACAAGTGCCTTCCCAAAGGCCATTTCAAATAAACTGAGTACTTTTCTAAATCGTTTGTGTATGTACAAGTGAAAAAGTGTACGCATTGAAACGACACGAGTCAGATTTGTAATCAATTATCCAACGAATGAATAATTAATCAAGGGTTTATTAGGGTTCACCTGGTGAAATGAGTATCTGGGGTGGGGATAAGGGTGAGATCCGAAGACAAAGCGATGGTCAGGTGATCGGAATATTCAACTAACTGCACTGGTAACACAAAACTGATAGATCACTACGAAAAATGTACGAAAGATATGAAAGGGCAATCTAGTTAAACGAAATAAATATGCCAATCAAGGAAAAATATTAATGGGGGAACGATCTTTGTTCTAATGTTACAAGAGTACCTGTAACTGAGAGCCACACAATGAGTAGTTGTGTCCTGATAATGCTCAAGCATGTGCTTGTTGATAAAACAGCTGCATAGAACGAACACCTCTCCGGAGTCCGCATACCGGTGTCAGACACCGACAGACTCCAAACTGTCCTATTTTTTCTCAATGTTTTTGGTTTGCACCGGAGACAATCTAAAAAATGCTCCTGACATAGGAGACTCGCAAGACACGTCGGGGCTGTTAAAAAAATAGCTAAAGACTCTTGTTAACGCTTAGAAATGTCCCTCATCTTTGTGACACATATAATAGTTTATCAATTATAAAGAGACACACAGGGGCGACGCCACAGTTCCGAGAGCGAGGTCAGCCGACCCCATGGGTAAAAAAAATTACTACTATTATATTATTATTTTTTCAATAATTCATAAATGACCCCCCTTAAAAAAAGTGCTGACCCCACCAAATTATTTCTCTGCTTCAAAAAACCCTTGTTCTTTCACTCCAATGTCTCATAAACACATATACTATGACCTATTTCAATTGGATACCTATTCTATGCAACCGTTTTACCGCCCATATTTGGACGCCCTCACATGACCTTTACACTCACAAAATCTAGAACTTTCCTCCTCTTTGATCTATCTCACTTCTCACCCCACCTCTCACATTTCTCTCTCTCTCTCTCTCTCTCTCTCTCTCTCTCTCTCTCTCTCTCTGGTACATTTCCATCCCGGGCGAGCCCAAATATGTGGAAGCCATCGTAATTCCGAAGTTGAACTATTCTTGGGGCTTTGACTCGAATTTATCACCATACCGGAGTAACTAAAAAGGTCCCCCACAGGATTATGGCTAAACCTTTACTGCATATTTAATCCTAGGTCGTTTTAATGTTTGTTTTACTGTTTTTTGTGAACTCCCTAGATGATCAATTGATGGCTACTGAATGTATGTTTATTTTGGACAGTCGTCCGATGCACTTGCTTTTTTTTTTTTCTTCTTAGTTTCTTTTCTTGTCACTTACACTCACTACAAGAAAAATGACTATTCCCGGCCTTAGAAAACCACAGGAAAAAGTCCAAAAACCGCCGGGAAACGGTAAAAATTCAAAAAACCACCGGCAGTCAAAATGGTCGTCGGGAAAAGATAAATGGCGGTAATCAACTTTTGACGGCGGTTTCATTACCCGCCAGTATTGGTTATTTCCGGAAAAAAAATTTGTCCCGCCAAGTTTCAAACCCACGACCCTTTGTGTGTGGATCCCCCGACACTTGACCACCCAAACTTTTCGGTTATACTTAGGAAATAAAAATATTTATATTAAAATTTACATTTTTACCGGCGGTTTATAATTACTGCCGGTAAAAGTGACCTTTGCAAGCGGTTTTTATTACCACCGGTAATAAAACCGCAGGAGAAATTATTTTTTGCGGCGGATTATGATTACTGCCGGTAATAGCACCCTTTAACGGCGGTTTTGTTACCGCCAGTAAAAGCAATATTTGGCGTAGTGACTTTTCATATATGTTTGCTTGTTTTTTGTTTTAGATTTGGACATGTTTGCTTGTTTCTTGTGAAGTCGCTAAATGTATTTGTGAAGCCCGTTTATGTATTCCATGTAGATTGTTGAGTTTGGGTTGTTGAATAAGTTGATGATTTTTTTTTCCTTTAGAATAAGTTGAAAATCAGTGGACAAATCTGGAATTGATCCGTGACTCACAGATCGGATTGGAATCGAAACCATGAGACTTTTGGATCAGACACGAATTTTATTTTTAAAAAAAACGGTGATTCGCGGATTAGGATAAATTCTATCCAAGACTAAGGGTTCGACCTCTTTTTATACAGATCAAATAATATATTTGTGGCTTGTCACACAATGTACTAATAATAAAGTGAAGAATATATTTTCGGTTGTCACACAATGTATTAATAATAATGTGAAGAATAAATTCTCTTGTTCAATACTCTGGTGAAGGTTATTCTATCAAAATTTGAGTAAATTAAAGAATCTTTGAAAGCTAAAAATGAAATTTCTGAACCTTTCCCTTTTGAGAATCGTGGTTCCAAAAATCATGGTTGATTTTAGTCATGATTTTTAATCACTTGGTGAACTCATTTGTTAAAATTAACTGGGTTGCTAAAATAAAACGGAAAACTCAACCTAAGGGTCATAATTTTAGGTGCACATTATAATAATTGTAACGCGACACGTACGTATAGGTTCCGGGATATGATAGAAAGGAATCATGGTACGCGGCAATTTATTTTTATTTTTATTTTTATTTTTAAATTTATTTTTGGGGGGGATTGAATTTGTGTTGGGAGCGGGGTGCGTGTTGTGCTGCGGTTTCGGGGCTCTCTCGGGGGTCCATGTTTGATTTGAACCGTTAATTTTGTTTGTCTCGTCGAGTAGGTAGTCCATATATAAATTCAAGTTGATCAGACATGGGTAACAATTTGATCGGTGTCCATTTAACTTACAGTTTTGTGGGAAAAAAAATACCTACGTACAACTTGTTCTATAACTGTTTTGTTTCCATGAAAAATGTGATCTGAAAACATAGTTACCAAGGTCCGAGCAACATTCACAACACATAATGTACACAAGTGTGTTATTTTTTTGCCACACAGCACGCAACCTGCATCCCCTTGAGTAGGACAAACCTGGCTTATATCGATCTAGTGTTGTTGGGGTCTTACCAATGTCGTTATAAGTTCCAGTTATGCAAGAGTGATTCTATTTGAGTCTGACTATCGGTAGTATTAGATATGACGCTACTACAACAAATCAACCAACCAACTTGAGGCTCGACTTGGTTCTGTAATAAATAAGTCGAGCTCAAACATAATTTTAGTTGATGCGGTAAATTAATGAGGGGGCTCGAGTTAGTTGTAGCCCAATTTTGTGCACCCAGGATCAAAACCATAGAAACTCACACAAATTGAGATATCTATAATTAATTATTTTCGGGTCAATTTTGTGCACCCAGGATCTCGAGTTAGTTGTAGCCCAAATTGGGTGACATCGATTAACCCAACCCGCCCGACATATATATACCTCATAAAATTGATTTTCGGGTCAAGTGTGGCTGTGGTGAAATCGATTAACCCAACCCACCCGACATATATATATGACATTTTTATAGAAGTGGCTTGGAAATGAACAAGAAAAAAGATCAGATCGGAATCGTTCACCGTTCTTGTCATTCAAAAGCCGTTCGTCACCGTTCTTTCTCTCTCAATTTTAAAAGCCATTCGTCGTCGTTCACCATAACTTACCCAAAATCTAGACATCTGCCATTTCTGTCTCAGATTTGGAATTTTTTTTCATGTTTTGTTTGAAACCTGATAGACCCGACCGATCCGATCTACCAAAACCGTAGAGGTTGTTCGGGTGGTTTTTTTATGCCCATCGGTTGGTGCTAGGCCCGTGAATTTCCAACCTAACTACTTTGGGTCGGATAGCGGGTCCGTACCGAACCCGACCCATGCACACCCCTAATCATAATTGTTTTAGCTTGTCATCAATTTATCATTTGGATACCAAATCAGGTATACACGGATGGCAACTTGCCAGCAACTAATTTAGCAGAAAAATTAGATTTATTTTTATTTTGTATTTGTTTTAAATTTAATTTTAGTTTTTAGGACTGATAAAATTATAGAGAGAACATAATTAAGAGAGAGAAAGATTTCAAGTGGAGAGGTAGCCTAGTGGTAGGCATCATGCACTCGCATGCATTTAATTAGTTCAAACTTTACTATTACTGATTTTCGGAGAGAGAGAGAGAGAATTTTAAGAAATAGAAGATTGGGTAGAGAAATTGAAAAGAAAATATGGGGGATATATATAGGTAACACTTCTTAAGCGGACCTCCCAAATCTGGACCTCCATGATCCAAACATTTTTTTTACGATCTGATCCGTCCAATGTGTTCAAAAGGTGTTTTCAAGGATCCACTCAAGCAATCTTCCAAAAAATACGGGAATGGCTTGATCAAGCGGTTAGCTGCAAAAACTGCTTGGATCAAGCCCTTCCCAGTATTTTTTTTTGAAGATTTCCCGCGAGGACCATTGAAAACACATTTTGAACACATTGGACGGCTCGAATTTTCTAAAAATAATTTTTTTAATTGAAAAAATCAATTTTTTCTTATCAAGGATCCCACACGCTTTTAGAATCCGGACCTCCACTTTCTAGATCGAATTTTTGATGATCGAACCGACTAATGTGTTTAAAATGTGTTTTTAAGGGTCCTTATGAGAAATCAGGAAAAAAAATACCAGGAAGGGCTTGATCCGAGCAATTTTTCGTCAAAATGATGAAAACTTGCTTCGGATCAAGCCCTTCCCGATACTTTCTTTTTGCTGATTTCTTGCTAAGACCCTTAAAAACACATTTTAAATACATTGGACGGTTAGGATCATTGAAATTCGATCGGGATCTATGAGGTGTGGACGAAGTTCGAATTTTAAGGGTTTGGATAGGAAGTTGTGTGTGTGTGTGTGTATAGATAGATAGAGAGAGAGAGAGAGAGAGAGAGAGAGAGAGATAGACAAACAGACAGACAGACAAACAAATAGACAAACAGACAGAGTTTGCAAGTGGATAGGTAGCCACCATCCATTCATGTAGTGAGTCAAGTTTGAACATCCCCATAGTGACCTCAATTGTGGGCCCTTTGAAATTTTTATTTGGGATCGGAACCGTTTATTTTTCAGGAATGTTGAACACATTATGGGTACAAAAAAATTATGATCATCGTAGATTGGTAACAAATTGAGATAAATTTGTCTTATAATGTATTTTCCAAATAATATTGGCAATCCATATAACTGGTACTTGAACATATGGCTACCAATATCCAATTAATTTGATTTTTAAATTGAATGATCTACTCAATATTCCCGACAATTTGTATGGTTCTGATCCAAAATACAGATTATAGATGGCTTACAATTGAGATCACTGCGGGAATGTAATGACTTGGGTCACTACAAGATCCCCAAGTCCATTTGCATTTGATGATGGTTAAACTTGAGAGGCGATTTGAAAGTATGGGAGAGAAAACTTTAAGAAAGAGAATATTGGGTATAGAAATTAAAAGGAAAAGATTGGAGAGAGAAAATTATAATAGAGAAAGATTACAGAGATTAAGAAAAAATATTTTAAGAACAACGAATGGTTTGAATAATATTTTTGGGACCCGAAATGGGTCCAACAAAATTAATCTTAAATCAACTGTTTTAGCTTACAAATTTTGAAAAGTTTTTACCAATATCGGATTGAGCTAATTTTTGTAGGAATCCATTAAAAAAAACATCTTAAGAATAATGAGCAACTTGAACCATCTTTGTAGGTTCCGCAATGGGCCCACAAACATTAAAAAGGAAATTAAGTGCCAAATGGGAACAACACATTCAGGGACAAAATCCCAAAATGATGTCGTTTTGGGGCGTGGCAAAGTTTGCCATGGGTGAGGGGCGACAGGCAACCAGGATCCATTTCGGTCACACGTCTCATTGAGAGAGTTTGTATAAGTGTTAGTGCATATATTTTTTCCTTAAAAATGGTGATAATGCAAAAACTATTTCTGTTAATGCCAAAATTGAAGTACATAAAAAACTTTGTACCATCTGCAAGGTACAAGGGTTTTTATGCATTATGGCTATAATAATAAAAAAATAATTTTAGCATTATAATTTTCCTCCAATGGATTTCAATAGAAAATTAAATATTCATATTATTCGGGACTCTACTTTAAGTCCCCATCTTGGTGGACTTGAATACTTATATCTGCACCCCAAATTTGGCTGAATGGTCGAGTATGCCTTTATTTTTTTATTCCTTCACAAAATTTATATTAGAATAAAGGTTTTCCTTAACAGTTATTCTACAGGCACATACGGTCGAACGACTCGAACTTACCCCAGCCACAGCCGCCTACATGGCAGTGCCATAAAAAAAAAATCAAAACAAAATCTAAGGCTTGGTTTGACTAAATCCAAAAAACTGGTTTTTTAATTTTTTTTTTTGTTTTGTCCTTGTTAAAAAAATTTGCAATTGTTAGTTTTCGGTCAATTTTTTTGTGGTTTTTTGACTTGTGGAATCTAAAAAGTATAAAATTATTAGTCAGACTTAAAGTTTTGTGAATAAAGACGAAGAATAATCCAAAAAATCGGTTTTTTGGTTAAATTTTTCCTTTTTATTCACAAAACTTTAAGTTTGGCTAATAATTTTATACTACTTTTTAGATTCCTCTCGTCGAGATAAGCCAAGAAATCACCAAAAATCGACCGACAACTAACAAATGCAAAAAAAAAAAATTAAATAAAGACAAAACAAAAAACCAAAAAACCAATTTTTTGGATTTAGCCAAACCAGACCTAAAACACTCTCTCTCTCTCTCCACTATTTTTTTCCCCAAAACCCACTTCCTCAATTGTCGCCACCCACCACCTTCTTTCCTCCTTCACTCCTTTCCTATTAAGAAAATCCATTAATTGCCTCAACGCCACCTATTTTTGCTTCCCACACTAGTCAGATTCTTCAAACCAACATCCTCGTTAGAAACAACATCACCCGAAGAAACCTTCCCATGCCCACTCGGTACCATCAAATCCTGGAGCATCACCACAGAAGCCGATTTATACATCGAAGAATCAAAAGGATCATTATTATTGTTCGAGTCTTGACAAGTCAAATTGAGAATCGGCTGCTGCAATGGAGGTGTTTTCAAATCCAATTGAATCCCTAAGTGGAAGGGAGGTGGAGGGCAGAAGGGCAGCTGGAGAAGGTGTCGATAGGGGTGCGACGATGGGCGGAAGAGGAGGTGATGCTTCCGTGTGCATCCCAGTCGCAGTCCTATCATAATAGGTGGTTGGCACACAAGAAGTAGAGCTCGGTTAGTCGACTCTTCTGAAAAAGTGGTGGTGGGTGGCGGTGGCGGACGAGGGACGTGGGTTTTTGAGGGAGAGAGAGATGAGAGGAGGAGAGAGGGAGCAGATTTCTGATTTTTATTTTTTTTAGTTAAGTGGTGAGCCCCAGCTGCCCTACTTGGCACCACCACGTAGGTGGGGGTGACAGGGGTGCTCCTTGAAGACTTGTTTTGGCCAAAGAAGTTTTTGCTAAAACTAACTTTTTGCTTTGTAGCCGAAAAAAGCAAATAGTAAGAAGTACATTGTTTGGGGTAAAAAGGAATCTGATGAATGAAATTCAAATTGAATTTCCGAAAATACCCTTACCCCATGGTAAACTTGTGTTCACCTTTTTTTTCCACAAGTGAACAAACAACCCCCATTAAGGAAATGCTTCCCGAACAAACTGCAAACATGAAATCGCCTCTTCAAACAACATAAAATAAACATAATATTTTTACTCATGAAATTAATAACACAATCCTAGCACCCATGCCATTGTTGGCGACCATTACAATGCCGACTCGAACTACATTATTACACATAATACCAACATCACATCCGACCTAAATAAGAGGACAACAATGTAGTGTCATTGACACTGAATTACAACAACAATAAATAGTCGGAGAAATATTTAAAATAAATAGTCGGAGTAGCCAGTGTAAAAATTTTCATTTCCGAGTCTTACGAAGTGCTTTCATAATGTCATGCCTCACATTCGCCATGTAATAATCAGAGTCGTCATCTTGTGGCTGGGGATTAGCGTCCTCATCATCATCTAACATCCCGGGGTACATGTTGTCAATGTCTTCAAAGACATAAATTGTTTCCCTCTCAATGCATGAAAAAATCATGTCTCTTTCCCCATCCCAGCATATGTAGTTATGAATTGCCATTGAAGCTAGAACAATAGTCACCTGGTCTTCCAAACTCACATTAGGCATGTTCTTTAACATTCTCCACTGTGCTTTCCACATGCCAAATGTCCGTTCAATTATGCTTCGCAACGATGAGTTAGCCCGATTGAAATACTCTTGGTCACAAGTTATCCTTATCTTACCACGCCGAAAATCGGCTTGGTGGTACTTGTACCCTTTGAAAGATGCAAGGTACCCTTTCATGTTGGGGTATCCAGCATCCACCAAGTAGTACTTGCCTACAAACACAATAAAGCTCTCAATTTAGTGTTACTCGTACTTAAAAAACCACATACAATTACATAAATGAAAATTTTTAATTTTTATTTTTTACCTTCTTCCGAACAACGAAAAAGACAATCATTGTTGCAAGCAATTCTCCTAAAAATAGTGTAATCGACTAATCGTGCATGGAACCATCATACCTAGCCGAAGCAAAAACAAATGTGAGGTCAAAATCACACGCAACAATAATGTTTTGGGTTGGGTAACCCTTCCTACTGAAAAAAGTTATCTGCTACTCCTCACTACATTTGCACATGACATGGGTGTCGTCAATGGCTCCAATGCATTTACCCTGTTACGAAACCAACTTTTTAGTACTCACCTAATACTTAAAAGTTAAACTGCAACGGTATTGACGTAATAACAAAAGGTTCAAATGATACCTTGAATGGCTTATACATTTCACGTGCGTCTAAATACGGATGAGGGTCATCCTGCCTTCTCGTTGGTTTGATTTTATCGTCAATAAACTTTTTCATGCAAGTAAGAATTTTATAGAGATGCCTAGACACGGTTTCACCAGAATGTTGGAATCTCTCCTAAATTTTCGGGTTATTGTATCCTTTCAACCACCAAATGAACATTGCGAAAAACTCAAAGCACATAATGGAGTTTTCCCTGCTATGCTCTCATCCATAAAAGTTCTCTAGTTCCCACACTATTTTCTTAAATGTGCTTTGGACGATTCTACACTCATGAAAAAATCTCTTAGGGTGTGCTTTATTCAAATCCTCCATGTATGTCTTCACAATTAGAGGTGATGTATGAAAAGGTCTTTTCTCGGGACGCAAATTTCGTTCAACCTCCTTAAGCATTGCAACAGTTACCAAATCTTCTATCATTCTCTCCTCCTCACAATCTTCAAACATGTCATTCTCTTCAATATCCCAATTAGTAGAACTGGAACTAGGGGTTGTTGGCTAGACATTGGAGCTGAACTGCTGCTACATGTGTTGCCCCATGTGAACTCGACTGGACCACCCCAAGTACCATATCCTTCATATTGTTGCGGGACGGATGGAGGTGGAACCCAACTTGTAGTTCCTGGGACCATGTAACTTTCATGACTACCCCATCCACCATATTTTTTATTTAGGTGTGGGTTGTCCGGAGGTGGAACCAAGGTACTAGTTACTAGGTTTGTGTTTCTATTGTTATCTTCCCCACCAAGACTACAGTAGTCGTGATTTTCGTGAGGGTTGGAAGTTGATTCAACCCAAGCATTGCTTCCTCCTTGGTTGAAGCATGGGTTATTGAAGTGGGAACCAAAATTACCATATGGTTGGGCACATCAAAAATTTATACCTTCCCGTTTGTAGTTTTCAAAATGAAGGTCAATGTCATTTGTTTTGGGGTATACTCCCTGCTCCAATAAATGCATGATGCTCTCTATGGGAAATTGCCCGCTATTAGAGCCATCCCCATCTTTACCCCTAAAAAGCCATGATAAGAAATCCATTTGGAAACCTACAGGACACATTATAGTATGTTGGTTACAGATCAATGAACAATTGGGTGCCATTGTAAAGCCTTAATTTCTCGCTTTGTTATTGTATTCAAAACATAAAAGATCACTAATAACTAATCATATTTTCTTATTTTCTTACAAGAAATTCTAAGTTAAAAATAATAATAGTTAATTTTATTTTTGCTACCTTGTTCTCTTTTGCAGAGTAGTTATCACCGGCACCTTGCCATGACTCCCACATTCAATGTTATAGTACGTGGACAACTACAGGAAGCACAAATTCATATCTTTACTCTGCAAGAGTACACCTAAATTAAAAAACCGCAATATATAAATTAAAAACAGTCACATAAATTAAAAACAAAGTACCCCATTGAAATTGAAAGTTCAACACAACAACAGTCAACAACAACAAACTGCTTACGTCCTACTTAACAATAAATTAACAGCAAGGTATGAGAATATTGTCCAACACAAAGTAGCAGAGTCATAGTTCAACATTACAACATTAACAACAAATTAACCCAGTTTTAGATGGAAGGGGGATAGGGCTTAAGAGGCGGGGGTATGCCATAAGAAGTCGGTTTTGCTTGTGCCGTGATGCAAACAGCCGCATGCTCAAATTGGATAAACTTAAGTCTCACATTATCATCTGGCAGGGTGACAAAGACATCCAACTTCATTGGGTTCTCGCAAAGGAAGTGAATCAACCATAAATAAGCTGGACACCCGGCGTCGCCTCGAAAGTAATCCATGTTTGTTATGATTTTGATTGCCGCCCCAATGGTGTGTGCGGCTTTCCAATGAACTTTAGTACCAAAATGTGTCATCAAAAGCTGCATAGCGTCTGACAACTCCGAAGAGGTGGTTGGGGTTTTGTTTCTCTTTCATGTAGGGCTCCCAACACCCGGAAACACTAGCATGGCTCTCGAGTGAGTTGGGGTGTTTCCCCTTGGCATTTCCTCGGCACCGGTATTCATTTCAACTTCATTACCACCATCAAGAGCAATGGTGTTTCCCACTCCCTCACTTAAATCCATGTCAATTTCCACCGGGTTTCTTGATGGCATGCCAAGGGTACGAGCGAATCAACCTATTGCTATGACCCATTGGAAAACACGTTGCATTAACTCCTCGTGCTCCAACGGGCCGTCATGAAACTTCCCAACAAATTCGTTTTGTTGCATTAAATAACAAAGACATTTTTGGCAGACAATGGCTTATACATTGTAATTATATTTATGAAACAGTTAACCAATCAATATGTGGAGTTAATGCAAACACTACTGACTATAACAGATTCAACACGACAAAGCAAGGTCATCATATAAAAACTAAAACCAACTACAACATGTCACTTAAAAAGTAGAGGAGAAAAGGTAAACTTACAGCACTTCCAAGGTCTATTTTTTTTTATTACTTAGAACGGTAGTCGAAGTTTGGATATATGTTTCCACAAAAATGACAAAGGTTCATTGGTCCATTTTATATAGGCAAATTTGGTTGACAAAATTGACAACTGCCCAATGGATTGTTTGCATGTGACAAATGACAATAGTACACCTTAGAGCAATAGTTTCACATGTGAAACTACTATACAAAGCCACGGGTTGGTTCAGCAAAGCAAAGCTAAATCAGACAGCTTTAAAGTACAATTCAAGTAGTGCAAAATACTGTGGTCTGTTGTCAAATAGTTAAAGGCCAATTAACTATTTTGGTATATGACAAAATTGGTACCAGTTTGATGTTTTGAACGTACTTTTTAAGCCAAACCACTTTACTCATGTTACACCTAATAGTCAAGTGATGCAGAATGGTTCCAAAGAGACCATGCATTGGTTACACCTAACATTCAAATGCCTTGATTTTGAAAAAAATGTTGTATACCGGACCTTGTGGTACTGCTAGACAAGTTGTGAATGACAAAGAACCCTTTTTTTCTTGTTGTCATTATCTTCAAAACTTAAATAAAATTCGCAACTATACCACAACAAAACTGGGTTATAGACAATGGAGGATTGGCACAGGAAACACAGGAAATAATCTCTAAAGGCTCTAAATTAAGCTCCACAGGCTATTCTATATTTTTTGTTTAATATTAAGCTATAACCCCACAGTCTATGCTAATGTAAACACAAGCTATTGTAATGAGTTCCAGATGAGTAAGCCGTAAGTTGTTTTGTGTAGTTGAACTAAAGTTTTTGAAGATGATTTTCACTACCCTATTTGATGAATGCAATTTCTTTTGTGTATTCAGCGGATGAAGTTACATAAAAGCCACCCATGTAAATAGTGTATTAGTAAAAAAGGGACTTCGATGTAACTTTCCATGAAATAAAATGACAACAAATAATAAAAAACCAAATGCAAATTAATATTAAAAAGAGAATACATTAGAATAGCCTGTGGGGTTATAGGAAAAAATCTGTTTTGGTAATTTGTCTCGCATCTTACACAATTTTACTACTATGATAGGACTAGTGATCTGTATGGTGTAACAAAAAAACGTATGCATTCAATCCTAGCAGCAGAATTGTAGTGTTTAAATGGTAAAGAATGTAGAGTGGAAGTAATGCGTACCGACTCGAGATTTTTCCAGAAATGATCAGGGGCTGTATAGGTATGGAGAATTGGATCCCATCCGATTTCGGCTGCACCTCTTCAGGCATTTGCAAGTAGTTGCCATGCTTGCCAGTCCTTCTTCAAAGTGTTGTACCTATTTTGGCATTGCTTAGGAACGAGAATTATTTGAACCCGTGTGTACATTTTACCGCAAATTTTCGTCCATTGTCGCTTTGACAATTGGGTAGTGGCCTGACCCTCTTCCTCTATCACTTCAGCAATAACCTCAAGGAAAGTACGGGTCATGAAGGAATCCTAATTCACACGAGGTGCCCTGCTGTTGTTTGAAGGAGCTGGGATACCTTGTTGTGTCAAAGTAGAAGAATCCCTTTTCCGGGGATTTGCACGGATCGCATTCAGTGATGCCATTTCATGTACAGGAGGTAGGATAACTTGTTGTGTCAAGCCATAAGAATCCCTTTTCCGGGGACTTCCACGGATCACATTTGGTGATGCCAGCTACAGGAGATGGCAATGGAATATAGAAATGCCCAACATTAATAACACAATTGCAAGAGAAAAAGTCGAACAAAAAATACTAATTTAACAAGGGTACAAATATTTCAAAAATCACCAACATACTACTAAAGTTTACAACGGACGAAAAGGTTAATGTTTGTTATCCTCCAATAACTACTGGTGAAGATTTCCAATAATTGTGACTTCATGCATGGACATTTGAAATCTAATTTACCATTTTGACACTTTAAAAGTTGGGAAAACAAATTAGAAAGTTGCAATGTGGTTAATGGTTAATTAACATAATTTTTTCCGTAAAGTTCCTAAAGACAAAGCCCATTCCTAGTAATCAGATTATACCAATCGAGAAACCCATAAATCCGATGGGTTTATACCAATCGAGATTATAGACAAAGCCTATTCACGAAATAACATCATGCATTTACAAATCTATGGAAAGGAAAGGGGAATACATCATGCATTTACAGATCTATGGATTCAAAATTCGAAAAGCATGACATGGTTCAGTTCACGATGTTTTGTAAGAACATGGGTTGCCTGGTGCTGTTCAAAGCAAGGAGGTGGACTCTCAGATCCGTGGATCACAGTGGTTGATGTTCGCTCTCAATCCGGTCGACTGCAGGTGCTGCGGTTTCAGCGTATGGAAAAGAATTGGGAGAGAAGAAGTGTTTATGGTGGGGACTGGAAGATAAGGGAAAAGTAGTGAGGGGTAGATTTGTAATTTTGGTTGCCTAGGGCTGGGCACTTATTTGGACGTTCAAAGTGATCTTTTTAGTCCAAACCCCCAACTTTTCTAGGCTTTTTGAAACACAAAAAAGTCAGATATAGCCCAAACTTGGCCTTATTGTTTCCTTGACTCTTTTGGGTAAAAAATCGATTTTTGGCTTTTTAGTTTTTTTTTTTTTTATTTTGTCTTTATTCAAAAGTTTTTTGCATTCGTTATTTGCATCAAAATTTTATAGTTTCTGGATTCCTCTCAACGAGACGAATCTAACAAGTATAAATTTATGGTCAAACCAAATATTTTTTTCAATAAAGCCAAAATAGGTGCATTATAGAGGAATCCAAAAATCACAAAATCTTCATACAAAACTAACGAATGCAAAAAAAATTGAATAAAGACAATGAAAAAACCAAAAAATTGAAAACCGATTTTTTTACCCAAAGGAGGCCAGACGTTTACAATTCGCCAATTGCTGGGATCACCTAAACCCCAAATTTACCGGGACCATGCAATTCAGTAACTCTTGTTTGGTACTAATTCGGTCTCTTTTATGACTTCTCCCAAATACAATTACACCATGAATTTCAGCCATAATTTCGGACGAAAATGAATATATACACCTGTACCATAAAAAATATCATAAAATTCATGACATATTTTTGCACGAAAAAAACATGATTACATAATATCATATTGGTAGTATGGTGACAAATTGCACCCAAACTAGGGAATCAACACCCCAAATCCAAGGAAAACAACTTTTCCATTATTTTCGTGACATAATTGTGCAAGTATTTCATATCTACAACAATCATTTATTTGCAAGTGCAATTACACCATGAAATCTAAATTCACCAACCAATTCAACTATACCATGTTTTTCATGGTATATTACCGCAAATTTATCAAAATACTTCATGGTATGTTTTCGCAAATATTCCATGAAACTTGTTTTCAAAACCACGTGAATATTTCAAAAAAACCCTTCACTTGCTAATATAATAACTCAAGACTCAACTATTCATAACATCCTCCTTATCTACACCGAGCATTTAAATCATAGATGTTCAACCATTACAAACAATTGAACCGCAAATCATGGTAACTTGAATACATATAACACAAAAACAATCGAGGGTAGAAATAGCCATGAGTTCGAGCTATATTCAAACCGCCAATCTTCTGCATTGGTAAGGGTTTTGCAAATCAATGTACTATGGGTTGGGGTTAGAATGTTTTGAGGAAATCATTGGATGTGAAGGTTTTGCACAGGTACCAACCAGGACAGTGACATACATATTCTATGTTTTGCAGGACACCTATTTCAGTTTATTCAATATCTTTTTTTTTTAACAATAGTTTATTCAATATCTTAAAGACTTGATTTTCTTGCATTTTTTATTGTCCAAAACAAATATGCGAATAAAACTTTAAAACAAAACTTTAAATCTATATTACAACGGAGAGCGGTTTTTATTTCAACCATATTTTTTGTCCCAGTCATAACAATACTCTGTGTGTGTGTGCGCGCGCGTGCCAACTCACTCCCCCCTCTCTCTACCATTTTCCTCCACTGACTTATCACACCCAAAAATTCAAATCACAATTATCTTCCTCCTCTTTTCGCAATTCAAATCACATTCTCTCTCACTATCTCCTCTCTAAAATTCGAATGACCATAAAGAATGAGCAAAGGCACGGCTACTGACACGTGCGTTGATTGCTCAAATCGCATCTTCAAGCACGGGCATGCACTAGTACTAATAAGAAGCAATATGATCAATAAATAACTAATTACCTGATTTTTCGTTTGTGTTTCATCCACCGTAGTTTTCTCATTTGCACAATTATCCCAAAGCGAGTATATATACTATTTTTCTATTTCGCATTCTTGTATATATTACAACATATGATTTGAATTCATATGATTTTGTGATCTCTGTTGTTGGAGCTGGTAGGATTGGTCAATTTTGTTACTTCGGTTGGTGGCTAATTACTCTGGTTGGTCATGTTCCATCTTGATTTGTCCCTTGCAATAGAAAAGAATAGGAAAAAAATGGGGTAAAGGCATTCATTAGTTTGCCGTTTGAATAAACACTACTCAATGTAGGCATTCATCAGTTTTAGTTTTTTTGAATTAAAACTGAGTTTTTGTATATGAATGCAAATTGATACAACGTATCCTCCCTTTCACAAAATACCATTCAAATGAAAAAATTGGAACTGTGCAGTAAACATGAAGTGGCGGGGACCCCATTTTGTCTTTTAAAAAATAGAACCAAAGTTTTTTCATAGGATCATAAAAGCTGGTAAGAAATCACGAAATAATCTTCTGATAAAATAATTTTTAGAAACTTTTTTAGTTTCACAATCTAAAGTACATGTTTTTTTTAATATGTTAGAAAAAAAACTGAACTTCTTTCACGTTTGCTTCCTTTCAGGAATTTTTTTAGTTTCACAATCTAAAGTACATATACCGAGATTTTTAAAGTACGTACTATCGTACTATTGTAAAATATTTCACGCCGAGTAAAAATGGACAACTTCCTAATAACCCAAGATGCATCATGTGGAACTGAATTGTTCCATTAACTTATACTCCCTTTGTTCCATATTGTTTGCCCTTACAGAAGTACGTGCATTTTGCACATAAAAAAAAATAACGTGTTTATGAGAACTTTTTTCGAAAAAAAATTCCACAAATTTTTTTTTTCTCAATGAGATCTTTAAATTGATGTAAAGTTTGTTGAAATTTTTTTTATGCTTGTACATTATTTTTTTTGCGTGCAAAATGCACGGACTCCCATAGGAGGCAAATAATATGGAATAGAGGGAGTACTTTATATCCCCTTGGGTTGACCCGAATTAATGTTAGAATTTTTTTTTTTTTTAGGAATATTGAGAAGTTTATTACTCCCTCTGTAACATTTTAATAGTCCGGTTTAGTCTCTAGTGCAATTTTTAAATTGTTAAAAATATATGAGACATAAAAATTAAGTAGACATGAACAGATTACTACATTAAAATGTTAGTATTCTATGCCCTACGTAAGTAATCAATTCCCATATGTAGAACGATACAAATTAGTTGATCATCCAAGTAAAGAGAGTCTGGGGCATACAAATAGTGAAATGAAGCTTCAAGACTTCAAAATGAACTTCTCAAACGCAATCAAGCAGCAAATGAACTTCTCCAACATGGCCAATTTCAGACCTTTTCGGCATTTTTTCGAAATAAATAAATTATACAAAAAAATGGCCAATTCCTTTTCTGCCGTGTACAGATTTCAAGAGCGTGGACAACACATACAATACATGTACATGGACAAAGCATAGCCATGCATGGAGAAAAATGAAGCAGGAACCAAAAGTAGAGAAAAGTCAGAGGTATACCTTCGGTGGTCTCTTGTATTTTGTGCAAATTACTCCTCTCCCATCTTTTAAAGTTGATAATTGGTAGACAGTCAAGGTTTTTGGCCTTTTCCGAGTTTTGAGAGAATTTGCAGATGGTGTTAACTGCTCAGAGATAACTGTACAACTTTGTACGTGGGTGTTGTGTATGTGATCTCTTCCTATTTTGCTCTTACGGTTTTTTTATTCGTAAGTCAGGTAAAGTGTAATTTTTTGCACTTTGTGTGGCAATTTAGGAATGAGAAGATGTGAGTCAGTCTCAACAACTGATCCACACCAAAAGACCTCTCTCCCTGCTATGTATTAAAATAGATTCTTAAGGGTTGAATTTTGAATGAGTAAACTTTCTGGGCAATTCTCAAACCTTCCCGCGCCCTTCGCTTTCGACTCCCATGTCCGACAATCCATTGCAGGCCATCTTTCAAAACTTGGAGAAAATCTCGCATGGCGTTCGAACCCATCTTTCCCAATTCCCTGGGGTCTCCAATCACCCATCACCACCCTCAAATGGACGGCAGCCTCTCTTTTCTCTCGCTTCATCCTTCAATTCAAACCCATTGAAACCAACCACTCTTCTCTTACCAAATGAGATCTCCAATGAGGTATTATCAGCTCTCTCAAAATATAGTTGTTGGGTATTTGAAAATCTCGTGATTTAGTGTTTCTGTCAACTGGGTTTTTGGTCCTTTTGGAGGTAACGAGATTAAGCCCAGCCTTTGTTTGACAAAAGCCCTGAATGGGGGCTATGGCATGAGTTGTTGTTTATGGCAATTGTGTCCTAAAAATCGGTCTAGGCGGTGGTCCGCTGCCTCATCCAGGTCCTAATTGTGTCCTAAAAATCGGTCTAGGCGGTGGTCCGCTGCCTCATCCAGGTCCTAGGCGTTACATTAGGCGGCAGATACTGTCAAGTATTACTTTTCCAAAAAATGTATGTAATGGCTTCTGTGTATCTCGACAATCAACCTTCCTAAATTGCAGGACACACAAACCTGAATCGCAGCAACATAAAGCTCTTGTAAAATAAAAATTATGAGTAAAAAGAAGGAAGCAGCACAACAATGAATGCTAATTTTGATAAAATGTTCGATGATGAAAAATCGATGACTAAAAAATAGTTAAATGCTGCAAAACTAAACACTAAAACATTTGGTTTTGGATGTTTTTTGATGTCTTGTTCTGCTTATGTTATCCTACTTCAACTTTGGAGAGGGGAAAATATTTTTTGATAAACTAAAAAACTGACTAATCTCTAGGCATCGACTAACAGTTAAAAGTCAGCCTAGGCACCCCTTTGCTGCCCGAGTAGCACCTACCGACTTTCAGAACCATGTATGGCATATGGGCTATTTTCGTTTGGCTATGAACCGTATATTGCATTCTTTTTTCTGGTTGAAATTGGACCATAGGGAGAACTCTTTTATCTTAGTGTTTCTATCAGTTGGGTTTCTGGCGGTAATAAGATTAAGCCCTGCTTTTTATTAGTGTTGGGGGCTTAAGTGGTGTCCCGTTTGCACACCCAAAACGACATAGTTTTGGGCTGCCTTACAACCCTATAACGCGGAGGTGCACTACGGGATCCCCGGATCCAATTGAGCATACCAACAAAATTAGCTTATTTGGACATCAATAGCTATATCAAGTTCAAACTTCTACCTTTCCTTTCATCTTCCAGAAATGTGAACTGTTGTTATGAATAGTTTGAATCTAGTTGTGGTCATTCACTTATTAAAATAAATATATGATTACCAAATCCAATTCCTTAATTCTAATGAGGAATTCACCATTTCCTCCCTTTGGGATGAGCTAAGAACACACTATGCCAAGGTACCTTAGCATACTAGCATTTGGTTTCCCGGCCATATCCCAAAATGTAGCATAATTACTTGGCTTGCAATCCAAAACAGACTATATACTGCTGATAGGTTGGTTTTGCTTGGCACCATTCCTATTTCTTGTTGTAGTTTCTAGCGTGGTGTAGAGTCACATGACCATCTATTTTTCAACTGCCCCTTCACTTCACAAGTCTGGACTGACATACTTACACCTGTCAATGTAAACTGGCCCTCTAGGTCTTGGACCAATTGGATCAATCATGTCTCAAATCTCAGGGGTAAATCACTTAAAAATATGATCATCAAGCCTATATTCACTGTTGCAGTCTATCAAATTTGGCTTGAAAGAAATGTTTGCAAATTCCAAAATGCATCTTGCCTTGGACCTAATGTGATTAGCAAAATCCATTCTATGGTCAGATACAGATTGATGTCCTTAGGAAATCTGCTTAATGGACCCCAATCTCATTGGTTGTTAACTAAGTGGGGATTGGTTTGAAAATTCTCATCTCCTTAATGTTAAGCATTGACCTAATTTTTTGTCCATCGTAAGCAAACATTGTTTGTGCTGCATTTCAACTCATTTGATTTAAATGTCGATGGTAGATATAACTTTGTGCAGGTCAGTCAGCTTTGAGCTGAGGGGGCAACTCAGGCATCCATGAGGCAGATAGGATTCAGCAAGGGTTTGATATCTTAATCTCTCCTCAATTTTACATTATTATGCAGTGCTATGTGTGGTGCTGAGCTGGTTAGCTTGCTGTTGTTTGATGTGTCACCCATGGAAGGAGGCATTCCTGGGTATTTGAAATCTTGTGGTACTCTTATTTTGTCTTGTTCATGTGTGGTACTCTAATTTGGCAATATGCTATGCTTTCTATGTTTGTACTTTTGCTGCTGCATTGGAATGTGTGATTGAGTGCATTATGCTTGCTTCCTCTTGCATATGTTACATTCCTCATTGTAGTGGTAGCATGGCTGTTCACTGTATACATTGAGAAACTGCTACTGTTAAACCTGCTGCCCGCTACTGTTAAACCTGCTGCCTGCTACTGTTGGATTCCGTAATGGGTGTTATTTTCACTGTCAGACGGCTCTGGAAGCTGGTTATAGCCTAGCCTAGGGGGGCTGTCGCTTGGCATAGTTTGATACCCCTTCTGGGAGGAGGGAGTCCTCCCATTATGTCTCATCGATCATTTTGAAGCCAGTTTGGTTCAGGTTGAGTCCACCAAGCCCTGTTTCTGCTGCTGGCAGCCTGTTGTCCACATGGTTAGCTTTGTTACTGCTGCTGGCAGTTTGTTGTCCATACGAATATGAAGTTTATCCAGGAGTGAAGCATCCCAGATTGTTTTGTCCCGCTTTTAGCAGCACAAGATCAGGCTTTCTATGTAATCAATTATTTTGCTCAGGCTGCCCGGATTGCTCAGATAGATGTATGTTAGAGTTGTTATGCTGATGTTTGAAGGGGTTTGTCCCTTGCATTAAACTTGTTGATATACCTAGCCATGGGGGGCTGTCCCAAGCACAGTATGATGCCCTTCTGGGAGGGGGCAGTCCTCCCAATCCTACTACCACGGTATCCAGTTTGTCGCTAGACTGGGTTCTATTTTTTATGAGGATGCTACCCAGTCTCACTATTATTGCCCATCAGTGTGCACTTCAGTGAATGCATCCAGTCTACTTGTCCAAGTGTTTGCGGGTGACATCATGTTAAGGAGATGTGCAGAGAGAAGCTCCAAGATTATTGAAGCACTTAGATCTTACCTTACTTTTGTCATGTGTTTCTTGTCCATCTATCTTAGAAGGTTAGGAAACACATGTTAAGTTTCCTCATAGTTCTTGTAGCCAATTGGCATAAGTTTCAAATTTCAGTTTTCCTTTCTTTATTTTCTTTCTTTTGTTTTGCTTTTGTCCTCCTGGGGTATGCCCCTTGTAGGCTGTATATTCTATTGTCTTCTTTTTTATTTCAAGCTTATTTACCCAAAAAAAAAAAATCCAATTCCTTTCATCTTCCAGAAACGTGAACTGTTGTTATGAATAGTTTGAATCTAGTTGTGGTCATTCACTTATTAAAATAAATATATGATTACCAAATCCAGTGACTGATTTGTTCTTACATGCAATAGAAAATTTCTCATAAGTGGGAAATACATTTTTTATGAACATGTGTAGTTACTGTATGAGTCTCTTACTCTTAGTCCACCATTACCACTACATAGTCTGAACATCCCCAATTCTCCACTAGATCCTATGGCATTTCTCTTTCTATTACGGATTGTATACAACCTGTTATTTCTGAAAATTTATCATTTTCGTTGAGTTTTGTTACATGTTTGTCTTTCAGCAGGGAAAAGTTGCCACGCCTGTAAATAAAGAAGAGCTTGGCAGGGCGACATGGACTTTTCTCCTCACTCTTGCTGCCCAGGTCTTGTCATTGCATTTATTTGGCTGCTTTTTCAAATTCTTGTTTAGGCTAGCAGCTAGCTTTAACTTCTCTGTGAAAGTTTACTGTGCATGATGGATCCATAGAGGTTTTGAGTCCTTGTACATCTCTTTCAAATTTTGATGTCTCGGTTTGCATATACGTTACTTAACTTCTCTCAGACTTAATGATGCATACGTTCCTGTTTCCAGTATCCAGATAATCCAACCAGACAGCAAAGGAAGGATGTAAAAGAACTGGTACGATAGTTGGATGAACAAAATTTTCCAATCTGGATACTTGAATATTTATTTGCATTTTCAAGGTCCTAGAAACTTTTTTCCACCTTAGATTCCAGTATGTCCAAGACTTTGGGCTTGGCACGAGTTGCAAGTTGTTCGTCTTGTCCATTGTCATTATTAACATTGTCCGATTCGGTATGTAGATGGCGATATTATCTCGGATGTACCCTTGCAAGGAATGTGCAGATTACTTCAAAGAAATTTTGAGGTTTGCATATACACACACCATATGCATTGGTATTTAATTGCTGTTATTGTGTTATAACTTAGATTATGTAAGAAGCCAGTGTAAAGCTAAAAAATGAAGTCGTGCTCAATAATCCATCCGTCTTCATAGAGGGCTCTTTGGTGAATAGTTTTAGCTAATGCCTAGAAAGGGAAACACATGGATTCTTGAACATCTAATGGGAGCTTCTCATTCATGTTTCTAGTAACTAACTTCATAAGCCTAATTTGCCCGTGTAAATTTTAGTTTTCCCTGTGCCTCTCTCATTTGGGGCACCATGTGGATTCCTTTTTTCAGCCTCCTGATTATAAATGGTTTGGTGCACACACCATAGTGTTAGAATATTAGTCGTCTAAAGTTGAAGCCATAATGGTTTTCGGATTCTTTTACCTACTGTAATGTGATCATTATCGTTGGCATGGTGTGACAATACCAATTTTTACATTATATGTGATGGCTGCCATTTTCCTAGATGGCTTCACCTACAATGATTAATTTCAACATTGCAAATCACAAATGCCATGTAAAATTCCAATGGGGACATGAAAACCACATTGGTCTGAAATTAAATGTATTCGATAGAAAAAAGATTGAAGTTTATGTCAAATGTGCTCATGAAAGACCTTTTGTGCATTATCTTAATTATGGTTTTGTTTTAACTTTTTATGGATTTCTCCTTTTGGGCTATAGCATGTGTCGGATCATGAGCTCACTTCAGGGAACAAGTCGTTCAAATTTTCTCATCAATTTCGTTGGTCTCCACTTTGTCTATAGTACTTTGGTGCATAAAATGGTTTTTTTTTTCTTTAGGAAAAAAGAAAACTTCCGGTCCTTTAGCTGGCTGAGGAATAGCAGGTTCAAGAAAATGCTAAGTAGAAAGGAATTAGCCAATATCGACACTTTTTTACGTTTTTCCTTGATAACTTTCCTACTTGATGGATGATTTTACATGCTTCAACTGTTCAACAGAGAAAATCCTGTACAGGCTGGATCTCAAGCTGAGTTTTCGCAATGGTTATGTCATGTGCACAATGTTGTTAACAGAAGGTAAGATAAATCCTTATCAAAGGAATTGTGCAGATTTTATTGTTCTTTTGAGCATACATTGAGATGATGAAATTCAAAAATGAATTGTGGGCACTTCTACATGGTAAAGTGACGAATAAGTTGTACATAGTTAAATTGGTTAGTAACCATTTAGTTCCCGTTTGTTTGGCAGGACTAATAGTGAAGGGATACATTCACATAGGATTTTTTTTTTTTTGATACCCATTCTCATAGGATATGTAGTCCCGTTAGATTAATTGTAGTGGTATGCATAATGGTAACATTTCAAACACCGGATTGATCCCCTTGAATATTACCCAATCTGATTGTCACATCCATTCAAACATGGGTGCCTTAATTCACTACACTTTCATGTTGCTCTTCATGTGTCCTGTGAGTATTTAACCAATTGGACAGCGGTGGTTAGGCACAATCTCCAGGGCTGATGTTTGAGCTAGAGCCCTAATTTCTTGTAAGCCATAATAACCTTGTTGATGTAGAAAACCTGTACAAGTCCTTATATATAGTAATTCTTGTTTTGACAGCCTAGGTAAGATGGCGTTCTCATGTGAACGAGTTGATGCAAGGTGGGGCAAATTGGAACTGTGAGCAGCGTGCATGTGATCTACAAGGAACTACAACGAATTTTGGAGATAAAATGCAATAGAATTCGAGGAATATAAATTTGGGTTTAAGAAAATCACTCAATGATGGAATCATCAAATTTCTTTTTTATTGGTGTCATGACGTTGTAGAGCTTTCTCGCATCTCTATTATTGTTTCTGATTGTCTTTGTAAGTTTTTGTTGGTATAAGTTTGGATGAAGTCGTGTAGAGTCTGGTTTTCTTATATTGAGAAGTGGATCTCCTGTTTTTGTTAGTCAAAGGCAATTTAGGGATTTGCTCTCTCCGTGAGGCTATCATCTCACATACGGTGGGATGGTACAGCACATGAACCAGCTCTGGGTTTTTGGCCCTTAGATCCAATTAGCCTTGGCAACGGATTTATGGGTCCTTCAACAGTAGCGGTGGTGACGCTAAGAAGTGGCGACTGCGGTGGAATGAACTCCAACGTTTGATGTTATTCAACTTCCTCCAGTTACATTCATGAGTAGATTAGTGGTCTCCATTGACGGATTTATGGTCCTCAAGCTATAACGGTGGTGGCGCCAAGCAGTGACAACTGTGGTGTGACGAAGGGACAGTCTGATATGAATCCTCTAACTTCCTCTAGCCACATTCACAAGCAAATTAGTAGTCTCTATCGTAGTTGATCAATTTTGTGGCTTTTATGTTTTCGGGATAGTGCAAAATTAGTACAATGTGATCGGACTTTGGAATTTCGCAAGTATTTAGAGGGACAAAATGTTTCTGGAATAGTGCAAAGATTTGTGGCTTTTTATTTTGCTTTTTTCTTTTTTCCTTCTTATTTTGTTGAGCAACAGAAATATATATTCATATATAAGCAATAGAATATAGTACAACCAAAGCACACAAACTATAAAAGCACCTGCCTGAGATAACAAAGTAAAAGCCCCCAAAAAACAAGGCCAACCCAACAACCGAAGCAAAACATCCTAACAAAGCCACAAGATAAGAAAGGGGAGTCCTTTCTCAACCAGATCTCACCATTTTTACTGAGATTGGGTGAGAAAGGTGAGGAACTAATCAAAACATTTCATTTTTGTATTTTTTTCTCCAATTCTCACCACAATCCAAATGAGTGATTTGGCTAGAAACCATAACCCACTCTTTTCTTCTCATGAAATCCCTCCATCCGAAGGGGCTGTTAGGGTCGTTTGTTATATCTGTTGTTTTAAGGTGTATTGGCTGCGCATTTTGTATCTCAGCAACTGTTTTCTGATAAACAAAAAATTCATATTCATCCACACAGAGAGAGAGAGAGAGAGAGAGAGAGAGAGAGAGAGATGCCGAACTACCAAATTACTTTCAAAGCCATAATTTACAAGAAATTGGGCATGTCAGGTGGCTGAAGCACGGGAAAAAAAAAAAAAAGGTGGCTGAAGCTACATAAGAAGTCTCCTTGGGCAAAACTTCTGAAGGATTACAGGGATGAAAATTTTTAAAGCACGGAGACAACAATACGACATATTTCCCGGATGCTGAGCTCTCAGCATGAATATCTCAGGCTTGCAAAACATATTCAACTGGCCGCACTGGTGGTGCTTCGCCAAATTTCAGCAAGTAGGCAGTTTCATAAACAGGACGCAATGGCAAAATCACTTGGGCATCCAAATACGCATCACAGGAGAAACACCAAACGGACAGATCACTGATTCAAAAAATGGAACGAAAGATAAGAAAGGGCACCGGCAAACTAGTTAAATAAATATGCAAATCAAGGAAAAACATTAGGGGGGGAACTATCTTTTTTCCTAATGTTACAAGAGTACCTGTAACTGAGAGCCACACAATGAGTAGTTGTCTCCTGATAATGCTCAAGCATGTGCTTGTTGATAAAACGGCTACATAGAACAGCCTTACAGCATAAACATAGCCAATTCTCTTTAGGGTGGTGGCACCTTTAGCAAGTTGAAGAATAGGTAAGAAGATGTCTGGTTTTTTTGACACACGCATAGGAAATCTAAAACAAGACGACAATCCAAGTCTTCTAGTACAAATACGGAACAGCAGCTTTCACACTAACGTCGTTCAAGGCAATACTTGTACATAAAACGTAGCATTAACAACAAACTTCATTTAAAACCATATTGTACTTCAAAATCCATAGGCAACCAATATAGTCCTGATGATTGGAAGTTTCGGCCTTGTTCGTTTTGGTTTTCAAAAACCGGTTTTCTCAATTATTATCCCTATTTTTAATTTTAATTTTTATTTTTCTCTCTATCTCTCTCCAATCATTAATACCTATTTTTTAATTATTATCCCTATTTCTCCCTCTAATCATTACAAAAACCAAAACTCAAAACTCAAACCAAACACAACCTCAACTTTCAAGTTTCAACCAATAACAAGTTACTGATTTGAGAGTGAATGAGCTCATATAGATGAATCAACAACTAGATCAGAATAACATCAAAACTTAATCCGAGTTTCAAACATAATTTGCCTACAAAAATATGTTTTTATCAAATGGACAAAGCCAATAACTATAACCAATGGTGGGAAAGGCAAGATGGCACAAATTTCAATTAAATTATCAGCACTGCAATATCACGTGGAATCCAATGAGTTTACAGAGACATAGTAAATCAGAGAGAAGGATGAAACAAATTTGAAACCAGTGACAAATTTTGTTTTTATTGGTTAATGCAATCATTAAAGAGTACATAGCATGAATACTTCTCTAGAGTCCCCGTGCCCGTGTCTGACACGGGCACCCTCCGGGCATGTGTTTCACACTCAAATCCAAAGTGCCCTATTTTTTTCTTAAGGTTTTTGGTTTGGACACTCCAGAGACACTGTACGAAATGCTCCAGACACCATTAGGCCACCCGCGAGACAAGTTGGGGGTGTTAACAAAATAGCTAAAGACTCTCGTTAAAGCTCAGAAAAGTCCCTCGTCTTTTTGTAACATGATAGTTTATTGATTATATAGACACACATAGATGATGAAATCCTTTTCGTTGGAATAGATTTGTGAATGACGTGATGATTAATACGATTTAAAGGTATATATATGGTTTTACTTATTGTGAACTTGAGCCTTTTTTTGTTGATATAATTTAATACATAAACATATCATGTCCTCCAATTTTTTTTTTAAAAAAAGTTAAGTGATCGCAGTGTCATGTTCCTTTTCAGGGCTACTCAGATTAAAAGATCAAGCTAATATGCATGGAATTGTGGGTTGAATAATAATAGTAAGGACAGCCACTTTGGGCAAGTGAAATTAAAAGCCAGAGCTTAGGTCTATCCAACTCAACCAAGGTTCTAAAACTCGTTAGGCGCTCCTAGGGAGGCCAGGGACCTTCTAGCTTCTAGGGCAAGTACTCGGCGCCAAATCAGACAACCAGTCGGGTTAGTCTAATAGATAACTTATTGTGTCCTCCAAATTTTTTTTAAAAAAGTTAAGTGGATCGCAGTGTCACGTTCCTTGTCAGGGCTACTTAGATTAAAAGATCGAGCTAATATGCATGGAATTGTGGGTTGAATAATGATAGCAAGGACAGTGGACAGCCACTTTGGGCAAGTGAAATTAAAAGCCAGAGCTTAGGTCCATCCAACTCAACCAAGGTTCTGAAACTCGATAGACACTCCCAGGACGGCCGGGGACCTTCTAGCTTCCAGGGCAAGTACTCGACGCTTAATCGGGTTAGTCGGGCGGGCGACTTGGGCTAGTCAGCGAGGGGCCTTCTAGTGCCTAGGCGGCTAGTACACTGAACTCAACTGAAATGAGACTTTGGGTTGAAATATCACTGTCACTGAGGTTACGCTATTTCTTTTCAACCTACAAGTTTCATGAACATATTAAGTGTTCACATTTATAGTTTACCATTCCCCTGACCTGCACATCAATTTACTTGAATGCGGTTGATCGAACTTAAGAATTTGTGGGTGGAATCATAAATGTCTCCACTATGTTATTCCTTTGTGGGTCGCTAATCACTTCTCATCCAAAACTCTAACCACCACCAATTGTTCCATTCACAAGTGCCTTCCCTGAGGCCATTTCAAATTAATTGAGTACTTTTCTGAATCGTTTATGTATTAGGGATGGCAATTCAACCGATCCCGCTCCGAACGCGCCCTACCCAGCCCCGATAGGCTAGAGTTTTTTTTCTATTTTTTTGGGTAATGGGTAGGGGCGGGGGGTGATTTTGAAAAACCCGCCAGGGTTAGGATAGGGGTAGGGTATGGTCAACCCGCCCCGATATTACCAGTCTCGACATATATACATATGTATAATTATATTTATATATATGAAATTATATTTTCTCCCTTATATGCATCAAATTTTATTTGAATTCTTATAACTTTATTTTTACGACTAAAATGTAACATTAGATAGTAGACTTTTGTTAAGTTGTGAAAGTTATTTGTGAACTCTTACCATTTGTGCTCACTAATATTGGAGTCTAAAATATACTCTCCTAATATGTGAAAAAAATAAGGGTGGGACGAGTAAACCCATTTCTGATACCCGATAGCGGCGGGGTACCCATAAATTACCAGGTCCGGTTAGGGGCGGGTTAGGGGGTGGTTCGGGAATTTTAAAATTGGGGCCGGATCATCAAAACCCGCCCCAACCCGCCCTTTTGCCATCCTAATGTGTATGTACGAAAGAAGAAGTGCACACATCGAAAAGACGCGAGTCAGATAATCAGGCGTTCATCAAACGAATGAATAATTAATCAGGGGTTTATTAGGATTTACCTGGTGCAATGGGTATCTGGGGTGGGGATATGGGTGAGATCCGAAGACAAAGCGGTGGCCAGGTGATCGCAGTTGGTGCGCGCTTCGACCCAGCCCGACTCCGACCCGTATACCAACTCCTCTTCATCTTCCTCTACCAGAGGGACAGACGACGAAGACGTAGCTTTGTTCGCCATTGACGGACCTTTGGTTGCTCCTCTCCGACCGTCGGTTCCGATTTTCACTTGCAGCGGTATTGGAGTATTTATAAAGTGGAATGGTATGGTCAATCTCCCCTATCGTTTTAGAAGCCGGCCCCGTAAAAAAGGTTGAGGAGTTGTTCTCCTATGATTTTAGTACATAAAATCTCATATTTTATAACACTTCAATCTTCATATATAAAATGTAATTTTATGAGATTTTCATAAAATCTATAAGAAAACTACTACATTTTATGAGTTGAGAAAATAACTTCATTTTATCATCTCTCCATAAAATGTCCATTTTATGATATTTTTATAAAATCTACTTAAAATTTATTAGAGAACAAGGCCTGATTCATAAATGGAAAATGTTAATGTGCGCCAATTAGGCACACGTTAAAGTTGAAAAAGTGTATTGAAATGTGTGAAAAATGTATAAAAATATGTGAAAGTGTATTGAAATGTGTAAAAGGTGCATTGAAGTATGTGTTTCTTTTGTTTGTTTGTGTACTTATTGTATAACCATTAGGCACACGTTAGCAAGACCCATCATAAATTAACTCTCTCCACATTATTTGCATGCCCCATGTCTTTTTTCACGTGCATATAAACATTATAAAGAGTTATTCAATGCTCATAGAGTACTATCATATGGTGCATCATTGATGTATGATTGATTAATGTGGGAAATATTTACTTTTTTTATTTGAGCAACAAAGGGAGAGTTAATTAGGTATTATGTACAAAAAAAAATCATTATAATTTCATCCTATGAGATTTGAATACTTATGACTTCATCTTGAAATTCAAATAAACTCCAAAACACCATTTCTCTCTTCTAATTTTCCTAATATTTCTCTCCTGATTTTCCTAATAATTCTCTCTCCTAATTTCCTAAAATTTATCTGTTATAATCTTTCCTAATTTATTTCTCTCTCTCTCTCTCTCTCTCTCTCTCTCTCTCTCTCTCTCTCTCATCTTGAAAAATCTCTCTTTCCTAATCTTGTAATTCTCCCTCCCAATCTTCTCACGTCTAAAATGTCAAAAAAAAGAAAATGATAAATTAGTTGATTTTCATAGACCATGCAAAAAATATGATAAATTAATAACGATAATAATGTTCATGATTTAGTGATTAACCATGTCCATGGTGAGTTTACACTGGAACACATGATGATTTATTGATTAACTATGTTTACTACTGTAATGTTCATGCATATAACATGGATTATTTATTAACCGTGTATCCATTATCCCATTTAAGATATCATGGCAAAATGGCGAGTTTACACTTTATTAACCATGTAGCCATTCTCCCATTTAAGTATAAGATACCATGGCAAAATAGTGAGTTTACATAAGGAACAGATGATCAATTAATGAACCATCTTAAACAATGTAAATAACTTGGTAAATTAAAAACAATAAATGAAGAAAATATAATAAATTAATAAACGAATCACTAACATGATAAACAAATTAACCACTAACAAGAACATGCTATAACACGAATATGAAAAGTGGAAGAAGTCAATATAAGAGGAGATGGTAATTTAATTTACCATTGAAAAAATTGCCTCGTCTTCAAATCATGCAATGAATACATTTCAAAACATTTCAAATCATGAAATGATTCCACAGCCCATACATGATTCTACGGCCGATCAAAGGGGAAAAAAAATCTAATCTACCGTTAAAATGGGTGCATGACCATCTTGATCTTGATCTAGAGAGAGAGTCAGTGGCGGATTTTGTGGCGGCCGCCGTGACGATAGTTCCGAGCATGGATAGTTAGAGTGGGCTACCTCGTCGGACGTGCATGATAGGGTTGATGTCGACAGTCAGCGCTAATCGCAGGCCGCCGAATTGCCAAGAGAGGATAGAACAGAGATAAATGGGCACTGTGTATAGATTTTTTTTTTTTAAGGACGAGAAAGAGAACAAGAAGTCTAGGATGGAAAGGATAACCAACATCACCTAAATATATGGAAATGAATTAGCCAACCCCTTCTTGATTGGGATTATAAGAATGAAACAATAATGGAAAATAATCAATCTTTTAGAAATATCCCTTATATTTAGGAAACATAGCTGTGTAACATATACAATATATACTCGTCATTGAATTAATAAGGGTATGATAGTCCGATTATCCTATTTCAAAATGGAATCATAAGTATTCAAATCTCATAGGATGAAATCATAAGGATATTTTTGGAACGGGATGCTTACTGAAATTGTAAGTACAAATACTTAATTTTTTTAATAAAAAAAGTTACATGTAATTAATAAAATATTTAAAAAGTATTGAAATGAAACATATAAATAAATTAGGTCAAAGGGGGCCTACATCTGCTTCAAAAAGAATTTTATTTTTTTATCAGACGTTAAACACACAGTACTTTTGAAAAATAAAATACGTTCAAAATTTTTTAATTTTTTTTTTGTATCATGCCATGCAAAAGATCTCAACAAGTACTTTTGAATGGTGTAAAAAAAATTGAAAAAAAAATTTAGAAATACATTTTCGTCTAAAGTCAAAATGACATGACTTTATGTAGAGGACATTTAAAATGAGACGGAGGGAGTATTTTTAAATGTTGGGTATAGAGGTGTCAAGCGGGCCGTGTCGTGTCTGCATGAACCATTTAACTTTGTGTTGTGTTGTGTCGATCTGTTTACGAAATCGTGCAATGTCATTTCTTAATCATGCAGTGCCATGTCGTGCTGGTCAGTTTATGTGTCGTACCATGTCATTTTTTAATCATGTCGTGCCCATGCTAGCACATCGCCGAGTTCTGACAAACCAAGTTATAAATTTGAAGTTTTGAAAATTTTCGGCACGACACTGCATGATTAACCAAACACAGGAAAATAACACCAGCAAATAGCTAGAGTTTCAAATATGAATTTTCCACTTGAGTAGTGACAAATTAAAGAAAGCAAATGGCAATAAAATGGAAAGCTTTATCGAAATCTCATTGACATATCCTTTTCTTTTCAGTTAGATAAACAAAATGTGTACAAATTAAAGAAAGCAAATGACAATAAAATGGAAAGCTTTATCGAAATCTCATTGATATATCCTTTTGTTTTCAGTTAGATAAACAAAATGTGTACAAATTAAAGAAAGCCAATGACAATAAAATGGATAGCTTTATCGAGAGCTCATTAGCATATCCTTTTGCTTTAAGTTATATAAAGAGAATATGCAAGACAATGCTGCTACTTCTGTAGAGGTGACTTGACCAGCTTGGTGATACAGCATGCAAAATGGGGATGCGTTAATAACTTAGGTGCAAAGAAAAAAGTTCAAATTACATGATAGGCATATTTCAATCCCTATTAAAAATGAAATACATAACCCAAAATCACCCAAAGTAGTTTCATTTCCCTCAACCTTGTTTCTAAGGTTTCATTTCAATCCTCATAAGAACTAATTTCCGTCATGTCTTATATACATTACATGGCTAAGATATTATAGTACTTAAGTGAATTAAACATCTAGTACGCAAAAACTGATGATCATAAAAAGACGAAAAATGTAGCAATTTCATCAAACAAATTTCATAATCCTAATCATACGCCCATAGAACTCCCTAACCCCGATACTTTAAAAGAACTCCAAACGCCAAATTACCATTGATCCACCAATATTTTTGCTTACCTGACCATGTGGTGGTGGGTGAGGCAATCCGGCTGGGAGAGAGGAACCAAGTTATAAATTTGAAGTTTTGAAAATTTTCGGGTTCCCACCGTTGAGACCTAGATCTACAAAACCAAGAAAAGTCGGTTCAAAACCAATATTTGGAAGGAAAAATTCAAGCTAATAAATCATGAAACTTATTTGGGAAAAAAATAATCAAAACCAGTGTTGGGAGAAAAAGTCGAATGCAGTGGAGACAAAAACAGAAAAGTTCTAATGCAGTGGAGACCTTACGTCTCTACTCATAGGCATTAGCCTAGAATCATGAAAGCAAATAGAAAAGTAGAAAATCTAATGTCTAATTGCTACTGAGCAATAAAATCATACATAGACATTATCCCCTTCGATGTCTAATGGTCTTGAGGGGATAGTTTGAAAACACTTCGATCCCTAAAGCCTTAAAAATGCCAATGCTATGTACTTGCCAACTTAACCATTTTTCTCCTATGGTCCTTGTTTTCCATCACGAACAAGATAAGTCATATAACAAAAAAAGAAAAGAAAAGAAAAGAAGAAGGTCGTATTATAATATGGACGTGGCCTACGCAAGTCATGGCCATTCCACTAATGTATACACCCTTGTGTTTTTTTTTTTTTTTTGACTCATACCCTGAAATGCTGTAAAACTCAAAATTGAATATTAGGGAAGCCAATTAATAGTGTAGTAAGATACTTACAGAAAATTTACATGAGTACTTCTATTTTAACTGTAGAAATTTTACAATCATTCCCCCTTCCCAAAAGAGCAAAAAGAAATGCCACACTTTTACAATTGATTTTCTCCTGCCACTTCCACCAATACAAACGACCGACATTATAACTTACAACAACCAACGTTCAAAGAATTCAATTCAAGGATACATCAGATAAATACCATCAAGAGATGGAAACAATAAAATCCCGTCTGGAAACTAAGCTTGCTTATTACAGACACTGCTGGCATTGCATTTAAGCTCCTTCTCAAAAAAATCTCTACTTAATCCTGCTTTCTTAAAAAATCATGTATAACATTTAAGCCACTCTTTGAATTAACGTTTAGTCCTCCCCTAAGAACACAAACCAGAATATAAGTCCAACTACTATGATATGGCCCAGTTGTATCCTCTTTGATGGTTAAAATCTGTGAACTCTATGGAACTATAATCAAAAGCTTTACCTACTCGAGGATGTAGCTAAAGATGCAACACAAACCAAAGAGAAGGTCCTGTGACAACAATTCAAACCAAAAAACCTTTAGAAGTAAGCCCAAGAAAAAGAAAAGGAAAGGTTTTAAGTTAAAACTTCTCAAAAATTGGAAAATCACATAGAGTGTCTATTGGTGGTAATCTCTTTCAATACCTCACTTTTATGTCAATACAACTCGAGTAAGAAGAACAAAATTGGTAATGGCTAACGCAAACCAACTTCCAAACATGGAATTAAGGAAAAGGAAAAGAAGATTAAAGTTAAAATTAACCAGTGCAAGAAATTCAAAACTTGACTGCAAAATCTAGGGGTGAAAGATTAAAAAAATGCATTAAGCTATTAATCTCCCAATCCTACAACATTTTTAGTTCTAAAGTTGTTTGTTTGTTTTTTTTGCCACTAAAAGGACTGGCTCTCAATTGGCCGATGTATAGTCCAAAACAGTTTTTAAATCATCATGAATTGGTAATGCCTATTTCATAACCTTGGCTTAACTCCAACAAACTCTACCATCTATAACAAAGATAGACAAAACTTTTCAAGATAGAATGTTTCATTGGTGGAACAAAGAAAAAACACCCAACAAATCACATAATATTAAGCTAATCGCACTAACCACACACCATAAAATCTAAGGAATCGGTTATTACCGTAGGGAAGTACGACCTGTGTCTGGCTGCCTACACATCATAAGACCCCAACTTCAATTCAACTAAGTGATTGGTTATACAAAGATAGATTACAAATATCACAAACCAAGAAAATTTTAGTAGACTTATTGATTGAGAGAGAGAGAGAGAGAGAGAGAGAGAGAGAGAGAGAATTACATGAAATAGCTCCATTAAGGCACTTGTAGACTTGAAAACATAACCAACAAAACCCCCAAATACAAAAATTGAATTTGTTAGAAATGGCCAACACCTTAAACTTAAAATTAGGTAGAGAGGTGTGGTGGGTTAATTGGGTTTTGAACAGCGGAGATGAGAAGAGAGGAGAGAGGTGAATACTACTATTCAAATCTTGGGGAGAGAGAGAAGTGTCTAAGATTGGGTATCACTGCCTCTACGTGTGAAGAGGAAGCTTCCCCATTCTAAGCTAATCTCAACCGTCGAATGAATTAAGAGTCGGAATTTATGTAGACAAAATGTGTAAATTTGAAAACCATTCTAATTTGTTATACAATGCTGCTACGGGCACATACAATGGATCACATACCAGCCACACCCGCTGATGTGGCGGTGGCCCCACTCACTCTCTCACCTCTGGTGGCCCCATTCACTCTCTCGCCTCTCTTTCTCTCTTTCTCTTCCTAGCCCCAAACCATCTCATTTCCACCAAAAATTCCTCATTCCTCCACAAAATAAACACCAGCAGTAACGACGCCCACCCCAACCACCGGCGCTGCCACAGACCACCAATTTTCTCCCTCCCAAAGGCAAAATAGAGAAAACAAAAGACAAAACAACAAATGAAAAGGAAACGAACAGTAAACTGTTGGTGATTGCTCCATGTAATTTCTTTCTTTCTTTTTTACAGTACCAATTACCAATCAGAAGAAAAAAAATATCCAAGGTCAAGGTACTGAAGCATGACACAATATAATGTGATTTTCCCCCTTCTTGGTACTGATTTCCTATACATTCATAGACTAATGGATGTTAGAAAATAATATCCCCAATCTGAATCAGAGCCTTGAGAGAAATGGAAGTCAGGTGGGTAGTGTCGGAGTGGGCCTCGTCGTTGGGGTTGTTTGAATTTCAGGAGTGGAAAAGTAGGGGCTACTTCTGGGGGAGAAATCTGGAGATAATTTTTGGGGAAATGTCAAAAATTGGGTTTTCGAGGGAGAGAAGAATAACTTGAGAGTCTCGGCGTTGGAGTTTTTTTCTTGAGGGATCAAGTACTGATGACCAGAGACTTTTGGTGTTGAGATTTGCCAGTTAGGATGAGGAAGATAAATGCTTTGTTGGGAGTGGGAGAAGAGAGAGAGAGAGGAGATGCTTTTTTGGGGGTGGGAAGAGAAAGAGAGAGGGAGTGGGGCTACCGCCACATCAGCGGGTGTGGCTGGTATGTGAGGTGTTGTATGTGCCCCTAGACTTATTGTTTGTTATAGAGATAGTAGTATTTCTTTTGGGTCAAGTCCATAAAAATAATACTGGGCTTCAGAGTAATCCTGGAATTTAGTGGGCCGGACCAACCCAAACTTACGGGCCGATGAGTGTGCATCTAGTTAAAGACGGGATGAACTGACTTAGCAAACTAGGGTTACCTACTCCTATAAATTGCAACTTTGACTCAGGCGGCTCTTATTCGTGATTAGGGTTTTCAATCAGAGTCTTCTTCAGCTGCTGTGGTTGAAAGCTTCTTCTCGTTTACCAATTGATTCAGAAAAAAGAGGACAAAGATGGGTCACTCGAACATCTGGAACGCGCACCCAAAGAACTACGGCCCTGGTTCTCGCACATGGTAATCAACGTTTGTAGCTTATCTTGTTTGGAAAAGAAAATGGAATTGTTGCTAATGTTTTGATTTTCAGTTTGGTTTGTACGCCGTTAGTATGAATTTTGTAGTTGCTTTGTTTGATTTCATCTGGAATTTACACTACTCTTTCACTCCGTCGTGTTAGTTGATCTCATTTGCCTTAGATTACCTAGTTTACCTATTCTGCCTGCCGAGAAAATGGACTGTAAACTAAAGAAAATGACGTTGTTTCTGATGAATTGATCTTCTAGGTGGTTTTTACTCGTACTATGATACTTTCTTCTTCGTTTTGATTGCTTAGCTTTGTTTGATTTCATCTCGAATTTACGAGACTCTTTCACTCCGTCGTGTATGTGCATCTCTTTTGCCTTGGCTTTTACCTTGTTCGGTTGCCGAGAAAATGGGCGGGAAACCAAAGAAGATCACATTAGTTGGTAGTGTTTTGATTTCCTATGTTCTTTTTGCACGCCGTTACTGTGTTTGTTTACAGGCGCAGGTTTGTTTGATTTAGTCTTGAATTTGCAAAGCTCTGTTGGCAAAATGTTGATCTCATTTGGACTTGGTTTGACTTGCCTGTAGGTGTACTTGATCTGTTTTTAGTTTTTGGGATCATTATGTCTTCGTCTCCATTGTAATGGAAGTCATTTCTGTTTGAACTAGTTTTATTAAACATGATTTCCCGTTCATACTGGTTGTTTCACATGCTTTGCATGTTGTTTATTGTAGCTGTTTTTGGCTGAAATTCATGCGTAAAATTACTTATGGCTGCCAATTCAGTTTCATGGAGAGAAGTCTTGTAAATGGATACGTGCGCATTGTTTTGGTGAATGGAATTTGTGAGCCTTTGAGTTTCCTTTGTGCTTGTGTGGTTGGTGAGAAAATTGGGAAGTAGAGAATCTTTTATTATGTCTTGGGTCCACTGCCGATCAAATGGAGCTCTCCATAAAACTAGAATAGTTTTGATTTCCCAAAATGTGGAGAAGTCAGCTTAGTTAATATAAGGCTTTTGTTGGATAGAGGTGGGTTTCCCAGTTTTGGGATCGGAGGTTCAATTTCAACAAACACAGTAGGGTTAGGGAAGGTATCTTTTAAACTGGGTGGTTGATAGATTAGATCCTTGAATTGCTAATATTTTATAATTGAATGATTGGGAATCTCTCGTATTGAATGTTGGAATCATATGTTAGATTTCAAATATAAATTCGGCCTATTCTTGTTGGATAATAAGGTCAAATCCTTCATGTAATTCCACTCCTATTGGCCCAAAGCCTAAAAGCTTGGGAAAACTGTTCTGCAGAAAGGATTTTACTGTCCATGGTCCCAGTGAGTTTAAAGAGTCTGATTTTTTTCCCTGGCCTTTGTTTTTCATTAATTCTCAGCAACTAAATGGGGCATTTGACTATTTTTTGTTTTATGGCTCCGTTGTTAGAAAATGTTTGCAATATGTGTGGTTGGAATGGATAGGAAATTGTCATGTATTATTCTGAGATTGTCGTGCATTATTCATTGATAATTTGTGGTTTTGGCAGTCGCGTGTGTGGGAACCCTCATGGTTTGATCCGAAAGTACGGGCTGATGTGCTGCAGACAGTGCTTCCGCAGCAATGCTAAAGAAATTGGCTTTATTAAGGTAAACCTTTGAACTGCTCCACAAAAGCCCCCCATTACTCTACATAGCACACACCCACTAACACTAATACATAACGGAAAAGGTGGGGGCACGTATTTTCTAGTTGCCCTCTAGCCCCGTTTTCTTTTTTTTTTTTTTGGTTTGACAGCGCAGATTTAGCTGAAATCTGGCATTTTTACAAACTTTTTAGCCAGATTGTATTTTTATTTTGGTTACCTACTGTTCAGTCAATGTTTCTTTTGGGGCGAATATTCATTGCGTCACTGCTTCTTTTCATTTTCAGTACCGCTAAAGGATTTTGCTGATTCACAAGGAAAGAAGGTTTTGCCCAAGAATATGCTGGGTTTTTGTTTTGAACGGATCTATGAACTTTCCTCGTTGTTTTTCGTCATGTATCTTTGGCTGCAAACCTTTACATTAGAATTCACATTTCTCGTCTCAGTTTAATGTTGAATTTGATGAATTGATTGCTGGACCAAGAATTCTTGTACAATGAATTTGCTCGGTTTGCCATTTGGTTCTACTCCTCTCTGTTGTGCTATAATCACTTCATTGTATCTACAATCTCTGCATTGTAGTTCATGTTTTTGGACCTGGTTTTTTCTTTTGGAAAAAATCAAGGGGTACATCGCATCTCATTTCAAAAGTAGAGTGCACGAGACTTGGAAAAATAGAGGCTTTCAGTCAATGAGAAGGGCCCTCGTAGGACAAGATATCAACCTTGGCTAGAAACCACGGAAACAGTACCTAAACTGCTAAACCTGATAAAGAAAACCCTGCACCATTAATTTGAGAATCCTTGGAAAGGCTCTATTTTTATTTTTATTTTTATTTTTCCCTCGAACAAGGAAAACACCCCAAGGGTTGCAAGCCACCACCGAGAGCCTTCAGTTGGAAAAATTGATCTTCAACTTTCAAGTTATCTATGTGGGGTGGGTAAGTAAATGCTGGTGATATCACTCGGCTCACAAGAATACCCAAAAAAGATATATAGAAAGTTTCACGTAGGGTACGATGATCTCCGCAAACGGAGATAGACAAAAACAAGAACAAGACAAGAAAAAACCGGACTTTGGAGAGGATGCTTGAACTGCCGCCACGGATTTGGCCTCTTATTTGTCGCGTGGGAAACCTCGTCACCCTTAAACTATGCAATTTCGATAGATCTGACCCTCCTAAGGTTTGGATCGAAGACGAAGGGAGCGGATTTGATTCTCATTCACTGAAAAGTGAAAACGATGGAGATTGGGAATGGATGTTGCAAAGGGTAACGACAAGTCGATGTCGAGGGTGATAGGGGATGGTTGGTGATGGAGTAGAGAGGTGAGAGGGCAAGAGAGGGACACCTTTCTTCATTCCAGAACTGGGCGCAGAGCATCATAAATGGTATAACCAGAACTGGGCGCAGAGCATCATAAATGGTATAATCAGAACTGGATAATCAAAAGTTATCACATTAGATTTTCATTATCCATACAAGACATTTAAAGTTAACAATGTGGAGTGTCACAGTGTTATTTTGTGTACATTATAAAAAAAATACTACTCACTTTATTTTTATTCATAAAATGGGCACAAATTTATATTTGTACATGTACGTTTTATAATATTTGAACCATTTAAAAGATATTCACCATACCTTTAAAATGAGACCAATCTTGATCATATTTTCAAATTTTTTTAATTATTGATAATTTCAAATTTTTAAGACAAAAGTGCAAAAAATTGAGTTTTGAAGTAAGTATTTGAAAATTGGAAAGAGAATGTTATTACTTTTGAATTCATTTCTACCAAAAAAGATTTATAAATAGGGTGTGGTCTCTAAAACTTGGTTATTGAGAAAATGTTATTACTTTTGATGATTCAAATGTCAAAATTTGGTTATTAGCTAAAAGATTGTTAACTTTGATTATGCTAATGTGAGCCAATTTTTGCAAAATCATTGTTAAACTTTAGTTATTTAGATGTTTTGATTATCTCATTGGAGATGCTCTAATATTCATTCTTGCATATATGCTCTAATATTGAGTTTTGAAGTAAGGGTTTGAATTTCCCGGCAGCTTGCTTCCTCCTTTGTGTACAAATTCCTTAGCTTAATTTGGTAGAGCGGCATGATAAAATGATATCTTTTCTATAAGTGGAAGATAAAAAAATTTGATACCATACCATCTCGAGTTTGTTAATTAGTGGCTTACCAATAATAAGAGATGAAAACGTAAAAATAACTATGCTTCCCGACAGCGCAAATTTGCATATCTATTTTGACTAAAAATAAATGAAAAGTAAGACTAGACAAGTGACAGCCCAACGCTTTTAGATATTTAATTCTCCCAATTAAGGGGCATAATAATTTATTTTGTCATTCATCATGTCCTTGAAGCTGAAAGGAGAAGTAAAGTTGGAAAAAAAATAAAATACATTCTACTAATTACTACGATATATTTTAGAAGAAGTTGGAAAGGTAGCAATCACTTTGAAAGTAAGCTAACTAATTATTTTAGAAAATATTGCGTAATTAGTTGATGTGTTGCTTTTAAACCAAACCAATTAAAGGAGTGTTTCTTAAGTCACATGCCTTAAAAAATTTCAACCATGTTTCATCATTTGCTAATAAAAACCATTGTCTGGCTGATCAAAAAATATAAAATAAAAACCACTGTCTGATACTTTCCTTTTATATTTAAACTATGTGATTCGGACCTGGGGGCATGTAAGCTCACTACAAGTGTGTAGTAACTAGTGAGCAATAATAGCTGTTCATTTTGTTTTGGCCCCCGAAAGAATTTTATTCAAAATTTGAATTGTCCAATACACTTTTAAACGGTCGAGATTGCTCACTACAGGTCCCCAAATCCGTGTTGAGATTTTGGATTTGTCAATTGAAAGAAAATTGGAACTATTGATTTCTACTATTTTTTCTGGGTAACACGGAAAATATTTTAATGGGATGAAATTCATTGGTGGGTTCTGATTAGCTTGTAATGTCTATTTGCAAGAGCTTCTCCAATGGCATCTGGCATGTGTTATTATATTTAATATAAAATGAAGCTCTAATAGTCTTTTCTAATATAGGAGTAAAACACATGCTATGTTTACCTATAGCTATGTGCTTTGCCAAATATAACACAAGATATAGTTTTTACTATAATTTAGTATGCCCACTTGTTTTTACCTCTCTCATCATGTGATTCACAAATAGCAATTCAAATTAACATTTTGTGAAGAAATTGAAGAAACAACATTTGCACCATTGTAGCAATTTGATACTATTTGTTGATATTTTATACTACTTTCATCCCTTTTTAAAGTGTGTTACTTCATAAATCCAATTTATTAAAGAGATATTATCATTACACCATTTATATCAACTTTACCTTCACTTTAAATCTTTTACATCAAATGTTACCTCCAATTTCCAATAATATCTTCCACCTCACCAATTAGCTCTTTACCCACTAACTTTTCAAAATGGCAAAATAATACTCCCTCCGTCCAAAAAAGTTTGTCCTACTTTCCTTTTTTATTGTCCCAAAAAAGTTTGTCCTAATTTAAAATTTTCAACAAAGGAAAGTTGATAAATTACATTTCTGCTCTTGAGGTGCTTTTAACAATCAAAACAATAAGACAAAAAGAAGAAGAATTGAAGACCATGTTCGGAATTGGTTTTCAAGAACCGGTTCTAACTTTTTCCAGATTGGACCCCACATGGCAGACTTATCTTTTCTCTCTCTTCTCAATTTTTAGAAACTCTACTCTAGTACATATTTGGTGCGAGCTGGGTCTGTGGGGTCCACTTTAGAGATATACACAAATGATCCAAGTTGTTCGTTAATTCTAAAATTATTCTTTGAGTCATCCAGAAAGAAAGAAAAAAAAAGCAGGTCAATCATATAACTTTAAGTACTTGATCAAGTTGTCTAACTTTCTTTCAAACTTATGTCAAAATTCAAGATCCTAAATTGTGAATCACAATTAGATGACAGATCAATCACTTATAAATTTTCAGATGAGTTAATCTTTTAGGAGTGACTCAAAAAATTAATTTTAGAACTAACAGACGACTTGGATCATTTGTGTGGGTCTTTAAAGTGGACCCCACGGACCCATCTCGTACAACGTATGCACTAGAGTAGAGTTTTCTAAAAATGGAGATGAGAGAGAAAAGATAAGTCTACCATGTGGGGTCCAATTCGGAAGAAGTTAGAACTGGTTCTTGAAAACCAATTCTGAACATGGTCGAAAATTTTAAAGTTTAAAGTGTGCTCTAAGATTTTGAAAAAAATTCTCTAATTACATTGGCGACAAGATTTTTCTCTTTCCAGAAAACAATTTAAATTCAAAACTTGTTTAACTCCTATTTTATTAGAGTCAACTAATGAAGGGCAAACTTGAAAAGTTACTAGTTTTGGTACCATTGTGTATTGTACATACAACTAACTTTTCAAAATACATATTTTATTAAGTGACAACCCAGAATAGAATAGTCGAATATAAAAAATGGATGGAGGAAATAGCATCAATAACTATCCAAGTAGCAGTTCCACTATTGAAGATGCTCTTAGATAGTCAATTTACGAAGATAAAGATTTTCTGAATGCAAAAAACTAATCACTCATGCTTTTCATTAATTAGGCACCCTTTCATAACAAAATTATACTTAAAAGTACATTCTAGCCTTGTTGTCTTTATTGTAACTAGAAGTTAGGGCACACATTCAGTGTGTTCTTGCGCTTGAGCAATTTTACCAGTTTTGCCAAAATGTTACTACTCATGCTAAGTTAAAAGTCTTGCATTATCTAATTTAGGTGAGGGCATTACTGAAATGCAAAAGTGTACATAATCTCAAAATAGGGTAGCCCCTTTATCTATTATGATAGGGAAATATAAAAAGGGAGAACCAATCTTTGGTGTCCTCTTTTTTTGAGATTATGTATATCTTTTTAATTCCAATAGTGGACCTCTGCCAAATCAGTTAATATACGTATCACTGATAACTTGGCATGGGCGGTTACGCTGGGCAAAAAAATAATGGACTAAATTAAAAGTTACCTTATTATAATCACTACGCCACTATATGTACAACAACCTTAAAAATGTGCACCGTCTAAACGGGTCGTCATATACAACCTACGGACCCAAGTTCACTTCTACTAGTTCCTCGACAGTGGCTTGCCCTCTATCTTCCAGTTCTGTCGTAATCACTACGCCACTAAATGGACTAAATTAAAAGTTACCTTATTATAATCACTACGCCACTATATGTACAACCTTAAAAATGTGCACCGTCTAAACAGATCGTCATATACAACCTACGGACCCAAGTTCACTTCTACTAGTTCCTCGATAGTGGCTTGCCCTCTATCTTCCAATTCTGTTGAGCTCGGCAATGACTAGAATACATTAGGGGTGAAAATCGGTCGGTTCGGTTCGGTTTTAGGTGTCGGGGACCAACCGATCGGTTCGGGTAGTTTGGCCTCTAATCCGATCCCAAAAAAAAACAATGGACCGATCGGTTCGGGGTGGTTCGGTTTTTTTCGGTTTTTTCGGTTTTTTCGGTCCGGAGTTAAAATTGAGATGGACGGCTAGGATTTGTTATTTTTTGGGGGTTAAGATCATTTTTTTCGGTTTTCGGTGCAAATAGGGGTGGTTTCGGGGTATTTCGGTCCAAATTGGCATGGTTTCGGTTCGGTTCGGTCCAATTTCCAGGAAACCGAGACCGAACCGATAATTTTTCGGTTTGGTTTTGGTTCGGTTCGGTTCGGTCCGGTCCAATTTCCAGGAAACCGAGACCGAACCGATCGGTCGGTTTTTTTCGGTTTTTTCGGTTTTTCGGTTTTTCTTTCACCCCTAGAATACATTACATTAAATTTTTGGATTTTGCAATTGTTTAGTGGTTTTTTATTTATTTTTATTTATTTATAATTGGACGTCCGTGCCAACTTACACGTAATATTTTAGTGTTGTATTACACGTAATCACAAGAATGGTGGCAATGTGATGTTGTATTCTTCGTATGCAAAAGCATTATCTTGTATAAGTTTGTTGGTAACTTATTAAATTTGTTAGGTATTCTAAAAAAAGACGAATCGATACTATTTTCATCTCGTTATAGCTTCCTCTCAATGAATTATGAAGTAATTAATTAGAATTAAAAAATTATGTTCTTCTTTACCAATTTTGAAAATTTGTACTCCAATACAACGCAAAATCTGCTACAATATTAATTTTATTAAGAATTGTAAGATACATATATGGCCAAGAGTAGCCAAAAGGTATCTGATTATACTTCAAAATAAAGGTTCTCATATGGTGGATACTTTTGAATGGGAATACATCAATATGGAAAAAATTATCATATTCAATACGGACATCTGAATATATATATATATATATATATATATATATATATATATATATATATATCAAATTTTCTAATCCGGACCTCCCAGATTTAAGAAAAAATGTAATTTTTTCACTTAAAAAATTGTTTTGGGAAAATTTGAACCATTCAATATGTTTAAAAGGTGTTTTCAAAGGTCCACGCAGGAAATCTTAAAAAAAATACCGGGAAGGGCTTGATCCTAGCAGTTTTTTTGCAAAAGCTATATATTTACAATTTTGCAAAAAACTACTTGGATCAAGCCCTTCTCGGTATTTGTTTTTTTTGAAGATTTCTCATGTAAACCCTTAAAAACACCTTTTCGAATACATTGGACGGTTCAGATCATGAAAAAATGCTCAAATCATAGGGGTCTACAAGTCCGGAGTCCGGACTAAAAGCTTATATATGTAGTTGTGGGCCGTTGGATCCTATGCCCTTCATGCGATCCAACGACTCACTACTATATATATATATATACAGAGAGAGAGAGAGAGAGAGAGAGAGAGAGAGAGAGAGAGAGAGAGCATTGCTTAGATTAATCCAAATTTCTTTTTTCCTTTTCAATGGGAAATAAGAAAGTAGAACCCCTCAAGCATTGGATGACTGGATTGGTTTTCATGGATTAGTCAAGCTGCACATAAGTTGGTTCGAACATTCTAAGATATAAAAAAATGAAATAATTAAGATAGAGAATAATTCGGTATATACCTTCCAATTGCTTTGTCTGTGGAAAATATAAGGGTAATCCTATGGATACAGAAAAATTTGTACAGAAAATGCACAAATCGCTCTCGGGGACCCACTTTTGGATCCCCACACGAGTGATCAGAACCGTTCAATATTCTTAGAACATTTTTCCGAGGGGCTCCACAAAATTTCAACTCAATTGGACGGTTAGAAGTGCTTGAACAAAAATCACACCGTTTCAAAAATGTTCTAATAATAATGAACGGTTTGGATCACTAGTGTGGGATCCAAAAGTAGATCCCCGAGAGCGATTTGTATATTTTTTTGTACAAATTTTTCTGTACCAGTAGTAGGGTCCAAAATATAACTACATGCAATGAACACACATTGTACGTATTATGTGGTCGTAGTCCGTAGATTCTAAGTATGGCACAAAATCTCGTGTTCCTCCCAATGCGAAGTCCATAGGTAGGTTCCAGTTCAAAAAAAAAAAAAAATGTCCATAGGTTGTTTGAGCTAAACTCTGGATACATAACTAATATGAATTAATGTTTTTTGAGAACATGCAAGAAGTGTTAAGTGAGACTTGAACCTTGATCTAATGCATGGGGTAAACGTGTCTTCCAACTTGGTTACCACCCCATTTGCGTAACATGAATAATTTGTTTAGTACTATATATACTTTTGTTTCTAGACCTCTTTTTGTGCACTAGATTATGTCCCAAGAAGCCTTTTTCTTTTTTCTCGATAATTGGGTGTTCAGGTTAACTTGAGTACACCTTAACTAATTTCAAGACCCTGAAGTCAATGACCGGACAAATATTTCGTTGCCACAAGGTTTGGAACGTTCGACTTTCTTGTGTGATTTGACATTGCGACCTCTTTGGAGGCAAATAGTTGTCCGCTCGGCCAAATTAAACCAATATCCCTCACTAGCATTTGGATGTTCTTATGATACTTTGATGATCTATAACCGTAACAAAATTTTAAGTAAATGTTAAAAATTAGTAATTTATTTATAGTAGAGTGGATCGTAAACGAACTTTAGACAAGCTGATCAAATCGACCAATGAATTATTCAATTTAGAAAAGTCAAGTAAGTATATTGTTAGATATATTTCGATTTACATTTGGTTATGTAACTAAGTAAATCGAACAAACTTTTATACTTATCTTAGTATTTAAGTAGAATTCAGATTCTATACGGAGGTTTTACTAATGGGGAACTATCGGGCAGTTGCACTTTGGTAAGTTGCAACTGGCAAGGATGGAGCCAAGGGATGACAAGGGGTGGCGGTCACCACTGCAAGGTTTTCAAAAAATGCAATTATTATATAGAAAATAAATTTTTATCTCCTAATTACATAGACTCGCCACCACTAGATTTTTTTAATTTTTCATTCTCATAATGCAGTTTGTCTTTATTTTTTAAGTACATATTTTCGCCACCACAAGGGTTAAATTCTGGCTCCGTCTATGGTTGCAGGCAAGGCTTCAGACAATTAACCGACAGAATTAGCCAGCACAAGGGTTGTATCCTTTAGTTAATTTAGTTAGGTTATTTGTCTTTATTGTTTGTAATTTGTTATTTTTAGTTGTATTTGTTTGTACTCGGTAGAATTTGATTTAATGAATTTCTCTCTCTTTAGAGGGGGAAAAAAAGTAGCACAAGTTTATCAAATTGAGCAGTGAATTGTTCTTTTTTTTTTGAGAACTTAAGTATCTTAAAGAATATGTTTAATCTTTAAATTTACTTGTGTAGCAAAGTGACTTCGAACAAATTATATTTTATCGAGCGAAATCCGACTCCACCAGAGCAGCTCTTATATTGTCCAGAGGCATATGCAAAGATAGAAGATAAATAAATAAAATGGAAGAGTATAATCACAAAAAGCACAAAAAAAATGCGTTGAAAGCAAGGAAAATGGAGGGGGACAGAAGGATACAGAGTATCCTATGGAAATAGTTGAGAGAAGGTAAAAATAAAAAAAACGTGTATAAATAGAAGTGTATGTATGCACATATATGCGAGTCGTGTCTTAGTAGGGGTGCAAACGAGCCGAACCGCGCTTTGTTATCTTCGAGCTCAACTTGTCTACTAAGGGAGCTAAAAACTTGAGCTCGAGCTCAATGCGGCTATAAATGAGCCTAGTCCAATTCATTTACTAAACAAGCTTTTGCATGTAAAGAGTGAAGCGTATATAAACGAACCCAACTTTCAAATGTTAAACTCGGAAAAACTAGATGAGCTCAAAACATGAGTTAGACTCAATTACTAAATGAATAGAGCAGAGCCAACTCTTAATGAAATGGGTCTTGATTTGCTTTCAAACAGCTCGGTTTGTTTGCAACGGGAGCCTATGTCTTGATCACTTGCAAAAGTTACCAGGCAAATTGTCGTTTTATAAGGTTTTTCTTTTATAATGTATGACCGAAGTACAAATTTTCTTTAGATTTTATTTGCCACCATCAGCAAGTACCAACTGTGTGTTAGTGCTTTCAAAGCTCTTCTGTGGGAGTACAATTTCTAGCTCATCAAATTGATGCCTTTGGGTGGTTTGGCTAAAAAGAAAAAAAAAAAGTTTTTTCGTTTTTTTTGTTTTGTTTTTATTCAAAATTTTTTTTTTTTGTATTTGTTTGTTTTCGGTCAATTTTTTGTAGTTTCTTGACTTGTCTCGACGAGAGGAATCTAAAAAGTATAAAATTATTAGCTAAACTTAACGTTTTATGAATAAAGACGAAAAAATAATCCAAAAAACTGATTTATTTTGGTTTATTTTCGACTTTATTAAAAAATTTATTATTTTTTACCATAATTTTATAAGAGTCACATGAATAGTCAATTAAGTCTTGATAAGCATCTTGCAAAAGCATAGGTCTTGAGTCTGAATTAGGTGGACTGTCATGGGTTATGTCAACAATCAAATTAGTATTGTGGCGGAGTCACGCCAATAAAGATAGCAGTGACGACGTCGTGTAAACAGAGACGGATTTAGACTTGGTTTGGCTAAATTGAAAAAATTAATTTTTTGGATTATTGGTTTTGTCCTTATTCAAATTTTTTTTGCATTTGTTGGTTTTCAGTCTATTTTTTGAGGTTTCTTAGCTTATCTCGACGAGAGGAATCTAAAAAGTATAAAATTATTAGACAAATTTTAAGTTTTGTGAATAAAGACGAAAAATAATCTAAAAAAAATCGACCGAAAACTAACGAATACAAAAAAGATTTGAATAAGAACAAAACCAAAAAAACCAATAATCTAGTTTTTTCAATTTAGCCAAACCATGCCTTAGTGTTTCCGCTTAATGCAGATCTGGTTCGTCCAAAATTCAGTCTTTAGTGGACTTATGGGTTTTCCATTACTATTATTGTTTTTCTTTTGCAGCTTTTGTATTTTGTTTTCGTTGTTTTTGTAATTGTCTTTTATTATAAATCCAATATGTTTCTGCTTCCTTAAAAAAAAAAAAAGAGCTTTCTTTTTTGAACTGAAAAAAAGAAAAAGAAAAAAAGGTATCGGTTCTTCTAAATTTTATATAATATTTTTTTTTCGAAGTTGAAGACAAAATTTCATAACGTTGATATGATGTTTCAAAGACACAAGGTACCATACTGAAATAACAAAATACCGTTTGTTGCATGCTGAACCTCACAAAATTTAGTATATACACTGGGAATAATTACAAAAAATAATAACTAATAAAACTATATTATGAATAAAATGTTTTACACCTGACAAAAATGTAGAATGAGCCTCACTATTGACTCAGATTTGGTGGGTCTCTTTGATTTTGTATTTTTTGTCTGAGCTAGGAATATTACAGGAACAAGAAAGATAATAGAAGCTAGGCAGGTCTTTAAATAAATACTATGTCTGATTATTGCTCGATCTTCTACCAATATTATCATCGGTTTGATGCCCCATCTCCATCTAGTCTCTTCTTGTTTGACCTTGGCAGTAAAAACAGAGTCTCATAGCATGACCCTATTTTTCCACCCTACATCTTTCATTTTGTCTTATACCACAATCAATATATATATAGTCTGTCTATTTTCATGATCTATAAAATAATGGCTACACTATTTGGTGTACAATCATTACACATTGCGTTATGTGGAGTACATCTCGGGGTTCCACACAGATGATCGAGATTGCTCAATTTGTTCAAAATATTTTTTTAAGGATTCTTGTAAAAACTTAATTCAATCGGATATCGATAAGAGCAAAGAACTGATCAAGTCTCTACTGATATCTGATTTGAGTTGTTTTTTTTTTAATTTTTTATTTATAGGAATCCAATCCTTAAAAAAACATTTTGAATAAATTGGGTCTCCGATCATTTGTGTGAGATCCTAAAATGGGTCTCATACAACACGACATGCATTTGGTGTGCACCAAATAATGTACCCATAGCAAGCTCGGTAATCTATGTGACTTTAGTTGATAAGTCGGTCTTGATAATATGCTTGTTTAAATTTATTCAAGATATATTGAATTATTCGTGAACATTTCAATTTGTGTCTAAGTTGTGACTTTAGGGAAACCCTTTTTAAAAAGGAAACGCATTTACAATCTCGATAGGTTGCACCTAAAAAATTAATTTACGATTTTAGTGATTTTTCCTTTATTACTTGATCAATTAGAGACACAAACGCAGAGAAGAATTACATTGTTTTTAAAAAAACAAAAAATTTACAAGCCCCTCTAGTAAGCATAAACTAATTTTACTTTTCAATGATCCACTTGAGAAAGTAAAAAGAAAATTGTTGGATAATAATCGAATGAGAACATTAAATTGAGTTTGGGCTAATGGATGATCAAATGTCTATTTTAAAGATATTAATTCCTATTTATGGAGTTTAATACGTTTTTATGAAACATATTTATTTATGGAGTATTATTTATTGTTGGGGAGTATTTTGTAGTATATTCTCCTGTATTAAAATTTTAGTATGTAATAGCATTAATTTCAGATTTTCCGAAAATGCAGTAATTTCCAAAAAGAAGAAGAAGGGAGTCGTCTGCGGGGGGCTTTCAGCTATGGTAGAAAATACTTTCAGAAAATTAATTTCCAGACCCCAAGTTCGGTAAAAACTCCAAATCTCATCCCTACCCCCAACAACTCTCTCTCTCTCTCTCGGGCTCACTATTCTCGCCGGAGAAAGCAAATCCGTCCTCACTCTCTCTCTACACTGTAATTTCACACACATTATACCTTTCTTCGGAATGCAGACTCCTCCCCACACCCATTAACACTATTCCGACTTCCCTTGAGATTTCACATTCTTTCCTTTAGGTTTCCTCTATCCAAATCCAAAAGCAATTTCTGGGTTTTGATTCTATTTCTAGAGAGAGAAAAAAACAATGTGAGTTGGTTTGGGCTTCAAATATCTTCAGTGTATGTGTGCCTCGTGCGTGATGATGGTGGCTGCCGTTTCTGGAGCAGCAGCTTCAACAACTGATCCACAAAACCCAAAAATCAATTCCCATCAAAATGACGCACAACAGCAACAAAACCCTAACAAACGACCTCCTTTCAAATCAAGGCAAGTCTCTTCTCGTTACATGTCCCCTTCTTCCTCTTCCACTACTTCCACTTCTGCAGCTTCTTCAATTTCTTCCATTTCCACCCCTACTAGACGCTGCCCGTCCCCTCTTGTGTCGAGGAACTCGAATCCGTTGACGAATACCCCGATTCCCGCCCCAAAACGGGCGGTATCGGCGGACCGGAGGCGGCCGACCCCGTCTCGGCCGCTTACCCCGGGTTTCGAGTCGAGACTCAGCAATGCCGGTGAAGTATCGGCGGCTACGAAGCTGCTGGTTACTTCCACTCGGAGTTTGTCGGTTTCGTTTCAAGGTGAGGCGTTTTCGCTTCCGATTAGCAAGACTAAGGCGGCCCCACCGGCTAGTAATGTGAGAAAGGGCACGCCTGAGCGGCGGAGTGTTAGTACTAGTAACAGGTCTAGTACTCCGGTGAGAGGGAAGGTGGATGGTGGTGGAGATCAGGTGGAGAGTTTATCAAAGTCGATTGATCAGCACCGGTGGCCGGGTAGAACCCGGCAACAACAACAGTCGAATTCGATGTCTAGGAGTTTAGATTGTTCAGAGGATAAGACGAAACTGATTGGATCTGGGAATGGGAATAATGTGGTTAGGGCATTGCAGAAATCCATGATTTTTGATGACAGTAGGAGGGCATCGTTTGATGGTAGGTTAGGTCTTGATTTGGGTGGTGCTGAGCTTTTGAGAGCAATTCAAAAGGGCCCAAATGGCAATTCAGTGAATGATCATTCCTCTGTGATTTCTGATCTTGCCGCATCTGATTCAGATAGAGATAGTGTTTCTTCTGGTAGTACTTCAGGAGTTCAAGAATGTGGTGGTGGTGGTAGTATGAAAGGGCGAAATGGCCCTCGTGGGATTGCTGTTTCGGCTAGGTTTTGGCAAGAGACGAATAGTCGTTTGAGGAGATTGAACGATCCAGGTTCAACTTTATCATCAACCAGTCCAGCAAAAATGGTGGTTCCACCGAAATTCGGTCAATCGAAAAAGTTCCCAAGTGATAGCACATTATCGTCTCCACGGACGATGTCTTCTCCTATTAGGGGAGGTGGTATTAGGCCTGCATCACCGAGTAAATCTATGACATTAATGGTGCCATCTCCGGTAAGGGGCATGATTAGTCCGTCTAGGGTAAGGAGTTCAGTGTCTGGAACGATTAGTAGTAGTTTTGGTGAGACGCCTTCGGTTCTCAGTTTTGCTGTTGATGTTCGGAGGGGGAAGGTGGGGGAGAATCGCCTTGGGGATGCGCACTTGTTGAGGCTTTTGTACAATCGACACTTGCAATGGCGGTTTGTAAATGCTAGGACTGAAGCTGCCTTGTTGGTGCAGAGAAATAGTGCAGAGGTATGTGATTTTGAATAGTGCAATGATTCTGAATTTTGAATTGCAGTATTGATCCAATTCATTTTTTTGGTTGCGGATAATGTTTGTTTCATGTTGATTGTGTAATCTGCCTTCATCTTTTCATATAACATCTGCTCATTAGTGGTTCGTTCTTAATCATAACTAGAAACTCTTGGTAGAATCATAAAAGAATGTTGGAGGATTAATTAGTTCTTTAGTAATTGGCATCTCTTGTTCTTTTCGTTCTCGTTAGTTTACGTGTTCTTTCAGATTTACAACTTTAGTCGTGTATGTGTAGGTGCCATATTTTGTCTTCTTTTAGAGCAAACCTATACCCTTGAATAGGGTGGTCTGGAAATTATAGCAAGAATGGAACCTAGAAGATTGTGTTATGCTTCTATTTTGTAGAAATTAAGGGTTGAAGACCGTTGAACATGGTTGTCACAGTTGGACTCTTGCTTCTATTGCTAACCTGTTTAGATCCCAAAGAAAATTCAAAACCTGACTTGGAATTCTTATTTTGGTTCTAGAAGAGTGAGAATTTAATGTGAAAGAACCCTGCTAGATGAAGACACAAGTTTTAGAATGAAGAACTATCCAAGGTTCATAATAGTAAATCACTAAGCATCTCCAATGGCCTCTCTATATTTGTGTGTTAAAGTTTGTTAAAATGAGTATTAGTATAACAAAAGTGTGTTGATAAGTATGTGTTAAGACACTACCAAGTCATTATATATATGAGTACTCCAATGGGTTAGTTAGGAGGGTGTTATTTTTTCACATTAAATTCTAAGGCTTTATTGGGATCCATTGATGGAAGGGATGGATTGTAGCTTTTTGATGATGGAAAAACAAATCAGTGGATATTCAAAAAGCAACTTTAAGTTTTCAGAGAGGATAAGCTGGCATCTATGTTTTAGGGTTGGAATTTGAATTTATAGAGATGGAACCCACTTATTGTTTGGTAGCTCCATGACCAAACTTGGCACACATTCTAGCGCAAATCAAGATTAGCACATTGCCACATTAGACAAAATAATACAAGCATTGGAGCACCTTAAATACATTTTTATTTGCTAGTTCCTAATACACATCACTAAAACACTAGATACCAAACCCATTGGAGATCCTCTAAAGGTGACAAATCTGAGGTGGGTGGCTAAAACTACTAGAATCAGTTTCCTGCAAACAGAAACGAAATAAATGCGCTCTCATATATGCAGTGTGTACAAGAAATCATGTCGTATATCATTGGAAAGAAGGATCTGGTAATGTTCCTTTTGGGTTTAGGATTAAGGAAAAGCTCAACATAGTACTTGAGATGAATATGATGCACTTGTCAGCTAACTGCTGCAGTTAGAGCTAGCTTTGCAGATGGCTCTGCCTTGTTTGCCATCAAGGATGCTGCATTGCCACATGGAAAGCTTCAGTGAACATTATGGAGGAAATTGGTCCAAAATCCTTGATTTTTAGAGGACTCTCTTGTCTCCTATGTTGCTTTACTTGTCTGATTGTTCAGCACTCAATCAATAGGGCATTACATTGGGTTTTGCATTATGCTTTTCATCTTTCTGCCTCAATTCTGAACGGATGGCTAGAATCATTGTGATCTTTGCATGGGCAGATTACCTATTCAAGTAGTAAGCCCAAAACTATCTATGGGGGTTTAGTTATTCTAGAGTTCTTTATTCTACTAAAAGATCCAAGTATCTTTAGGATTCTCCTACAACTTTCATAAAGTCTATTTTGATTCTAGATTAATAATCACCTTTGTACTAGCTTGTTTACTTCTCTATCATTTCCTTTATTTTATTGGACCTTGTTTCCTGCATATGTTTTTGTTCTCTCTTTGGTTTCCTGCTGTGATATGCAAAGGTTCTGACAAGGTGAGGGGCTCCCAGACAAGGGTCTAAAACTCGCTAGGCAGTCCCAAGGTAGCTTGGCGGCGGGCACCTTCTAGCTTCCAGGGCCGAGTACTCGGCGTCTAGTTGGGCTAGTTAGGCGACTAGCAGGCTAGTCGGTGAGAGAGCTTTTAGCGCCTAGGCGGCGAGTACTCGGCCTTTCAGACCTCCTTTTAGAACACTGCTCCCCGAGCTTCCTTGATACGGTTGCTTTTAGTTGGCTAACTAAGTGCTGATAGGCATCATTGGTATATGATGATGATATTCAAACCCTCATCTAGACCCTTCTGTTTTAGAGAGCTTGGCAAGTTTCACAGCTATGGCTCTATGGCTTTGGCACGTGATGACCTACATTCTCCTAATAAATTGCAATAGGTAGAGCAAAATGGTGAAGAAGGATAAATTGTACCTATTTTTGGCAGGCTACAATCTATTTGACTACTAGAGCTGCAAAATTTTCGAACTTTGGTTTGGTTTTCTAATGCCTTTTTCATGTTATCATGTACAATCTCAAAGCATGTGTTTTCTTGAAACATGGTTCACGCTTATATAAAGTTAGTCCTTGCAAAGTTCATGCTATTGAGTTTGAAAATTGACCTAAATTTTTGTAGAGAGGGAAAGAAAAACATGAAATTAAAGAAGTGGCTTTTGTTCTTAAACTTATTTTCTTGTCAAAGATTGGATTTGTAGATTATTTAATCATAGTATCGAAGTTCTTTGTTTTTTCCATTTCCTTTCCTAAGCCATTTTGTATTGGTTTAGTTCTAATAAAAAGGGCTTTGCTCATGTACAAAATTGGCCAGTTCAAAGGACCTTAATAGCCTAAGTTGAATGGGACTGGTGGAGTCTTATCAGATATTGTTAGTCAGCTCAAAATTTCTACAGTTTAATTATTCCCGAGTTTCTGTGGTTGCTACTGTTTCGAAGGAAACTAATATTTGACTTCCTAATTTGCTTGTCTGGTTAGATGTGTTTTCAGTATTCTAGATGCTTGAACTTGTTCATGCTGCCTACAAAAAAGTGGCCACCTTTGGCGAATGTGGTTGCAATACTAAAATGAGTTACTTTGCTGCTAAAGAATAAGAACCTCGTTACGCAGTGTTAGTGATATTATTAGCTTACAGATTTCCTTTGTGCCAGAAAAATCTTTGGAACGCATGGATAACGACCTCAGAGCTACGTGATTCCGTTACCAAAAAGAGACACCGTTTGCAGTTGTTGAAGCAAAAGTTAAAGCTAGCCTCCATTCTGAAGGGAGAAGTAAGATTTTTCATGGTGTTTTTTGTCTTTTAGTGCTGAATCCTGCGAGAACATTCAGAAATCTATGCTTGGGTTGGCATTATAGATGCCTCATCCTCATGTGGTTTGTGTTACCTTCTATTTGATCTCCTGCGGACGTATTATCTACTTTGGTATATTTTAATGATCCATTCAATATAAAATCACTTCAAGCTTAGGGTTATCGTACTTACATATTTTGGTAATATTGAAGAGGAAGTTCAGAACATAAGGCCCTCCTTTACGGAAGAAACATTAGAGATACTTATGGACACCTTCACTGGTTAAGTTTGCAAGAATGGAGCATTCTTTCTAACCAAAATTGCATTTTATCATAATCTAGTTGTGGGTTCCAACATTTTAGCTGCTGGAAATTCACCACTTTGTACAGCAGGGCCCTCATAACTCGATCTTATCCCACATAAAAAGTTGTGACATGACCTATTATCTGTAAATCAAATTAAGTAGGCTAGGGCTTATAGGTGTGGAAAGATATATAACTTGTGCACAAGCTTTTTTGAGTAATGCCATGTAAGTGATGAGAAAGTGCTGCTCTCTTTCCTTTTGAAATAGGACCAAATTTTTGTACAATTTCAAATTTAGGATTTCTGTTAATGTGAAATTTTTTGAATGTTGGTCCAACATGGCACAAACTAGACTGAAGTTATGCTAAGAGGTTAGTAGTTGTTTTTTTCCTTCTTTGTTAAGATCTGCAGCGATGGAATATCCCCTTTTTGTTGTCCATCTCATTGTTACCAAAATACACTAATTCCTACAGTGTATTTGGAATGCATGCTCTTACATCCCAAATCAGTGAATTTAGCAACTCAAAGCAATTTTCAAAAAATTTGGCAGATTTGTCCAAATTAAGTGTCAGTGCGTCACCTTATATTTAACCCATCAAGTCCCATGAGCAGACAAAGGACTACAATACCCACGGTACTGCATGCTCTCTTCCTCCGTAAAAGTTAAACTCTCTCTTTGTCCACCATTGGAAGACTAACTATCTCTGCTACTCCAATTCCACTGATGCATCTGATATGCCCGAGATAGAACTGAGATGTAAGATCAAGAGTTATAGATTTCAAAAAGGATAGTTCATTAGTGTCCGTACCTTTAGGATTCTATGTGGAAGGATTTGTGTTTGAGTGTCTCTGTGCGCATGTGAACCATGAGGAAACAATAGATCCAGTGTAAGTCTTATGGTTGTGGGATTCTCTGTGTCTGTCTGTACTTGAAATGAAGGGTTTGTGAGGTGGTTAATGAGACAAGGAGCCAAGTGCGTAGAGCTTTTCTAGCATTGGTTCTCACTTTTTGAAACTAAGAAATTCCATAAATATGTTTATCATTTTCAGACTAAAAACTATGAGAATGGTTTTAACTGGGAGATTTTTTGGTTGAAACTCAAAATTTTCACATTTTTAGAGACTCAATTTGTTCTTTTATATGAATTGATATTAAATTTCTGAGCTGATACATCTTTTGTTCCAAAATATGGATCTTATTAGAGAAGACTTCTGGAATGAAAGTTGTGATATCCAAAGTTACGAACATAAAATTTAAACCGTTTGATATGCTAGCAACTTAGCAAGATACTCATGTTGCCCCCCTTTCAGATTAAATGGTAAATCATCCGAAATGAGCTGGCAATTTTAAAGCAAAAATTAATCTCCCAAGTACAGTTTTTATAGTTGAACTTGACATGTTATCGAACTTAGACTCGCATAAACTAATATGGAGGTACTTTTATACAAAAATTTTCCACATATTTGTGGATAGTACTTTAAGAGGGGGAAATAGGAAAAGCTAGAATCAAGAGCTTAAAAGAGGTGAGTCATTCTTTTTAGTGATTTAGGGCTGCTAATTCGCTAAAGATGAAGCTGTGGTATAATCACGTGCATCTTGAATCTATTAATGCATCTACAAGGATGAGCGGTTTCATCCACGTAAAGGGTGATAAAAGACATAGACAATGAGAACATGGGTGGAGCAGTGGAGGTAATTGGAAATTACGTGATTACCTTCTTAAAAATAGAGGATAAAATTTGAATAGACCTACGTTCAGCAGTTGTGACGAAAGCTTGTTGAGGAGATAAACTGCCCTGGATTACTTTGTTCAATCAAAGATGCACTGGAGTCACTTTTGTCATTGTCCAGGTTATCCGGTTAAATGGGCATCAAAGAGAAAGGATTGCCGTTAAATTTATTCAGGAGTGGATGGAAAATGAATAGGCCACAGATAGGAGTCTTTTATACTTTGTAGGCATTTAGATGATTGAAATTACCATAATTGTCAGAGGGGATTTTGTTAAAGGGGCTTCTATATATGATATCTCGAAACAGCTTTTCTTTTTCATATATTCGAGTGTTTCCAGGTTCCATTACCAAATGTTGTCCTCCTTATTACGAAGTTGAGCTGCCTTGGGGCTTAATTGTTTCTCCCCCTTCTAGGTAATGAGGTGCCCCTTTAATCAATCATGAAAGGCGCCCCTTCGAATTCACCGCATAATTATTCCTTATTGACTTTCCCCCTTCTCTTTACCTTGTGGAGGGATGCTCCTCATCTGTACCTTGTACATCTTTTCATTTAGTCAATTTGCACAGATATTCTGGACTCCGAGGGACTGGAGGTAACATGGAAGTGGAATATAATCGAAAGGAGAGATGTGAAAAAATAACATTGACAAGTTTCTGCGGGATTGCTATACGTTTTATGTTTCTCAAGATGATTGCTTGTGGATATTATTTTTGTTGGGTGTTGATAATGCTTTTCATTATACGATCCACAGGCACATCTGACCTCTGTTATGCTTGTCAAATGTAGGTAATGGGTTTGGAAAAATGGGCTTGTTTAGATAAAGACCACTCTGTTTCTTTGCTTGGAGCAATTGAAGCTTTGAAGGCTAGCACTCTTCGTCTTCCAGTAGTTGGAGGAGCAATTGTACGTGCGTTTGGTTGTTTTGCTCCATTTCTTAAATGAAAGAAATCTCACTTTTCAAGAGCAGAACAGAACATAAGTGTGGATCTTAGCAAAATCTGAACGTCCTTTATTTTGACAGGCTGATGTCCAAAGCGTTAAGGATGCTATTGGTTCAGCCGTTGATGTGATGCAGGCAATGTCATATTCAATGTTCTCGCTTTTGACCAAGGTAATCTCATTTGTTCATTTGTAGGGCCATGTTTCACCTTGAATGGTACTAAATATTGCGTATGGAATGAAGTGAACACACAAGGCAATTACTCTACTTTTTTCTATTGGTCATTGCTCGGTCCCATATCATTTGATGTTTGATTAGAAGCTTCTGACATATATGCGAGACCAGTGCATTACTAGGAGAAGAGAAACTATGGTGTTTTTCCTCCAGGTTTAACATAGTGTGAGAGGTTATCACAATCAAATAACTGAATCAATTGCCTGACTACAATGTTTTTATTTCTCTGCTTGCTTGAAGAGAGAACAAGATATTATCCACGTGAAGCATGGATGAAGTGCAGCTTTATTCAATCGCATCTTGGATGAGAGGAGAAGAATCAGAAGCAATTTTTCATTTGTACATCTATTCCAAATACAAAAGAAAACAAAACTGATCACACTACTGCTGGAAGTAGAAGCGGATAAACATGGAGAAATGAACGCTCTGTTTGTTAGCTGTGTAAGAGAGGGGATATATGATTTGCCCATAAATACATATCCGGGTGAAGTATATCCAGTGTTTTGTTCTAAATTCGCTTCCCTGAATATAATTTGGCCGGGATATGTAAATACCCCAGGAGGGGGATAATTTTTGGACACCCCTCCATATTATATCCGGCCTCATTTTTACAATTAGTCAATTATACCCTGTGGCCCCCCACCCATCCCTCCCCCGCATGAGAGAGAGAGAGAGAGAGAGAGAGAGAGAGAGAGAGAGAGAGAGAGAGAAGCTTTGGCCCCACCACTTTTTCCTTTTTCTTTTATTTTATTTTATTTTAATTTGGGACAAAAAGGGTATTTTACAAAATTTTACCCCTCATATCCCCCTTCTACAACAACAAAACAAGTAATTTTTACAAAATTTTACCCCTCATATTCCCCTTCTAAAACAATACCCCCCCAACCATATCCACCTCTTGTTATATTTATCTTCCCCCCTCATTTACTTATCCTGCTAACAGAGATTAAGAGATAGAGAAGAGAGAACTGATCGAAACTAATGGAAGAAAAGAGGAAGGGGAAACTCAATCCAATCATATCTGGATATTTCAATGAGTCTGGTATGCATTTACCTGTGGCCAATTCATAGGCAAAACAGAATACCATAATAGCAAAAAGAAACCTCCTTGAGGTATGCCGTTCCCTGAAATCTTGTATTAGGCTGACCAAATCCACCAAACAATTTGCTAAGTAATGCGAAACAAGAAGATAAAACTTATCTTTGCAATACCATGCTATTGAAACCTAGGATCTGACTGTCCTACCTCTGCTTTATGACCGAATAGTCATCCATGGAAAGCATCACTCTGTGACTCTGAAACCTTGGCTTCTGTTGTATCCAATGCCAGCCAAAAAGGAGATCACTTCGGCTTTAAATCCCCTGTCCAATTTCAGGTTGACAATAAAGTAAATGTTTTAATAACTCCTAAATGTACCAACTCTATTTGCACCGGCATTCCCAAGTGACAACCTAGAAAGCTAAAACTACCAGACAGCGTCCACTGCATACCTTTAATTAATAGTTCCAGATGATATCTGTAAATAGTAAGTGAAAGCTGGGACATATATAATAGAAGAATCTAAAGTTGTGAGTGTGTATATATGTATGTTGATATGCTAAAAATGTTATTTACTTCTTTAGTTCTAGACTTCTAGCATACATCTTGACTAATAATCGAGTCAACTGCATTTTACCTGTTGCAAATACCAGTATTATGTATATACTAGACACTTGAGAGCAAATTTAAGTTAATGTTTATCTATTATAGAAATCATATCGTTGCTACATATTTTTCTATTGCTTGGTAGCTCTTCTTTTGTTTCTTTTGGGATTTATGTGCTTCAGAGGTTCTATTACTAGTTGAAAACGTGCTCCTTTCTTGATGGTTGATGGGAGTTAGGTTCCCAGGAGATTCTGACCTGGTAATGCTAGAGCAATGTTTTGGGATGGATTTGTCACACGATAGGGGGATCCTGGAACTAAGATATGAAGTCATGTTGCTAAGATGGTTCTAGTTACAAATAGTTTTTTGAATTCCTCCATTTGGAAGTGAAATTGTACCCAAGAAGGTCTTGTTTTCAAAATGAGGACGGAATTTGCACTGTAGGTGGGATTGTGGGGTAATAGTGTCATGCACGTGCATAAAACCATTTTTACACATCTTTTAGAGTTTGTACGAGACGCCAAGGGCTTGACTTTGAATTTTCTCTGTATGTGGGACTGGGGTAATATGGTCATGCATGTGCATGAAGTCTTGTAGACATGTCATCTGTTGGGTTGTGAATGTTTTCAAAGGCGATTCTGGGCCTCGCCTTGAGGCAAGGTGCAGCAAAAGCACTTATAGGTGTGTTGCGTTTGTTTGAGATGTATGCTTTTCTCGCCTTTTTTGCCCAAATGATGGAGGCAAACACATCAAAAGAGCCTTTTCTTTTCTTTTTTTTGGTTTGTGGCAAGTAAAGATTCAGGTGATTATAAGTTAGAGGGGAAGGTCTTAAGGGTTTCCGCATATTTGCGAGATGACTTGGAGTGCTTTTAAAGGTTCTACCTTTTTATGCCTTAACATGTTTTTCTGTGAATTCTATTTACTATTTTTTTGTTTATAGTTTTTCTGTGAATTCTATTTAGTATTTTTTTATTTATAGTAAGGCACAAACACTATCCCCTATTTTAATCATATTTCTTATTAATTTTACGTTGTAAAGAAGAAATAAATACTTCAAAGGCCTACGCCTTACCTCACAAGAGGTCAACTGTCTCGCTTTGCTCTTTCGCTTCTTTTAAAATTTTGTTCTCCAAGTCTCCAAGTGCTGGACCTACTGCATTTTTGGGCCTACCTTATGTGGAACTCCTGTGCAAGTCTGTCGTAAGAATATGTCCAAAATGTACGAATGTAATTATCCCCCATCACAAACACAAGAAAATGGTGAGATAATCACTGTGGGTAATATTGCCTTTTCATTAACTTGGGGTAGTTGTGGATATAACAAACTGAAGGAGAGGGGAGGGAGGGAGTAGGAGAAGGAGAATCGAGAGCAGCAACAAAATTAGAATAGCCTTTGGATCTTTTATAGAGCCATTTGTTTGCCTCCTTGGTTCCATGGGAGACAGCCTTGTGGAATTTCCCAATAGCAGATGCCTCTTTATACATTTCCCACCAGTTTTCCATGCCTAATCATTTGCAAAGAGGGTCCTCTAGACGTACTGAAAGTATCATCCTTCTGTTGTTTGTTCTAAGACAAATTATCTATCTCAGTTTGTTTTCTAGGAGTTTTGATTTCCATATTCTCTATGGATACCGAAAGAAAAGCAACAAGACTTGAAGCCTGATAAGAAGAAACTTCCAATTTTGTATTGTTGTCCATCACATTCTGCAATTGTCTTGGAACTCCAAGTGCCATTTAGTTCGCCTATGCCTGTTTGCTGTGGATCATTGTATTGGAATTAAAAATTGATTATATAAAGGTTATTTTTCTTCAATTCCATAAACTCTAGCATCCGAAGGATTAGGGAGATTCATAAATCGTACTTCAAGATCTATTACGTCTTCAACGCCTTTTGTTCTTCTTAGCATATGTTGTTTTAGCACAAATCTTTTTGGTTCATAGAAAGAAACAGTTCGAGAAGTTTCAATTATCCGAAATGAATTTCTTGACTCACGAATTTATCAACGTCAAGTTTGCAAAACGAACCTAATTTACCCTATCCTTGTTTTAGTTAGCCGTTCCAAATTCATATCCAATCTAGTATGAAATATGAATTCATACAATTTAATGAAAAAAAATGAAGAAAATGTGACCAATTAGCCAACCTACAAAATTACTTATTACAAATATCAATAATTTGATGATTTATTGAAATTTCTTGGTCCCCTTCACTTTAACAGCTTAACTGCACAAGTGACCGATTGACTTGATATTCTAAACTGGCTAATTCTGAAGAAAGATGTTGGAGCACTTTTAGATTTGAACATCTACAGTATAGTATCCTTGTGACATTCACCATGTTCAGGTGGAGGAAGTGAATTCTTTGGTGGCTGAACTCGTGAAAGTGATTTCCAAAGAGCGAGCTTTGCTGGAACAATGCAAGGATTTCTTGTCCATGTTAGCAGCCATGCAGGTAAATTTGGCCACCTGTTTTATTGTTACTAGCAATGAAGTCCACTTCATCAAAAATAGTAATTTATTGCTTTTTCATTAACAGGTTAAGTACTTTAGTTTGAGAACGCAAATATTACAACTTACTCGCGTACCTACTGCCTGACGACACGTGTGTAGAACTGATCTCGTTATGACTATCTCCACTCAGAAAGCTAACTTTACACCAAAACTTTGCAAAGTCAAGCAGAGGCGGCTCAAGAGATAACGAGTGTAAACCGAATGACTAGTCTTGGCTTCTCATTTGGAAATTTTGAAAATCTGTTGAGGTGTTCTCTGTCATTTCTTCTTGTATCTTTTGTAACCGGAAGATCATAGGAAATGGTGTTTTCCTCCTGCTAATGAGCTGTATAAAATTCCTTCTTTTTCTTCCGGGAAAGGGAACTTACGTACGTACGTGTATATATGTAATTCTCGGATTACTGTTGCTTCTTAGCTAGTTCTTGGGCAAATTCTTGGTTTTTCATCTGAATTTGCTTTTGTTCTGATTGTGGCGTCGAGTGAATTTGTATCTGGTTCATTTTAGATTGTGGTTTTTTTACAAGACATGAAACTATTACTTACAGTTTTTATGGGTAGCTAAACAAAATGATTATTTTATACTGTTGTATATTTTTCGAGATTTTCCTTTTCGTTACCAATGCAAGATCCAAATCGTTCCGGTTTCAGGCAATCTGCACAATTTTGAACATAAGAATAGCAGTTAAACCTAATGTTTTTGCACGCTTGTGTCTGGTCCACTTTAGTCTTCAGTCCTCTTGTCCATAAGTTTCAATATCATATACTGAATCTTATGATTTGAAATAAAAGGCCACTAGCTTTCATGACTTGTTCTGTTTTCAAAGTTTGTGATTTGGGTACATGTCAATGAAATCCAGGCCCGTTTATGCATCACTGGAAAGTATTGGTCTCACAGGTCATATCTTACCAATTTGCTATATGAGTTGTATACCCCTGCTATCATGACTCGTAGATCTTTTTTGTATTAGAGGTGTCAAATGGGCTGTGTTGTGCCAGCCTAGCCTATTTAGTTCCATGCCGAGCGTGCTTCTTGTCATGCCTAGCCTAGCCCATTTATTAGTTGTGTCATGCTATGTCAGCACATTTTAGAATATGCTTGGCCCAGCATACCCACAGGCATGCCTAAATCTGTGCCGTGCCCGTGTCAATTCCCGTATCGTGTTGTGCTTGTGCTAAAAATACAAACATCTCATTGATAGTTGCAATTTCGTAATACACTAGATGTAAATAGGTAAGAGTTGCATCACTATATTAGAACTAGAGGTCGTGGCGTGTACAAATCGAACTTTGATTTAAAAAAAAAAAAACATACGGGCACACACTATTGCATGTGCCCTGGCCTCTAATAACCAATAAAACGTATATCTAAAAAATAATCAAAATTTGACATGAACAAGTATTGCCTTGTGTACCGGCCTATTGTAACCAAATAAATCTAAATCTCTTTTCTTTTTCTGGGAAAAGAACGAAAACTCCTGAATAGGGAAACACCAAATTCTTGATAGTGCAATGTCTCATTTTATTTTCAAAGTTCTGTTTTTGCCTCCTGAAGAAGGATTAACACGACAGCGGGTAAAAAAACACCTTCAGTCAATTCGGTAGCCGCTTCATCTTGGAGTCCTGATTTACAAACTGAAAAAATTGACCATGGTATAAAATTAAGTTTTGTGCTGTTGGGCCTTTATTAATATAATATTTTCCATTTTGTCAAAAAAAAAATGAAATTAAGTTTGGAATTAATATATGCTACTCCTTTGAATGAATGGTACCCTAACAGATCAAATTAATACCATGGAAACTGGAATTGAATTTATGATCTATAAAGACTAAAGCATCTTTACATGTTGCCAGTTTGGCTTCCAATTTTTAAAGGTGATGAACAGATTCTGTGATTGTACTTATCTGTTTATATTCCAAACCTATGTAGCACGGACACTGACACAGATATGGGACACGTGAATTCTAAAAAATGGACACGGACACAGCGGAGGACACGGCAAATATAAATAAAACATATATGGATACAGTAACAGTTTATATATGTAGATATATACACTTTTCTTTTGATATGTAGGATATCTTCACTGTTATAAACTAGTATATATACTGGTACACATACATATATGTAAGATATATACCCATAGGGAAATATATAACACAGTACCATACCTATATACATATACACACACAGAGTGTATATGTGGGACACGCGTGTCCATGGTGTGTCCCCCAAGTGTTCCCTTCCAAAAAATAATTTAATTTAAAGGACACACCACGTGACGTGTCCAATATGTGTCCCTGTGTCCGAAACGTGGACAAGGTGACCTCTAGAAGTGTCGGTAATTTATAGCTCCAAACCAAAAAAAAAAAACCCACCTCAAATTCAATCTCCACTGAACCACTTCTTGGGGGTTGGGCACATGCGATACGTGTGCAAATCGAATTTAACGAACTATACACATGAGGTTTTTCCTTTCTTTGCCCCCCGGGTTTTAAACTTAATGCAGGCGGAAGTGGGTTAAAAAGATTTGTAAAAAGTTGAGGGATAGTAAACGAATTAAATCAACATCAAAAAGCTATTGCTCCCCTTTATATATGAGATTAGAATAGACTATAACATTTAATACCCCTTATATTTTAGGATAGACTATAACATTTAATACTGATTTGGGTGGAGTCGCCAAAACCAAAACAATAGCGCAACAATAAGGCGACACTCAAGAGTCCCAATAAGCAAATTATTGTGATGGATCCTCCCCTTAAAAACATTAATTTAATATCATGTGAGCTGATAGCCTACGTATCAGATATTAAACTGATAAGAACAAATACTACACTTGATCTTAGCCAAAAGGCCGAGAAAGGTATTTTGTAAGATGTGTGATGGCTCCAGTTTTTTCCAATACCTCCAACCAGAATTGTTCACACCAATCCCTTTAAATGTTCGTTAATCGATTAGTAGTTATCTTGGTGATTTTGTAAGATGTGTGATGACTGAATTGTTTTCTGCTATAGATATCTAACAACCGAATTATAGCGAGGGGTAATAAACGAGCCAAACACGCCGAGCAGTTATTTGTTCAAATTTGGGTTGAAAAGTTAATGACATTGAAAATATGTTCACGCTTAGCTTGTTTATCAGATAATATGATCTCAAACAAGCTTTAAAGCCAAACACGCGTAACTCGAACCTTGTGTGTACTAGATATACCAAACGAACAGTTCAAGTTTGGTTTGAAAGTTTAGAGCTTCAATAAAATGTTGTGCCCAAGGGTCATCCGCACACACAATAACATAGAAATCTGAGGAAAACTCCGTCTTTGTACACACACACACACGAATATACACAAAACATGAAAAACCTCTCCGGCGAGTCACAACCGGCTCCCACTCTCACTCTACCTCACCCTCTCTCACATTGCTACCACACTACTCACCTCTCGAATACAATCAATACATATAGGGATTCTCTAGGGAAACAAACAAATACGGCCAGACCCGGTCCTGAGATTTTTGTGGCCCCAGATGATAATGTAAACTAGGGCCCTATGTTTTTCTAGAGAAAAAAATTAAAGAACCAAGATTTATTTCAAATGACAAATACCGTGTTCCATATTTTGTCTTTTTTGTTATTCATGTCTTCATGTTAATAAAAAATAGTTTTCAGTCATAATTGTCTATTCTTATTGCAAGAATTAGAAAATCAATTGAAATGGGCAATGTGAACATTTTATGAATACGCACAAAGTGTTTTATTTATTTTTTTCCCTAATTACTACACCGGCAATTTTTTTTTAAAAGAAGTCAACAAATGATAAGGATGTAGTGGAAAGGGGAAAAAAAAGGAAGAGAAGGTAGAAACTGACTATGGTAAGAAAAAATAAAAGGGAAGAGAATGTAGAAAAGGAAAAAGAAAGTCCCCTGGGAATTGAACCCTGACATTTACTAAGAAAAACACAAACTTTTCCACTATGCTAAATACTTCTCTATTTCTTGTAGTGCAACATTATATATTTATTATTTGTTATGAACATATGAATACCTAATTAGGGCCCATAAAATGGGCTATTTTTGGTGAGCCCCAAGTCCTGAGCCTACCCAGCCTGCCCACAGGGCCGGCCCTGAATACGGCTGATCTCTATGCCAATCTTTGAATAGAAGCATCTTCACCCACATGGGTGAATTCCAACATAAAACATTCAAGCTTGATTCTTAACTTAACAAACCGATCTTCAACGAGCATTTAATGAGCGAACACTACTCCATGGATACAACTACAAGTCAAATTTTGTTGCTCCGAAAATGAACTGGGAACACCCCTGGACCCATTCCAACCTCAGAATCCAGCATTGATCCCGTAAGAGCATCTCCAACCCATTCTTTTTCTTTCAAAATGAAGAATGAAAGTGACGTATCAACGAGAAATTTTCTAATGTATGTCCTCTTTTGCTCAAAAAGTTGTACCTTTGGAGGGATTTGTCCTCCTATGGATTCTCTAAAAAGGAGGATGGAACCGAGTAAAAAGTACAACTTTTTTGAAAAAAATAGGATATAAATTACAAAAGCTATTACAACAAAGAGAATATACAGGTTTGCTTTTGAGTATGTTATATAAGTTTTTATTAGTTTTAGAAAATTGCTGAACGGGCGACTAAATTCATTAATCTTAGTTGGTCAGTGCTTCTTAACATCTTTTATTGGTATATATCTTCAATGATTGCCACATCTTCTTGCAAAGCTTTTTTTGTTAGCGTAAGAGAAATTTTGGTTTTCACCAACAAAATTCTGTTGTCATCAAGAATTTATTAGCAGTACTGTGTTTTGTTTTAGGTCTTTAATTAGGAATTATAGTTGATTCTTGTCTATTGACAAATACAATCATTGTTTGATTTTTCAGTTTGTTGTATACCAAAAAATTGCTATCATTATACTCGCACTATTATTGTTAAAAATAATTCAGCCTTTTTATTTAGCTAAAACAGACATAACCTCTCAGGCATCTCCTGCCCCACCATACTAATGCAAGAACTATGAAGATACAACATTTCATCTACCCAAAAGGTTAAAAGGGTAATTTACTGAGGTACAATGGAGGAAATTTCGCAAAACGTTTTTTTGTCTTTTTGGTAGCAATTAAGTATTCTTGATTTTAATTTACTACTAGAAATTAAGTGTTCCTGATGTTTACTCCTATCTTTGTTGTGCCCTACTCGTGTTTTTCTGTGCCCATGCCACATGCTACAAAATACTTGCCCCGCCTAACACATCTATAGGGATCATCGTGTTGCAACGTGCCGAGTCTTTGGCTCTTTGCCGTGCCACTCTTTAAACGTGTTGTGCATATGTCTTGTCTATGCCGACTCGTCCCGTTTAACACCTCTAGTGTGTATGTAGCTTCTGCTACTAGTTTTGTTTATATACTCTCTCCGTCCCATTTTGTTGGACCCTCATTGAGAAGCCAAATTATTTAGGAAACATAATTATAACATTGTACTTAAGTTAATCTCCCAATTTCCCCCTCGATTGATGGATTGTCTCTAGATATCCTAAGTTATTTAATGTGAAAAATGTTGTGCTTTTCGGGTAACACATGCACTCAAACACACACAAGAAATTTGAAGAAAACTCCCTTTAATATATTTACACAATATACAAGTTGAAAAACCTCTCCGGGGAGCAATAATTGGCTCCCACTCCGGCGGGAGAAGCCACAACCAACTTCTCCTCTCACACTCTCAGTCTGTCCCGCTCACATTATGCTACCACACATCAGAATAAGAGAGACTACAATAGTATATATAATCCCAGAGCTATTCTAAGGAAACCCTAGACAACCTTTGACCTAAGCTCCTCTGGGCCACACGTGGTGGATCCTAACAAAAAAAAAAGGGGTCAAAATAGGCATAATATCGTATTAGTACTTTTTTTGCGGGGAAACTTTCAAAATTGACAAATATTATGGGGGACCTGGGTATTCTACGGTTCCAAAGGGCGGCACTCAAAGGGCATTGTTTTAAGGACCCTGCCGGGGGTACAGAAGTTTTGGTACAGAAAATGTACCGAGCCCTCTCGGGTACTTACTTTTGGGTCTCACATGAGTGATCCGAATTATTCATTGTTCTTAAAACATTTTTCAAATTTGTTTGAAATGGTGGGACTTTGGTTCAAGCACTTCTAACCGTTCGATCGAGCTGAAATTTTGTGGGGCATTGTTTTAATGCGTTGAGGGTCCCTCCTTATGCTTCCTAAATTTCCGTTGGGCACAATGAAATATTCAAGGGAGTTCTACTAACAAAAAATATTTTTTAAAAAAAAACCATACAGGTTATTCTTTTATAATATATCATATAAAAAACTATGAAAACTAGCTTATTTTAAAAGCACCCTCAGTGGAACACCTTCGCAGACTAATGGTTCATACTGTTTTTTGTGGAGCCTATTTTGGGGTCTGATAAAGATTATTCAAACTGTTCATTAATATTCTTAACATGTTTTTTTTTGGGGTTCCTGTAATAAATTATCATAATCCGATAGCGGTAAAAGCTTTTTCAGAATTAATAAGGTAAACCCTCAATTTCAGATCAATGATTCATTGATTTTTTATGGGACACATTTCGGATCCCACAAAGATTATTCAAACCATTCATTATTCTTCGTACATGTTTTTTTTATGGGTTCTTACAAAAAAATTAGCTTAATCCTATGTCAATAAAAGCTTTTTAGAATTCGTAGTTAAATCATTTTTATGGGACCCATTTCAATGAATCATTAACTTTAAAATTGAGTAATTCGCCGTGCCAAATGGGGTTTTCACAAGTAAAAAGAGGGACTTTCTCAGAGCATTGAAACAACTCTGTTTTAAAACGACGACTTTTAGGTTTCTTTTATGAGACATCTCAAAATAAAATATTGGACCACAAAATGAGATAGTAGACTATGTTTGCAGGACAGATAAAGTATATAATATGGTTGTCCTAGGGGTCTTGACTATAATTCCAATGTCTTTAACTTAAGGACTAGATCGACAAACTTTCAATGGATCAAGCCATTTGTTGTTGTCGGTGGGAATCAAACATGCTAGCTTATTAGGAGAGTAAACTCGTTATTACTTGGTGCAAATGTGAAGCGTGGGAATGGAACAGTAAAAGCAGGCTCTCTCTCTCTCTCTTTGGAAATGGAACAGTAAAAGCAGGCTCTCTCTCTGTGGAAATGGAACAGTAAAAGCAGGCTCTCTCTCTCTCTCTCTCTCTCTCTCTCTCTCTCATCTCTGTTTTACTGTGTTGTGGACCGAGGAAATCTTCCTTGAGAGTGATAGCGGGGTAACAAAGATTACAAGTCAACAATCACTGGTGCATGTGGTGGGAACTGGGATGCGTGGGAACGGAACAGTGGTCGCCTATTATAAACGGTCCTAGTTTGGCATCTGTACTGAACCATTTTTTGGATTTTTTTTCAAAAAAATGATTCAGTACGTACAGATTACATACTCACTCTCTGTCCAATTTATTTGTTTATTTTAGAAGTTTGTGTCACTTTTTAATTAATTATATCTCATAATTTATATTATTTTACGTGATTTAGAAAACATGGTTTTGTAGAATTAATTGAGATCTGTCAAACAAGATCGATATTGAATATAAAATTACATTACCGATTTGAAGTTATAACTAATTTATTATCCGGTTAGAATAAAACGAGAAACCAAAATCTAGGAATGGAGTAAGTAGTTTGTAGTGTTCGGCATGCGCTTTACAATTTTTTTGTGGCTCATGAAATGAATTTTTTTTGGTGGTTTAAAAGTAAATTTTTGTGGTTTAATTTATGAGCTTTACGGCTCAAAAAGTTGGCACAGTTAAAAAAAGACCGAGTCTTTTTGGTCAACATTTGTTGTACACTTAATGAATATTGTGGTCCGTTTTATATGATATTATTTTGTCCAATTTACAAATTTTATGGTGTTTGATTACAAATTTTTATGGTGAAATATGAACTTTTTTGTGGCTTTATATATAAAAAAAAGTGCATAGGAGACTAGAAAAAAGACTTACAAATGCTAGCTCTTTCCTTTTTTTCATGTATTGTAGTCGAGAGAGAGAGAGTTACTCATCTATGGGGAATTATGGATTCGTTTCTCTTCAAATTGGGACCTCTTTTTTTCCGAACACCAGGTAGGGTTGCGTTTAGGGTTGCATGTCTAAGAGTGTGTGTGTTAGCTAAGTCTCATAATCTTTCGGTGGGAACCTTCGCTCCCGTTCTTAGTCCTTACAATTTTGAATTTTCAATATTTTCAGAGATTTTTGAAAAACGCTTCATCCGATCGATCCTGTTCTTGCTCGAGCATCCACTCCGGCTCGCGCTCACGGACATGCACGCATTAGTTGCATGTCTAAGAGTGCGTGTTTCATTGATTCATTTCTGTACAAGAGCCGCACTGTCGTTTTTCTTTCTGCCAAAAAAACAAAACAGAAATCTGAAATTAATCAACAATCTATGGTATGGTACTGCCTCGTGACAAAACTTTTTGTCTTGGCAGAAGTACCAACCACCAACCAGGACCCAGTTTTTGACACGTGTCCCTTTTTTAGCTTCCCAATATGAGAAAACACAAGATTTTTGTTTTTTTTTGGTAAATTTCAATACACAAGTTGGTTCTACTCCCTAATTACTTTCAAGTCCGGGTCGTCTTCGTGTCCTCCTCGAATTCGTTTTGATAATCGAAAACGTTAATATATGTTAGATCTCGTTGAGAACATCAGATAACTAATTAGCATGATTTTTTGCGTGCCTGATTTCTCAATAATGTCTATAAAGGTAATGGTTCCGATCATCAAATAGACCCGGAAAGGGTCAGAAAACAATCCGAACAAGATTGACCAACCCCTTTAAGGGATTAGAGTAACTTGCTCGACTCTCACCCTGTAATAGTTTCTTTAATCTGATCACCACTGAAGCGGCCAATATTGTAGGACATACCGAGAAAGTTATATGTGTCCAAACTCAGTTTTATTAAATACCTAGAGCCATATGATTAGGTCACATTTTTTGATCAGATAATGTAATCAGTGATATTTTGATCAATTTGATTCTTAACATATGGTAATGTGTTTGACAAGGTCTGGAGGTGAAATGTTTAAATTTCATTAAAGAAACAGTTATCCTCAATCAAAACAACAAAATAACTTTTTATAAAGAGGACTCAAAAGCAAGTTTTGCTTCAACTGCGAGATCACCCTAAAGATGCCTTCAACAATATAGACAACACTTTTATAGAGTTCATTAATATCCGAGCTCGATCATTTTCAAAAGATTGGTCTTTCTTTTTGTTGTTGCATCTTTCTTCCTATTTTCAAGGGCTTCATAATTGAATTTTGAAGTCATTTCAAATTCGAAACCCAATGCCGTGAGTTGGAGCCATATGTCAAATAATTCCCACTGAGATTCCTTACAAACCGAATTACGATTAAAGAGTGCAATTATTTTCTCCGTTTCCAAATGTTGTTATTCTTTTATTTCTTGGTACAATTATGTAATATTCATAAAAAATTGAATTCTCGAAACAAAAGTAACAATTTACTGGGACTTAGGGAGTATATCTCAGCAATTTGATAATCCAAAATTTGAATTTCTAAAAAGGGTCAATTATCAACCACTTAAATTGGGCGAACACAACTTCTTCCTTCCAATGGAAGTGTTTATGAGTCGAGCCTTTTTCGTGGGGATATGAATACGATGTTGGAATGGAAAGGTTCTGTAGGGCCCACATCATAATTCATATTCATATGCAGCGATTCACAGCAGTTTTTTTGAACAGGAAAAAAGGGAAAAGGAAAAAGCATCTGAAGCGGGTCCCACGACTCCCACCATCACCACTAATCGGTAGACCTAAGAAAAAAGTCTCATTGGCTCCTTCGGGTGGCAATTGATTGTGATTACGGAGGATCCGTCTCCATTTTACAGAAGCTTTTGACGGTCTGTCATTTTTTAATGTGTTAGTATATTACTTCCTCCTNCCGTCTCAATTTTATGATTTCTCGTTCTATTTTAATTTGATAAAAAATGAGTATATCTTTTAATTGGTAATACATTTTATATGCAATATAAATCTTGTTCGATAAATCTTGATTTAATCTAATAAACAAAATTTTCAAAATGACTTAAAACATTATAGATTATAAGATATAACACTTTGAAAAGTGACACAAACTCCCAAAAGGGACTATGAAATTGGGACGGAGGGAGTATAATTTAGAGTAGCTTTTGAGAGTTTGTGTCATTTTTCATTGTGTTATATCTTATAGTACTCTAATGTTTTAGATATTTTGGAAATTTTGTTTAAAAATTTATCAAATAAAATACATATTGCATAAGTAAAAAGCATTATCAATTAAAAGATACGATAATTATATGGCTATAGACCCACACACACAGAAAATGCATAGATCGAGCTTGGGGACCCACTTTTGGGTCTCACACGAACAATCCAAACCGTTCATTTATCTTAGAATGAAATTTCAAAAGTCCCCGTGAAAAATTAGCTTAGTCGAACGTTTTTAGGTGCTCCCTCGTTTTAAGCGGAAAAAAAAAATTAATTGCAACGGGACTCTTAGATCAAGCACCTAAAGACGTTCGATTGAGTTGATTTCTCACCGGGCCCTTTGAAATTTCATTCTAAGTTTTCCAAATCAACATGATTTTAGCAAATGAGTTTACTAGGTGCTAAAATCATAGTATTTCAGATCAAAAAATGAAGTGGTTCTTTGTATCGTTTTTTGAATACTTGGAAACACTTAGTTTTTTTATTTGAAACACTATGATTTTAGCACCTGGTGAACTTATTTTCTAAAATAATGTTGATTTTAGCAACTGATTTGCTATTTTTTTTTTTGAAAACTAGGCCTTAGATGAATGAACGATTCGGATTGTTCATGTGAGACCCAAAAGTGGGTCCCGAGCTCAATTTGTGCATTTTCCATGTGTGGGCTTGTGACCATAGTCTGATTCTAAAAAATTAATCGATTTTTTATTCAGTTAGAATGAAACAATATCAAATATAGATGAAGGCACATCTTTTCGCAGATAGAGTGAGGGACCAGAGCATCTCTAATGGATTGAATTTGAGCCTAGTCAAAGTAATTTTTGACATGCTACGGTAGGATTTTGTTCAACTTAGGCATAATTTTTCAAAATATTTTAGTAACTTAGTTGCTAAAATTGCTATGATTTTAACAAATGAGTTCAGCAAGTGTTAAAATCATGGTATTTCAAATAAAAAAATTAAGTGTTTTTGTGTATCATTTTTTAAAATTTTCACACTGAATTAAAGTAAACAAGGAGTACTTTAATTTGGTGCAAAAAAAATCGAAAAATGATACACTGAACCACTTCATTTTTTTTTACTTTAAAATCGTGATTTTAGCACCTGCTGAACTCATTTGCTAAAATCATAATGATTTTAGAAACTGAATTTCTAAAATCTTTTGAAAAACTGTGTAAGCAGAATTGTATCAATAGAACCAAAGTCATTATTTTATCTCAATCCATGACTGCCTATAGGTCACTTAAAGATATTTTATTGGGATTGATGTCTCCTTTGGGTAAAAAATCGGTTTTTGATTTTTTGGTTTTTTCATTTGTCCTTATTCAAATATTTTTTGCATTCATTAGTTTTGCATGAAGATTTTGTGGTTTCTGGATTCCTCTCGACGAGACGAATCTAACAAGTATAAATTTATGGTCAAACTAGATTTTTTTTAATGAAGCCAAAATAAGTGGATTATTGACCATAATCCACCTATTTTGGCTGTATTAAAAAAAATTGAGTTTTGACCGTAAATTTATACTTATTAGATTCGTCTAGTCGAGAGGAATCCAGAAACTACAAAATCTTCATGCAAAATTAACGAATGCGAAAAAAATTTAAATAAAAACAAAATAGAAAAACTAAAAAATAAAAAACCGGTTTTTTACCCCAAAGTAGGCCTTGAGTGAGATTGAGACCAAAAAAAGTGCGCAACGGCCAAATGCTCATATGGAAAGAACGACTTTGCCATTTCTTTTCTTGTGTCAAATTCCTAGAAATATTATTGGTTGCTTGTAGGGCACACACCACACTTTTTTGTTTTGTGGGATTACTTGCGCCATCACAAGCCCCACCAACTAACGGGGTGAATGGATAACGCCTAGGTGGGACCCCAAAACCGACCAAACTTTCTCATAGTGTGTGCTTTACTCTGTACAGCCACTGAAAGATTTGCAATACTACCACTTTCTACTTCTTTTCCCCAATTCTACCACTTTATAATGCAAAACTGTACTTTTCCCCTCAGTTTATTGGTGTAGGATTCGTTTATCATCCATTAATCGGAGAGGGATTAGAGAAATAAACGGTTTAGTGGAGGGATTAAAGGAAAATCTATATGTTGGTGAAGAACAAAGACAAATAATATGAAGAAATTCTTGGCAAGATTTCACCAAAAAGAACATGGGTTGAGAGTGACTACTCTCTGTAAAGAGTATTTTCTCTCTAAAATCACCCTCGGGATATGATAAAAAGGTGTCTAAAATGTACAAGGAATGTTCTATTTATAGGTAACTTGACCACTCTTTCTATTCAAGTCACCTAATAAATTGTCACGTGAGGTGTTCTTGAATGTTGCTTCTGAACTGTCAGGCCTCAGCCCTTGCAACACCGGTGGTGGTCCCGTGGGTGCTACTCCCTGAGTGCCTTCCTGCGGTGATCTTCTTTCTTTAGCCACCAAACCATTAGATCTTGAGTAACCCCGAGTGAACGGTGTGATCAAAGTTTTCTTTGGTCTTGCAGTTGCCACTATCGAGTTCGGTCAAGACTTGGCTCTGCCTTGCCTTCACCACAAAAGCAGCATGGTCATGACCTTCTTGGTTGTACCAACACCGCGACCAAGTGGTCCAAGCCTTTAAATGGCCTCCCTTCGAGCCCTGCCAAGTTGGTTGAAGCATAACTCATTGTCTGGCTCAATTGGCTTAGCGGACTGACGTCTCTCTGCATCGTGTTCTCATTCTTCAGGGAATTTCAATTGACGCCGCATCATTTTCTCTTGTCCAAGAGTCAGATGACATAAGCCATGAGATCGTCGGGCCACTCTCGGCCTATTCTTGGTTTTGTCAACCCATGCTACAGTTGTGTTAAACCAACTTAACCGTGCTCGAGCCATGCCATGTTCGGCCAAACCATGCTTGGTCTTTGCTTGCGTAGTCATTGTCCGTGCATGGTTTGAGCATGGTCCCGCGGTTTGGGTGTCGTGGCTATGAGTCTGCCAGTTTGAACGTTTAGCACTTCAAGGTCCATTAGTCGGCTCAAGGTCTCGCAGTCTAATGGTTTAGAGGTCCAGTGGTCTGTTGTTTTTCTTATCTCAAATTATACACACCACTACACACGTATGCAAGCACTAAACACGAGAAAGACACGCACAGATTTCCAAGATAAAATTTACTGTCATAGACAATAGCTACAAAAAACTCTCACCCTCTTCATGTCTCACTCTTTTTCTTGCTCTCTCTCTCTCTCTCTCTCTCTCTCTCTCTCTCACTCATACAATGTGCACACACTCCAATACAAGTGAACCCTAGAACAACTTATAAAGAGAAACAAAAACTGGGGCTATCCTGGCCAAAGGGCAAACCGGGCCCACTAAGGGGTGGACCCAAAAAATCCAACAATCACCCCATCCACCCCGAGTGGGCTATTGTTGATCTTGCGGTAACACCAAGCCGCCAACTTTGATCTGCCACACGAGCGAGCGCCTGTGTCATTAACCAGTCATGCTATACCATATCCCAAACCGGAATACTCCACCCGAAAGAATGTGTCCTTGCAAGCTAGATATCGCGGCCGATTCAAACTCAAAAATTGAGTACTACACTCCCACAACCGGAATGCTATCCACTCTCACATCTCCAACCGAAATGTCCTTCCTCACCAACCGGAGCATCCGCACCCCCTCACCGAGGTGCTCGCACCCCCTCATCGGGATGCCACCCGAAGCTCACCGCCTTGGCGACCGTGATGATCGTGTCCCTCCTCCCGTGTCGACAACTCCAAAGGAATCACCACCACTAACCAACTGAAGAGCGAAAGAAACCTTTTTCTTCATTGGAGCTCCCACCTTTACCATTTCTTTCCTCTGGGCTTCCTCGTGGACACTATGCACCAACTGCTCTTTCCATTTCGAGCTCGAATCCCGCACAACTCTAGCATAACTCTACTTATCCTGTGTGCACGTCTGCAACTGGCTTCCCTATCCAACCGAATAACCTATACCGCTCATCTCAAGTCTGACCATAGCCCCTTCTGTCACGATTGAACCCACAAGCTGATATAGTCCACCAATTATCCTACCCCGCAACAACTCTCTGTCTTTGTCAAGAACCCGAAGAACTCCACCAATAGCTGAGAAATTATATCCTCTCTCATCAAGCATCCCTGGAGATATCAAGTTCTTCCTCACGCCCGTCACATGTCAGACACCCGTTAACCTCATAGTCTACCCACGCCCCTCCTCATGGCAATGATAGCATGTAAACGTCCGACCCCTTGATTGTGAACGGTTGCCGCCTTTTTTCCCTTTCTCATTTCCTCTTGTTTGACTCCTTCCCCAGTTACCTTCTGAAACTAGTGCCCGACACTCCTCATCATGCTCAGTCCCCATCTCTTTCCTCCTCGCATCCTCATTGAATATGGCATCTGTAACCATTTCCATTTATAACTTTCCCCCTAGCGCTGAGTTGCTGAGAGAAACCACCAAAGTCTCCCAACTATCCGGTAGTGAACTGAGCAACAAAAAAGTCTGCAACTCATCATCGAACTTCAAACCGACATTAGATAATTGATTAACCAAACTCTAAAACTCATTGGAAGGCACAACAACTGAATCTCCACTCCGAAGCTTCAAATTTACAAGCCTCCTCATTAGTAGCGCCTTATTCCGGGATGTTTTCAATTGATACATCCCTTCCAATTTCTACCACAAAGCGTAAGCGTCTGTTTCTTTAGCTAAATGATGAATAACCTCCTGCCCAGCACATTGACGAATCAGGGCAACTGCTTTCCTGTTCAAACTTTTCCAATCCTTGATTTTCACCTCCGTCGGTTTGACTCCTACGTGCTCCAAAGGTTCATACAACTCTCTCAGAATGAGCATATCCTCCATCCGAGGCTTCCAAATTGCATAATTTGTATCCATCAATAGAATCATGGAATTCATATTAACGTTAAACTCCAACACCTTAGCAATAAAGATAATCTCAGCACCTCCAGAGACTCCCACAATTGATTTGATACTCCTCAGAACGATTTAAAGCAGTAAAATAAAGCGTATTGTCAAAATCCGTACCAAATCTCCGCAAATCAAACCCGGTATTGAATCCGAAACATCGAACAGAGTCAGGAATCAGTCCAAACCGGTCAAGAACTAGTCAAAAAACCCCTGAACCGTTCAAAACACGTAAATTGGTATGCCTCCGGACCGTTATTTGGTCTGATCCGGTCTAAACCTGGTTTGACTATATCCTGAACCTCAGGTTTGAACTGATTTGAACCCTTTGACCTCCTATTTGACCCCTTTGAACTATAACCCTGACTTGTCTGACCTTTTTGAACCTCCAGCTGAACCTTATAAACTCCTACTAACGTCAGCCCTAGACCTACTGATGTCAGCCCTAGGCTTCCTGATCCGCCGTCGCGCGTGCACCTCAACCGTGAGACTAGATCTCACATGTTGAACTTCAACAAGCCCGTGAGGGTGCGTGCAATGCTTTCCGGCGACTTTCCGAATATCGTTGTGATCATCTTGAAAAACCCTACAAGATTGTGTTCTCAAAACTTTGATCCAACAACTTTTGATCCGAGCCCTGTCCGTTCACCGTTCGCCTCCGTCCGCCAATCTTCAAAACCGCTGTGAGCACTGTTCCGGTAACTAAAACCGACGAGGTCACCACCAATGAGTTCGTCCGGGAGAAAAGCAGCACCCTTGCTCGTTCGATCAAGTCCCCAACCGGATTTGATCACAACCGAGTCGAAACCAACTTCAATAATGTCCATGCAATCCGATGTGTACTCCAACCGTGAGCTCTGATACCGTGTTGTTTTTCTTAGCCTAGATTATACACACGTATGCAAGCAATAAACACAAGAAAGACACGCACGGATTTCCAATAGAAAATTTCACTATCATAGACAATAGCTACAAAAAAAACTCTCACCCTCTTTGTGTCTCACTCTTTTTCTTGCTCTCTCTCTCTCTCTCAATCATACAATGTGCACACACTCCAATACAAGTGAACCCTAGAACAACTTATAAAGAGAAACACAAACCAGGCCATCCCGGCTCAGAGGGCAAACTGGGCCCACTAAGGGGTGGACCCAAAAAACCCAACATGGTCAATGGTCCAGTGACTTAGGCCACGTGGCAAAGTGGTCACGCAGCGATAGGGTCATGCGGTGAGGAGGCCACGCGGTTAAGGGTCCATGGCCAAGGGTCTTGTGGTTCAATCTTCTTTTGTGGGTCTCACAGTTCGTTACCACATACCCTTCGTTCCCAAATATGATCCCCACTTTCTCTCTCTTGCCTTTTTTCAAATAAAAAAATGAAGTAGTTTCGTGTATCATTTTTCAAATTTTTTTGCACCGAATTAAAGTACTCGTCAAGTACTTTAATTTGGTGCGAAAAAATTTGAAAAATGATTTACGGAAGTAGTTCATTTTTTGATTTGAAAAATGGCACGACTTTTCATAATGGAACCATAATTTGGAACGGAGGTAGTATCATTTTGAGAGACGTGCCATGTGTCGGGCTCATTTTCACCCTCTACATTTGGCAACTTCACTAAGATATGGAGTACGTATGGCTCTAGAATAATAAATTGGAAAGAAAAATTAACTAAGATATGTAGTTCTTATAATTATCACTATTACTACTCTTGAACAAAATTAACTAAGAAAGCATGTAAAAGAACAAATTATTAAACTTTGCTGAAGAAGTGCTTTTGTTTTTTAACTTTGAAACAAGACCTTGTGGAAGAAAAGTCAATTTTTTCCTCTCTTTACCTTTCCGTAGGTTTTTTTAAGCACAACATTAGTACGAGTGATATGGAAAACAAGGGAAGGAGAATTTAGAATTTCTAGGAATGAAATTGCATCACACAGAGATGTTTGCATTATTTCATTGTAAAAATTAACTTGACAATTTAAGTTCGTGTGATGCAAAAGTGAAAACACTTAGGGGGTGTTCCACTAACCCAGTTTTTTGAAAAAATTGGTTTTTCACAGTTTTTTATGTATAGTGTTGTGAGAGAATGACCTGTCTTGGTATTTGAAAAAATAATTTTTTGTTAGTGGAACAATAAGGTTGACAAAAAGTCGTACCTAACATTGTTTTTTTCCTAATATTCATTCGATTTTTTAACCACGGCTACCAGTTCTATTATTGAGTTTCCAACTCACTTGAAGCAAAGATAACAAAACAATTTGGCAAGATGCAGAGTATTTGAAGGGGACATGCTCCCCATACGCCCATAAAATGTGCTACCTATTGTATGAATAATCAAGTACAAATCCTAAGACCTGCCCTAGACTCATAGGGCCCATGGCAAGTGGTTTAGCTAGGTAAGGAGCTAAGAATTTCACAATTACAGAGTGAATCACTATGTAAGGGCGAATTTATATAATTTTGAATTTTTTTATATAATATTGAAGGTTTTTTTTTTGTTTCTTGCATAGATGATTGTCTGTACTAGCACTCTCGGCTCCATCCCTGCCTCCAGCTAAATCGAAGGAAGAGGACTTGAGCTCAAGTCTTCATTGAAGAGATTCTCGACTCATCTTGTTACTAATTGCTACTAACCTCTAATAATCTATATCTGGCAAAAAAAAAAAAAACAACAATTGGCGGTGCGAATTTACAAGTCTCATAAATCAAGAATAAGTACTTTAAGATTTTACATAATAAAACAACTAGAGTGTACAAATAAAGATATACAGATCGCTATGGAGTTCCTGTTTGGTAAAAGTTTTGGGTACCGAATGGGTACCGCGCGGCCATGCCGAGCAAGATCTCGACCTTCCAAAAGTGTTTTGGACGGTCGAGATTGATTCTCTCTCTCTTCTCTCACCTGACCACTCTCTCTCCTCTTTTTCTCTCTCTTCTTCCAGACCGTTGGATCACATTTTAAACGACTGAGATTGCCAAGCAAATACCACGTGGGCAATATCCACTCGGCACTGAAAAACTTCTCGCCTATTTGCATGGGAGAATTGCTTTGTCAAGTCACTAATTTCCGCGTCACAAACTTGTGTTACGTAATTGTAGCTCTCCAATCCTTATACTGGACTGAACAATTCAAATCTTGATATTCTATTGCTATAATTAAAGTTTGGATTTGCTGACTGCTAATAAGAGTCAACTGTTAGCAATAAAAAGTATAAAAAGTATCTGAGCAAATTTGGAACATTGATTATACCAATATGGATTCTAGATTTGTATTGTGCTGTAATTTTTCTCTTTTTACCTTATCGCTTTCCTTGAAATTTCCGAACTTAAAAAAATAAAAAATAAAAAAAGTAGGAAGCAAGGACTTGGCTACTTAGGTAGCAAATTTGGAACATTGTTCCACTAAGGTAATTTTTTTGAAAAAAGTGACTTTTCACGATTTTTTATGTGATGTATTGTGAAAGAATAGCATGTCTCAATTTTTGAAAATAATAATTTTTTGTTTGTAGAACACCTCCTTAATTTACCGGAAAAAAAGGGACTTGACTACTTTCTTGAGTCTACTTCGATATCCAAACTGTTTGTGATTTAAAACTTGTCGGAAACATCAGTCACACAGAAAATCAGATTAATCAGATATCACTTGATAAGATTTCCAAACACATTTGTATTGGAACATAACAAGATTACAACATCAATTTGAAACCCATTTTTAACCCATTTAACATCCATAAAAATCATAGAATAGTTTAGTAATTGCAATTAAACAAAAATGATAACAACACAACCACCTAGACATTACATCAAACACAACCCTTCACATAACGTAAGTTTCACACACATTCATTACGTGAAACCCACATATATGTGAAGAGTCGTATTCGGTGTTGTGTCTGAATGCTGGTCTCGAAATCAAAAGCAAGGTGGGTAACCGGATAACTCTCTCTCATCTTTCTCTACACCCACACATACGGCAAGTGAGAGAGAAATCAAGTGCTTCCGAAACACACAACCCAACACAAAACTCGCCGGTCATGATCACCGGGAACACCCATAAGGCAAAACCGAAAACGGAAAAATCCATTGCAGGTTACTCCAGTAGCCGGTACAGCACTAGAAAAACAATCTCAGAAGCTTTCCATCGCTTCGTCGGGTTTGTTGATACCCCAAACCGCTCTCTAACGACGTCGTTTCGGACTCATCCGCCGCATTACACGCCGATTGCAGATTTAGGGATCTGAACAAGTCGATGTTGGTAGTATTCGAGCCGTCGTCGAATTCGTCTGCCGGAGATCCACCTGAAAACTCCGCAACCGGTTGTAATACGCCGCCTAAGAGCACTGTCTCCACCGCCGACTGGCAAACGTTCCAGTTTCCGGCCCATAACAGTCCCACGGCTCCGTTCACGGGATTAACCGTTCGTCCGCATGCTTCGAATAACAGAGACTGAAACAGTGCTGCATACAATCCACAAATATGAATCCATGGTTTTAATTGAACATCGGCCGGTATATACACGTAACAGTTTTTGAACATTTTGACACGGTTGCACCCCGGTATACAAAATTGCATGCGTATTGGCTGGTTCCGATAAACACGCACGGTCCAGTCCGTTCACTAGTGAGACCTTTGCGGGCCCAATTTGATTCGATGATGGAGAGACCGTTCATTCTTTAAACTTTGTCAAGCAGTGAGGTCTTGTCAAAACAAAATTGATCGGACATCCTTGAAAACTATGCTTTTGAAATAGATTTGTCTTTCCGTAAAAGTTGTACCGTACTATTTAGGATCACATTTTTTTTCCAATAACTCTTTCATTATCTAAAAAATGAACGGTTTAAATCATCGTTTGTCTAATGCGAAGAAGACCGTCTAGTCAAAGGGACTGTACGACTAGATATCCATCCAAATCCTAATTTCCTATATCTATGAGAGAGAGAGAGAGGAGAAATTAATACCAGGGCGTTGGGAATCGGGGACGGCGGAGAGGAAGGAGATGAGGCCGGCGCGGCCGAAGAACTTGGCGACGAAGAGGGTGGCGTTGGCCTGAGCTTGAGGGTTTTGGATTCCTATAAGAGACTGTCTCAGAATGCAATTCTCACTGCAACCTTTGCGAAGAATTCGACACCCGTTGCAACTCATCTTTTCAGCTCAATTCACAGCGAGCGTATCAGATGAATGAAAATTGAAACCTGTAATCAGAAAGTGAATGGAGGAGGAGGTGAAGATTGGGAGGAGAGATTAAATAGAGGCGGGTTGGGGGGGGGGGGCGGTGGAGAAAAGTAAGGGGGTGGAATTGGGTGGTGTGGTGGGGTTAAAGTTAAACTCGACCAATGGGTTGGGTTTAGCAAAAGTTAACTATGATTAAAGAAAGACTTTTTTTGGGGGGTGGAAAGGGGTTCCTCCAAAGTGTTTGGCAGGAAGCGGCTCCGTGTTTCCGCGAACCGGGTGGTTCCTCCGCCCCCACCTTTGGATTCCTGGGCCCCTTGAGAATATTTTCTCATCTTTTTAGACCCCCGCTCGCAGATGACTGTGAGCGTTGAAGCGCGTGTGCTCCACTTTCTACTTAGCGCGACCAATTTGATTTAAATAATCATTTAATTGTTATCCTAGTTCTCTCTACCCTAAGGCTGCAAACGAGCCCAATCAAGCCGAGTTTTAAAGTGTTTAATTAAACTTGAGCCGAGCTTGAACTATACAAAAATTTGAAGGGCTGAGCTCGAGCCAAGCTTCCCTAGGTTTGAGTCAAACTCGAAACTTGTTCATGAATCTTTACAAGTTTGAGTAGTTTACATCTGGTTAATGCTAGCCTACATGGTCTGGATCATCTCTAAGGTTGGATTGCCTTGATTTCCACCTCCTTCATTTCTTGCTTGACTAGAAGTAGCGTCTTCTACTAGCGACAAACAATCGAGAACAATATTTATAAGATTTGTTGGATTTGGTGGGGAAGCTGCCATTGCTGAAGTTTGAAGGCCACTTATAGTGTTTACCATTAACTAATCTACCTCCCCAGCAGAGTCGCCTATTGTAGGAGAGGTTTAGTCGATATTCAAGAGAGAATATGTGAGCTTGAGAGGTAATAATAGCTAATGATAAACAATTTGAGGAGAATGCAGTGATCTACAAGAATGGTGAAGAATAGAGCAAGGTGGGTAAGGAAAAGACTAAGGCAGAAGATTGCTCTGAGATTAATCCATGATGTTGTCCTTCCAATTTTGTGATTGCCTACTCTCTCTCTTTCTCTCTCATGACACACTTTGTTAAGAATCACCTCTGAGAATTGTGAATGGAATGTCCCATATTTATAGGTACCTTGGACCAATTATAAGGTGACATGGTGTCGTCCTATAATTTGAGGACACATGTCCTTTCCGTACTCGGGTGTGCTACTCCACCCATGCGCAAAGATCCTCTTATTCTTTTATAGCCACCAAACCGCTGGATCTCCCTTCCTTCCCGTTTGGGCAAAGTCATAACCTGCTCAGTCACGCCTGTACCGCAACCAAGCCTCAAGAGGCCCCTCGGGTCCTGCTTTTAGACGGAGCGAGTATGATTTACCCGGGATAAAATGGATTAGCTCTTCACGTTGTCGCCCATTTATATGGGCCGCACTAGTCATTAAGTTTATGAGCTTTTCTCCATGTATGGATGACCCCTCATAGATAAGTGTTTCCTCAATCGAGCCTAAACGCGCGTGAAAGTGGAGATTACCATGAGGGGTAGCGCCATGTGTGGACGGTGAGCTCCACACGGCAAAAGAAAAATGTGAGTCGCCACCCGGGGTTTGAATTTAGAAAATGTTTGGTACCCGAGAAACCGTTTTAAGAATGATTGTTGACTCTCATGCCGTTTTGGAAAAGGGTTTGATTTACGAAAAGATTCTTTTTGGATTCGGAAGCCAGATTACGCACGGGGAAGGTTTTATTAAAAAGCACCCCGCTCGCCTGGGAGATTCCCGGTCTGTACTAAATAATTTGTGGGATTTTTTTGTTTGTAGAAAATATTTTGTTGAAAACTTTAACAATTAAACAAGCAAATAAAGAAATAAATTAGAACCATAACAAAAATAAAAATTTAAACTAAGGGGACTAAATAATAATAATAACTAAAATAGAGGGTGAAAAGTGTAATAAACAAAAGAGAGTTGCAGGAAATAATAGTGAAACAGGGTACGAACAGGGGAAAACGAAGTAAAATTTTTTTTTCTTGTTTACGGGAGCCATGCGGCTCCTACATAGGGACCGTGCGGCCTATGCTGCAAGCCGCGCGGCTTGCGTGCAACCCATTTTTCAAAAAAATTGTTTTAGGACTAGTGAGCCCAAAATCCGTTCAAAACCTGGTTTTCTTCTTCAAATCAACTCCAAATAAGTTGTTTTTGTTTGTGATCGAGCTATTGAAGTGAAACTTATTTTTGGTACAGATTGTGTCGTGCGTTTATCGAGAAAAATCGCCCGGTACAGCTCCGAAAAGCCGGTTTTTGTTTCGAAAATGGTTTACCGAGTTAAGATACGGTTGTTGAAACTGTTATTAACTCGGGAATGCCCTCGAGGAGCCACGATTTGAAAATCGAAGTTCGAAAACGATTAATACCTTTTTGGAACTCGAAACAGAGGTTGAAAACTTCGGATTTTTCGGGTTTGCACTTGTAGGATCAAGGTTTGATATAAATGGGGATGGTATAGAAGAATCGAAAGAGAATGGAAGACGTGAAGGTTCGGGAAGTTTGCTGATGATTTTGAACGAGGATTTCTTCGGAAAATCGAACGGAAATTATCTCTGGGAATGATTTTTTCGGTGTCTTTTTTTTTTTTTTTGGGCCTCTTTGAGAGGGAGGAGATGACCCTATTTATAACCGGTTTAGAGGGAATAATCATGATGATATTCGACGGTGGAGTGATGATGATATTCCTAAACTGGTTTGTCAGGAATTTTTCAAAGGATAACAACACCACCCGCGGCGGCTCGTGGTGAACCGATGCGCTTTCAGCGTGGAGTGGGCGCAGGCTTGTATGAAAAAGGATGAGCCGTGCGGCCAGAACAGAGCCGCATGCGGCCCTGTGAGAAATTTGAGTTCCCAATTTTCTGGACAAGTTCCAAGGTAGTTTAATCGTTCATTCGTCATTGGGCATGCACTGATATCCAAAATTGGGGTGTCTACACCATGCTAGTGGCCTGCACAGTTTATACCGCACGATCAAGTATGACACCTGTCATTATTATATTGCAATCAGGTATGATTATATTTAGGGATGACAATGGGGCGGGTTGGGATGACAATGGGGCGGGTTGGGATGACCCCGGCCCCGACCCTAAAATTTCCGAACCACCCTTAACCCGCCCCAACGCGACCAGGTGATTTATGGGTGAGGTGCCCCCGCCCCTATCGTTTATCGGGTTTACCCACCCTGCCCCTATTTTTTTCTCATATTAGGAAAGTATATTTTAGATTCTAATATTAGTGAGCACAAATGATAAAAGTTCACACAATAACTTGCATAATTTAACCAAAAGTCTACTATCTAATGTTGTATGTTAGCTGTAAAAATAAAATTATAAGAATAAAAATAATATTTGATGTATATAAGGGAGAAAATATAATTTCATATATATATAAATATAGTTATATATATAGAGTAGTGATCTAGTCCGGGAGTCCCGGATCCGGGACTCCACCTTCCCGATATTTTTTTGACGATCCGAGCCGTCTAATGTGTTCAAAAGGTGTTTTCAAGGGTTGACGTGGGAAATCTTCAAAAAAAAAAACACCAGGAAGACTTGATCCAAGCAGTTTTCACAAAACACTTTATCTTTACAGTTTTTGCGAAAAACTACTTGGATCAAGCCCTTTCCGGTTTTTGTTTTTTTTTTTTGAAGATTTCCCACGTGCACCTTGGAAAACACATTTTAAACACATTGGACGGCTCGGATTTCCCAAAAACAATTTTTAAAAGCATCAAAACACCGAAAATGCTTCAATCCGGGATCATTGACAGGATCGTTGGTGTATATATATACATATATATACATATATACATACATATATATATATATATATGTATATATATATGTCGGGATAGGTAATCATGGGGCGGGACAACCATACCCCTGCCCCTACTCTAATCCTAGCGTATTTTTCAAAATCACCCTCTGCCCCTACCCATTACCCAAAAATTTGAAAAAAACTCTACCATATTGGGGCAGGGTGGGGCAGGTTAAATTGTCATCCCTAATTATATTGGATTGACATACCTGGCTTTGGTCAACTTTAGTTAAAGCGGTGACCCTTCCCTGCAGTGTGTAAATCCTTTAGCATATGGTTGGGCTTAAGACTCCTCCACACACCAAGCTGCAACGCGCTCAAAACTGTCCTTTCGCAAAGCACCATCCACAACAAGCTTCATGCCCCGGGAATAATCACTACGCTGGCCATAGCAAAACCCAACTGTCTGCCCACCATGTAGTCATGTATAGCACTTGGAGTACTCACAACCAAGGTTATCATCACTGTGCCATACCAGCCGGTACATACCGTTTTTACAAAAAAATGATACAAAGTACTCCCAATACCGTACTGTGTGCAATACCGGTCAGGTACCGGCCATATCGGTGAAAACGAGAATATTGTCCGATACCGTTTTGCACTTCTTGGTATGTAAAATACACACATTTTTCAACGATTAGGACCTGCTAGAGAACGTGAAGGGAGAGAAGCAGGAGGGGGGTAGCCATACTGAATACTATATTACATTGCTCAGAGAGAGATCGGATGAGGAGCTTGAGGCTCTGTTTGGAACTTGAGGATGGAAAGAAAATAGAAGAGAAAATAATAAGGAAAGTTTGAGGGAAAATTAGGAAGAAATTGGAGGGAAAATTATACTTGTTTCTTAAACTTTCCCTTCTATTTCTTCAAGAACCAAACAAGGGAAAGAAAAATTTTAAAATTTTCCATCCTCTTTCCTTTCCATCCCTAAGTTCCAAACAGAGCTTCAAAGAGCAGTTTCCATTGAAAATGGTAGAAAATGGAAACAGAGAGCTATGCAGCAGTAGATCCAATAAAAAGAAAAAGTGTTTCAGATCTGTCTTTTAGAAGTGCAGCTAATTACCCTTTATAGTGAAAGCCCTAATATCTCTAAATGACTAAATTGTCCTTTAATCTCTCTTTATTTTACTAAATTGTCCTTTTATCTCTCACGTGAGCTTCATTTTCTTAAATTTTTTTGGAAAGGGGAGTTTTAAGAGGGAACTCTCAAGAATTGGTTAAACTTATTGTTATTGATATAAAAAACAATCTCAACTTTGATAATTAAGAGAGTTAAATTCATAATTTTGAATAGGATAAATTAGATGGTATGTAAAAAAATTATTTATTTTTAACCATATCTATATAGTAGCGCTAAATTCGAAACGGTACTCGGTATTGACCGGTACCAGTACTAGTACCGTACCGTCCCAATAGAAAAACTGGTACCTATGCCGGTACGGTATTCAAAAACCTTGCTCACAACTCATTGTTTGAGCGCGTAGAGTAATTGTAAAGTTTATTAGTAAAAACAAAGGCTTGTCGGTCGATGGTCCAATAAGGTGAAGCATTATCATTTTACTATTGCTTTAACCCTTAAACAAAATTGGAAAAATAATAGTACTATCATTACGTGATAATCTCAAGGTAAGATTCCCCTGCCTAATTGATCTTTGATAGGAAGATATGAGTCATGCTTTCACCACATTTTGAAAAAAGCTTCTCAACTTTATTCACTTTTTAAAAAAAAAATTTAGCCAAGGCCCATATATTTGACGGTAAGTGGTGTGCAACCTAAGGCACAATAATTCTAAATTATCAATTGCGTACTTTAAATACTTAGGACAAAAAGTGGTTCACATCTATGCATGGCTCTATATGAAAAACATTAGCTGCAAATTAAAACCAACGGGCGAACGGTTAGCCCCGAAAAATTGGTACGTTAATAAATAAATTAAAAAATTTATTTAAATAAAATACCAACTTCATTAAAATTTCAAAGAATACTTAATAATTTAATTAAAAGTGAACTTACTTATTACAACTGAAATAAATTGAATCCAAACATTTTCTGAAAAACTTAAACATTTATTTATAAATCCAACTGAAATAAATGACAGACCCATCTAACTATATTCTACTGATAAAGTCATGGATCCGCCACCTGATTCCCATCAAGATGCTCCATTGTCTCGTAATCAGCAAGCAACACCTCGTCGCTTTCTGTACCTGGCGTTGGGAACACCGAGCTACAAAATATAGCACCGTGAGTGGTAAAATTACACAAGGCGGCCTAAGCCACCCCTTTACAAAAGTTGCTCATGCAACAATTACACGTAACTGAAATTTTATTTCGTATGAAATACCCAAATTTTCACAACATTCCTTAACAGAAAGGATTCACAAAATTTTATTTATCTCATTCCAACTTTGTACATATACTTTCTGTCACCAACTTCCATTCACAGTTTACCCAGGTGCCCAATCACACGGCAAAGCTACCTCGGGTATGCTGCGAATGGCTCAAAACCCATACCGGTCACCACCAATTTTTTATCTGGCATTGATTCACACCCACAATATACTTTCGGCACCCGATCACACAGCAAAACTACCTAAAAGTATAAACTGCACATGACTTAAGACCCATACCAGATGCGTCCCAACCCCAAATATCGTGATTAGTTTTATTCATTCTTATACTTTAAACATTTCGATCAATACATACTTAACAATTGGGTTCATGCACCACGTGGGTCATTAATCACATAAGTCCAATATACCAAGAAAATAAAATAATCACAAACTTAAAGAAAAATTTAACATAACATGTAAAACGAGAAGCATTATGAATTTACTAAAAATAGTGAACTATCTTCATAAATCACAAGATTTTACAGAAACATTAAACTTAATGCTATGAGTAGATTCCGTGTTTTACTTGGGTTCTAAATCCTTCATTAAAGAGGTCAAAATTTTCATTTTAAAATAATTTGTAATTTGTCTCGTGTTTCACCATAGCAGAGTTCTATATCAAAGTTGCTTAACTTTTCAAGATCTAAAACATTTCAGTTTTGAGTTTTTCCTAAATCGACTCGAAAAAGGCCCGAAACTGATGTACAAAATACAATACAAGAAAATCCGATTTTTCAACGTCAAACTTTCACTACCCATTCGATAATGATCTAGTTTTCGGTGTACAAACTTTTTACAATTCTCCACATACACACTAACTATAAAAACAGTAAACTAAAGTAATGGTTAGGTTTAGGGTTCCCTACCTTTCCTCCGTAAATTTAAGCACAAAACGAAAGTTCGCAAACTGAAAATCAAACGCCACTGAAGGTATGAATTTTTGATGAAAAGAGGGAGAGGGACCCGTATGAGAGAAAGAGAGAATGAGGGAATGAAAGAATTAATGCAGAAAGAATTAATATATGGAGAGAAGTTAAAAGAAGATAAAGAAAAGTAACAAATGAAGAAAGAGGGAGATTTAATAGGAGAAAAAGATAGGGGTTTAACAAAAATCAAATTCAAATATGGAAAATCAATATTATCTCTAATATATATAGGAAGAGCTTCCCATCCCAACCGCAAAAATTCGGACCCGTCCACACTTCATAGTTCCGGACCAAATTTTGACGATTCGAACCGCTCAATGTGTTTAAAATGTGTTTTTGAGGTCCAACGCGAGGATTTGTAACAACAAAATTCGGGAAGGGCTTGATCCAAGTAGTTTTTCATAAAACTACACATATACACTTTTATATGAAAAACTGATCCGATCAAGCCCTTCCTGGTATTTTTTTTATGAATCTTCACGTTAGACCTTAAAAACACCTTTTAAACACATCTAACTGTTCGGATCGTCAAAATTTGGTCCAAAAGCAGGGTTCGGACGTTAGGTCCACATTTTGTGGTTTGGATGGGAAGCTCATCCTATATATATTTTTTACGAGGTAGCTATGAAATTGTTAGGAAAAATTCAAATTACAATATTATGCACAAAATTAATTATTTAAGGTCTATTAATAATTAATGAAAAATCGGGTCATTACAATTTGTCCCAAAAAAAAAAAAAAAAAAATTTCATCCCTGAAATTAAAAGCGTTTACGCGGTCTCAAATAGGTGAGGGTGATTGGTTCGTAGCGAGTCTTGGTGCTCCCATGTCGTCGTTTTGGTTCTTTGATGACATCACAGAATTTTGAAAAGCTTGATCTTTTTTTCTTCACAAAACCTTCTGTTGCTCGTCCACAATGTTGATGGCTTGTTCCTCAAATGTTGCACCTTTGTCCAATGTCAATTCCTTTTAGTTGAGGATGTGATCGGGATGCGTAATATACTTCTCAAGCATGGACATGTGGAATATGTTGTGCCCTTGAGCTATCTGTAGCGATAAGGCTATGCGATAGGCAACCTCCCTAACACGTCCTAAAACCTCGAACGGCCCAATAAACCTAGGTGAAAGTTTCCCCTTCTGCCCAAATCAGAAAACTCATTGTCGAGGCTGAATCTTTTAAAACACGTGATCTCCCACACTGAAAATCAAGGGTTGAGTTCTTCTATCAGCATAACTCTTCTCTCGACTCTGGGCTGCCACCCATCGTTGTATAATTAGTTGTACCTTCTTGGTTGGTTCATGAACTAGGTCTTGTCCTAACAAACTATTCTCCCCGACATCTGTCCAACAGATTAAAGATCGACACAGTCTTCCATATAAAGCTTCATAAGGAGCCATTCTGATACTGGGTTGAAAACTGTTGTTGTAAGAAAACTCCACCAAGGGTAAATGACGCTCCCAACTTCCTTTGAAATTCATCACGCAAGCTCTAAGCATGTCTTCTAAAGTCTGAATAGTCCATTCCGATTGTTCGTAGGTCTGAGGATGAAAAGCGGTGCTGAAACAAAGACCCGTGCATAAGGCAGTTCACAAACTTTGCCAAAACTGAGAAGTAAAATGTGGATCTCGGTCTAACGTGATTGATACTGGAACTCCATGTAAGCGAACGGTCTCATCAATGTAGGGGCGGCTATATGACTCCATGGTATCTGAAACTTGAACCTATAAGAAATGAGCGCTCTTGGTCAAGCATTCCACAATAACCCAAATTGCGTCTTTCTTCTTCATTGATCTTGGTAATCCAGTCATGAAATCCATGGTGCTATGTTCCTACTTCCAACCCAGAATAAGCAACGGTTGAAGTGATCCTCCTGGTTTCTAGTGCTCAGTCTTAACTTGCTGACAAGTAAGACACGTCGACACAAATCTTGCAACATCTACTGTCATTTCATTCCACCAATACTGTCGCTTCAAGTCCTGATACATCTTGTTCCCTTCTAGATGAACAATGAAACTCGACTTATGGAATTCCTTTGACACTGATTCTCGCAACGTCCCAAAATCTGGTACAAACACCTTATCGAGAAATCTCAAACATCTATCGGCATGAATGGTCCACCCAGCTGGAGTTGTTCTTGAAGCCAATTGAAACTTGTGAAAATCCACCTTGTGATCATATTTCTGCACCTTTAAAATCTTCCGATGTAATGTCGGTGTAACTCCTAATGCAAATAAAAATGCCCCTTTATCTGAAGTTGACAACCCCCTTGATCTGAAGTTGACAATTGAAGGTTGAACTCATTGAGAACCTCCATCATTTTCCATTCACGGATTGCTAAAGCAGCTATCGTCTCTCTTAGCTTTTGGCTAAATGTGTTAGCCACCACATTTGCCTTAATTGGATGATAAGATAGGGTGAAACGATAGTCTTGCAAGTACACCAACCATTGTCTTTGTCTTTTATTCAAGTTCTTCTAGGTAAACAAGTATTTCAGGCTTTTGTGATCCGCGAAAACTTCAAAAATTTCCCCGTACAGATAATAGCGCCATGTCTTCAAAACAAACACCACTGCTGCTAACTCTAAGTCATGTGTTGGGTAATTCTTCTTATGAGGCCTCAACTGTCTAGAATCATAAGCTACAACTTTACCATTCTGCATCAACACACCTCCCAAGTCTTCCCTCGAAGCGTCGCAGTACACTGTGTAGCCCACATCTCTAGCTGGGATAATCAAAATAGGAGAGGTAGTTAACCTTCTCTTCAACTTTTGGAATGAGTTTTCGCATGCCTCGTCCCACTTGAACTTGACTCCCTTTTGAGTTAGGCGTGTCATCGGTCTCCTTAACTTGGCAAAATCTGGAATGAATCTCCGATAGTACCTAGCCAGCCCTAAAAAGCTTCTAATCTCATAAACAATCTTAGGCTGCTTCCAGCTTGAAACTGTTTCCACCTTGCTAGAATCTACAACTATATCCCTTTCTCAGATATAATATGTCCCAAAAATTCACTTCCCCTAACCAGAACTAGCAGTTGCTAGCCTTCGCGTACGACTGATTATCCCTCAAAACTTGCAGAATTGTTTGCAAGTGCTCCTCATGTTCAACTTCAGATGGCGAGTAAACTAAAATGTTGCGAATAAACACGACACAAATCAGTCTAAGTATGGCATGAATATCTTTTTCATCAAACGCATGAAAAAGGCAGGAGCATTTGTCAAACCAAACGGCATTACCATGAACTTGTAATGGCCATAACGAGTTTGAAAGGTAGTCTTTGGAATATCCTCATCTTGAACCCAAAGCTGATGGTAACCAGATCTCAAATCGATCTTCGAAAAACATCGCAATCCACGTAGCTGATAAAAAAATCATCGATTCTTAGGAACGAATAGGGATTTTTGATAGTCACCTAGTTGAGTTGATGATAGTAAATTCGTCAACAGAGAGATCCATCCTTTTTCTTAGCAAACTGGGCTGGTGCTCTCCACGGTGAGGCATTGGGTCGAATAAATCCTTTATGAAGCAACTACTGTAGTTAAACTTTCAACTCTCGAAGCTTGGTTGGAGCTATTTGATGCGGTGCCATTGAGTAGGGCAATCCATAGTTGTAATTCAACGGTGAAGTCTAACTCCTTGTGAGGTGCTAGTCCGGGCAACTCCTTCGAAAAATGTCTGCGTACTCACAAATTACTCGTGGTATATTCAACTCCATACAATTGTCTTCCCCAAGCATTAGGCTCAATAGCCATCCCGTTAGGTTACGGTGCCATCTCAATTTTGGATAAACTGGCAAAAAAAAAAATCTTGTCTACCCCCCTTAAACTTGAAGCACATACCATCATGAGAGAGAGCGATTACTTTCTTTTTGAAAAAGTTGATCACGACTCAATGGGCGGATAACGAATCCATTCCTTGGATAATATCAAAATTGGCCATCTAGATTACTTGAATGTAGCACGTCAAACGCAAACGATAGACCTCTAATTCGAAAACTCCACAAGCTAAGACTACGGTATATATCTGCCCAGAAGTGAAGTTACACTAAGGGATTTCGCTAAATGTACGATCTCCGACTCCAAAGAATTTACACAAGCGATGCATACCAATGAATAAAAATTGCAGTGTCAAATAGTTCACAAATGGAAGGACTGAAATGTATGAATGTACCAAAAGGGCCATGTTTAAGTTGGAGTTCAAGAAGTTGGAGCTATTACAATCAAGGACAAAGTCAATGTTTTGAAACTAAAGGGATACAATATTCTAATAGTGATGATTTAAGGTTCAACATGTGAAAAAACTAGTACAGAATTCAAATTGCAAAAAATATTGTAGTGGTCGCAAAGGTTTTCACGAGAGACATGGATAAACTTCAAGAGGGTTCAAGAAAACAATGAGTTCAAGTGATGAAAAGCCAAACTAGATATTTGTCTTGAAACCATATTGGCCGAATATAGTTCAAATCAAACACCCAAGTCTAGTTGTTCGTGAAAGTTTTAATTAGACAGGTATACAAAGGGCTCATAAGATCATTTCAGCAAAGGAACCTTCTATCAAAATTTCAAAGATGATCTTATTAATACAACAAAAATTAATATGAAATGATTGTCGAAGTTAGACAATTGGAAGAAAGAGGAGTGTGACGATCCTGATTTTTAGAGCCATAAAAAAATAAAATAAATTATATAGTCGTTACAAAAACCTTTCTTTTATGCATAAAAATATTGACTTTTCTTGTAAAATAAAAGTACAAATTAATTTCTTTTACAAGATTTCTAAAAGGGAGTTCGGTCCCATGACCCCCGATAGTCGACCCCATCGTACTTCTCACTTTCAAAGCTGTCACTAACTTGCTCTACACCTGAAAAAATATAAAAGGGTCGGGTAGTATGTGCAATACGAGGACAGTAAAAATAGCTTGAAATAAGGGCGTTCTCAATAATCGATGATAAAAAATCAAATGAATCATTGCGAAACGATACATCATTATTAGCCTCTTTCCTTGGCCCATCTCGGTAACATGCCAAGCACCACCGGGGTCAAACTGTTGTGCCCTTTTTGGGGCCATATAACAGTACACTAGATTTCCCTCATGGAAATCAATCATATCTCCTTACTCGTTACACCTTGTGGACTTACACATGTACCAAGTTCTTCCATGGCTTTCAGCCAAACATTTCCTATGTCACAGAACAAGATGTGGTAGTAACGGAACAAATAAGCTTAGATATCAAAAGAGTACAAGTATAAGAGAATCAAGGAAACACTATTTGCAAAGAGATTTAGCTAGGAATGTATTGCACATTACCCGGTACCTTAAATTGAGACCCTAATCCACTGTCCGAATTTTCTTTCTCCTTTTCTTATCTTTTTCTCTCTAATTTTTTTCCTTCTCCATAGATGTTGTGCACTGTGTGTGTACATTGTGTGGATAGAAGGTGTGTATTTATGGCAATCCAAGTGTCTAGGTGAATCTATATAATCTCCTCACATCTTTCATAATCTATATGTAATCTCATAAAATCAAAGAATATCTATGAAGATAAGATCCTAATTATTATTACCCATTACTTAAGTGACACCTCATATAGTTTCCGGGAAGATCTTACTTGGGCACCAAGAATCCTTCCTAGTGTTGACACGTGTCCCGCTTTGCTCCGCGATGCTGATTCCGACACCAAATTAGCTAATGAAAAATACCTAAATATATATTATATTTTCCAAAATAATACCAGAACCATTTTATGTAATAAAAATAGAATAATTTTATAAGCCATATTAAATATGAGTATTTACTAAAATACGGGGTGTTACAAGGAGTCTCTTAAAGGTTTAAATTGTTTAATAAAAAAGAATTGCGAAACTCCGACCTCAAGTTTAATTTGAGAATCTAATTTATTTTTATTTTTTTAGGGAAAGAAAAACTTTGATCCGATATTTATTAATTTAATCTCAATACACATTTAGGGTAAAACAATGATAGAATTAAATAAAAAATGAGAAGCATATTAGTGGTAAAGTCAACATAGGTAAAAACAAAAAATATATAGTTGAAGTAGAAAGGATTTGATTTGAAATCAAACTAAAATAAAGACAAGAAAGTATGACACCAATTTAGGAGGGGAATTAAAGAGATGTTGAATGAAGTCAACTGTAAGTCAAAGGTATATAAATTAAGCAGACACAATTATATAAATGGTGATGATAGTATCGCGTAGCACTAAGAACGGAAATGTATGCAGTCGTGAAATATGCACCAAAAATAATTATAGCAAAAATTAAAGCGATATGCTTGAATTGTCCAAATTTGGAGGCTACTAGAATTTTACATAGATTCATGAAGTGGTCAAAAGAGGTTAAATGTGATCAACAGGTGCTACGCGATTACTAATCGTGTGAAAGCTAATGAAACTAGAACGGTGACTATCGAACCGTCTACCCCCCTTAAAGTGATGATGGCAGTGTTGTTTTTTCTACAGAATAATTCGTCCTTTCTCTAAGGGCGGTTGATATTCGAAGGTTTCAGAGTGTTCGTAACATGAAAGCTTCTAGTTTCGGATAACACATAAGCTCGAACTGATTTTGCCCACTAATGATGAAATGATTTCATAGTCGCTGTCAAATGGTACTAAATCCAACGAAATATACTATTTTTAGTTCCCTCGGCCCTTTTTGCTAATATTTTCAGGTTGTCGTTCGATAAATACTCAAGTCTTGGCTTACAAGATATATTAAAACAAAATTATAAAGTAGACATATTAAGTAAAATGTACTATATAACAAAAAATTAATATATATATATATATATATATATATATATATATATATATATATATATATATATATATATATATATATATATATACACACACACACAAATTAGCAAGTAGTATTACGTAGGATATACTACTTAGGCAAAACATGTAGTAGAAATCAGTCAACCCATTACCCACAGTCTCGAGGTAAATGCAAACCTAGGCTTTGATACCAAGTTGTAACGCCCCAAAAAATGGGTATGTTAATAAATAAATTACAAAATTTATTTAAATAAAATACCAACTTCATTAAAATTCTAAAGAATACTTAATAATTTTTTTGCTAAAAATTAAAAGTAAACTAACTTATTACAACTGAAATAAATTGAATTCGAATACTGTCTCAAAAACTTAAATCCAACTGAAATAAATCCATGGATCCGTCACCTGATTCCCATCTAGCTATATTCTACTAATAAATGACAGAGCCATCTAGCTATATTCTACTAATAAAGTCATGGATCCGTCACCTGATTTCCATCTAGTTGCTCCATCGCCTCATAATCAGCAGGTGGCTCGTTGTCTCCTTCTATACCTGGCATTGGGGACGTCGGGGCCACAAAATGTAGTACTATGAGTGGTAAAATTACACTCAATAGAGCGCCCTAAGCCACCCCTTTACTAAAATTACTCATGCAACAATTACACATAACCAAAATTTTATTTTGTATGAAATACCCAAATTTTCACGTCACTCCTTAACACAAAGGATTCACAAAATTTTATTTATCTCATTCCAACTTTGTACATATACTTTCTGTCACCAACTTCCATCCACAGTATATCCTGGTGCCCGATCACATAACAAAGCTACCTCGGGTATGCTATGAATGACTCAAAACCCATACCGGTCACCACTAGTTTTTTATTTGGCATCGATTCCCATCCACAATATACTTCCAGCGCCCAATCACACAACAAAGCTACCTAAACGTATAAACTGTGCATGACTCAAGACCCATATTGGACGTGTCCCAACCCCAAATATCGCGATTAGTTTTATTCATTCTTATACGGTAAACATTTCAATCAATACGTACTTAACAATTGGGTTCATGCATCATGTGGGTCATTAATCACACAAGTCCAACATAACGAGAAAATAAAATAATCACAAACTTAAAGAAAATTTTAACATAACATGTAAAACGAGAGATCAATTTACTAAAAATAGCAAATAATTTATTAAGTATTCTTTCAAATTTTAATGAAGTTGATATTTTATTTAAATAAATTTTACATTTATTTATTAACGTACCCATTTTTCGTGGCGTTATATCTTCAGTTGTGTATAATTGAAACATGCTTTGTTATATTACCGTATAGTTAGAATGTGTAGTACTACTTTTTTTTGGAAATAACATTCAACAAAATAGACCACTGTTTTCTAATTTTTCATGTAAATAAAATTCGCAAAAGCACTGTAACCAAATATTCCTGTTGGTTTGTCTTCCGAAAGCTCAAATTTCTTTACGGTGTGTTTGGAACTTGAGGAAAGTGAGAGAAAAGAAAGGAAAATTAAAAATTTTCCCTCATCTTGTTTGGTTTGGAGGGAAAGAAGAGAGAAAATAAAAAAATTTAGTATTGTGAATAGTGAAATTTTCCTCCCACTTTCCTCTCACTTTCCTCTCATTTTATTTTCTCTCATTTTCTCTTCCCTTCCACATGTTCCAATTAGTTTTTAAGGAAAGAAAATTCAGGACCTCTTCTGATCGATTGACTCAAAGGTGAAAGGGTAGGGTACAAAAATTGTTCCTCGCCGGTAGGATGGGACCGATCATATCTCGCATGGTAGGAGAAATTAATTACTAGTTCCATTAAGAGATTCACTTGTCGGTGACCGAAAACAAATGTCACTTAACTGTTCCACTTACCGGCTTTTTGGTGTTTTTGGCTTTTCCAAATATTTTCACGGATAGAAGTTATTCTCTCTGTATAAATCAACTAAAAAGTCCAAATCGTGGAAATAACTTGATTTTTGTCTATAACTTAAAAAAAAAAAAAAAAAACTAAGAGAAGCGGCCATTAGCCATTGTAATATTATTTACGTTTTTTTTTTAAAACCGAATATTCGGGCTAACTTGTGTGTATCTCAAATAATTCAGAGACCATAGAGTCGATGTCCGAGCAAATCCTCCAGTAGCCCAAAGTGTAGAATATTTGGCCTTTATAAAATTTGAACACGCATGATTTGCTAGAGCGTTAGCCGTAAAGAACCGTATTCTCATCCAAGGTGAGAAGAAGTAAAGTTTTTTTTTTTTTTTTAAAGGTTGTTCAATACATAGGTTAAGAATGAGGTGAAAAAAAGGTTAAGGCCCCGTTTGGATGGGGATATGGCTCCCTGATAATTTTTCACCCCCAAAACAAGGGGCCCCACCGTATATCCCCTTATAATTGGCTAACCCAGGAAGCTCCAGGATAACTCTTTAGAGCAACTCCACCCCAGACTAAACTTAAACCCAAAACCAAAATCTGAGTCAAAACTCACTCTACTCTTTGAACCAAACCCATACCAAATCAAACTTTACTCAAATTTGGGGAGAAAAAAGGGGTTTGAACCAAATTTCCACCACTGTCGGACCACCTTCCACCACACCACAGTTGATTTTCCAATCGATTTCCCATTGATTTTTTAGGTGATCCACCACAATCGAACATAGGATGGTGGCGCACGTGATTTTCCAAGTCTAGGTTGTCGATTTTTCAAGAGTTTTACGGCGGCGGGCAGTAGAAGAGGTTCAAAATTTGAGTCAAGGGCTGGAGAGAGTGGTATCAAATGGAGTTTTTACTCAGATTTTCACTCAAATTTGAGGAAAAAAAAGTGTATAGGGCTAGAGATGCTCTTACCCCCTCTAACCTTTCCCTCTGCAAGGCCATTCTCCTAATAACTTTTGGGCTACCCTTACTGTCCCCAAAAGTTATCCGCGAGAACAATGGAGATATTTTGACGAAAACATCCCTCTTTATCCCCTTCCTCCTGCATCAACCAACACAAACAACCTCCGCACAACAGTAATCTGGATCTGTGATGACCGAAAATCACAGAGCAACCACAACTGGGTTTGATCGGAGATGGGACGGTGGGATTTCCATGGTGGGTTTGATCTATGATTTTCATGGTGGGTTTGATTTGTGATTTCCATGGTGATTTGCTGAGATTTGTCTTTTGACAGAGAGAGAGAAGGGGAAGAGAGAGTGAAAAGATGAATGATGAGTGGTTGTCAGGCTCACCGAATGGAAGGCTCACCCCATTACCAAATATTCAGGGGGAGAATGTGTTGGTTTCCCATTTTATTGAACCAAATTTGAACTATTGGGATACGGGAAAACTACAATTGTGTATCTCCGAGGATCAGGTGAGGGAGTTATGCAAGATTCCTATATCCATGAGCGGAATAAAGGATAAGTTGGTCTGGAAAACTTCCAAAACATGTGGGTATACGGTTAAAGCTGGGAATGCACATCAGATGCTATCAAGGAGAAACAAGAATTCATCAACTGCATCGTCCTCCTATGTGGAAGAAATTGTGGAATGTTCCTACAATGCCTAAGGTCAGGATGTTCATGTGGAAGAAATTGTGGGTGGCTTGCAAGGCTAATTTAGTTAGGAGAAAATGTGGTTCAAATTCTTTGTGTCCAATTTGTGAGTTTGCTGATGAGACCATAGAACATTTGCTATTTCATTGCCCCTGGAGCAGGGCAGTGTGGTTTGGAAGCAATAAGGAATTTTGGGTGTTCCAAAAGGAAATTGTTGCAGTTGATAAGTGGATGGAGGAAATGCTATGTGGGGAGTTGGCAAAAGAAACACCGAAAGAAGTATTAGGAGAAATATTTCAAATTTGTTGGGCTATTTGGAAGGGAAGAAACAACTTCGTATTCAACCATAAACTTCTTGAACCTCGTGAGGTCATTGAACAAGCATTGACTATGAATCGAGATTATTTGGCTGCTATATTTTCTAAGCAGCCCAGTTCTTTCAGGGGTACGATGGAGCTTGAGAAGTGGGAGCCTCCTCCAACTTCTTGGATCAAAGTGAATTTTGATGGAGCTTTTACATCCTCTCCCAGCTTGGCTGCCTTTGGCATCATTGCTAGAGACAGTGGTGGATCAGCTCAATGGTAGCGTTGTGGCAAAGCCTTGGTAGAATCGGCTCTTTCAATTGAAGCATGGGCTCTACGCATTGTGTGTTCAGTGGCAGTAGAAAAAGACCTTGACTGCGTAATCTTTGAAATTGACTGCAAGAATTTGGTGAATTATGTGACAAAAGCTCAATCTGATTGTCCTTGGAGTGTCTCGGTGATTGTGAACGACATCAAGTCTTGGGCAAAAACCAGAAATTGGAAGTTTAGGTGGTGTAGGAGAAATACTAATTTGGCGGCTCATTGGATAGCGGAGAATAGACGTAATAGAAATTTACTTTGTTTTTACGGATTGTATTCGCCCGGGTTAGATACAATATTGTCTAGAGATTTTCCTAGTTGTTAGTAATATATCTTGCCATTTTCAATGTATATATATAAGTGAGACCCACCGTTGAATTGAGATTCGGTCCTTGTGGAGATTAATAATGTACTCCACCAGTCCCCATCAGTTTTTTAAGGTTTTTTTTTTTAAAAAAAAAAATTACAGCCTACTTCTTTTACTAATTAAGTATGCAACATTAATAGTATTGGGTTACTACAAAAAATGAAATTTAGATTTATTAAAAAATAAACACAACTAAAAGAAATTTGGATGATAACCACCCATTCAAACGTACATTTTTTTAAAATTTCTTTTTTTATAAATAAAATTATTACAAAAATTAATTTTTCAAAGAAATAAATTAATATAGCTTGAATTTGTCCAAAATTAATTTATTAAATTAAGTTTTTCAATTATGTAATTAATTTAATGCATAATCAATTATGGGATATCACAAGGGCAAAAGAGTCATTTGATAACATTTTCCATCATACATCCACTATTATTTATAAAACATTAAAACCAAGTCAGAAGTTATCACCATGTTTAATCCCTCATCCAAATCATTTACTTTTTTTATCTGTTCCATAAACATCACATCAATGTGGGCTAACCCTCCAAAAATAATACACCATCTTATCTTATCCTCCCTCATAACTCATCTTCTTGGAAATAATCCTTCATCCAATCGGGACCTAAAGAGAAGACGCAAAACGAAGTTTGCCATCTTGACTGGGGCACGTACTGGGTACGTGACGATGTGGCGTCCTAATCCAAATTACAGCGTCCTAATCCAAATCTGGACTATAGTATGATGAACCCACATGGAAAATGTCTAGTGTAAATTCCATGCAATGCTTAAACAAGGAACAATGTCTACGGAAAATGGGACAACTTAGCCTCGTGCTTCAACAAGATTTATATTAATATATTGCACTTCTATATAATAGACAAACAAAGTGATGTTTTTTACACTCACCAAAGTTCCATGAAACCTCTTATTCTATATTTACCCTAGATAGTGATTGAAGAGAGAAACCTACATGTGTTTATCCTTGAGATTAAGTAATTGGGGTCAAACCATGTAAATAATGTATTTTCTCTTTGGCTTTTGGTTTTGTTTTTTCATTCAGTTTGCTCTTGTGGTTTTTGTCCTGTTGGTTTTAGGTTGTTTGTTGGGCTGTTAGGTTGTTTTGGTGAGGCTTCAGTTGGCTAGGCCTTTCTTTTTTGTTTGGTTCTCGGCTGGCGTTTTGGCCGTCATTGTGCTTTTGATCCATTTAATCTTTATTTTCTTTCAGAGATTAATAATTTTTTTAGCCGATTGGAATAATTAAAAGAGAGAAAAAAAAACTGTGCTATGCACGAATTGCAACACACAAAGTGACACACAAAAAAAAAAAAACCTTTAAATATGTCTTTTTCTTTTGTGCGAACATAAAAGTATATAGATATGCAACATTTGTATTATTGAGATGTTACAGAAGTTTGTATTATTGAGATAGTTGTCTCTACTCCTAAATTAATGCGCCTGATCAAATGCCAAACAAAAAGTATTTTACTTCATTGTAAATTTAGTTTATTGGAGTATCAAACTTCACATTCTTATTATCTGCCAGATTGTTATCGGGGAAATTCCTTTACGTATAAATCGATGATAACTAGTTATAATTTATTTTTAATAACCAGATGTTTGTGCCAGCATGCATGCAGTTCGACTAATTTCGGGGTCCTGGAGGTAACGACCGAACATAACCTCCAGTGGCTCCAATAGTTTGCTGATACGGGGATCAAACCTGAGACTCTAGGTAGGAGCAAAACCTTAAGTCTCGAGGCAAGACCATTTTGCTAACCCCTTGATAATTAGATATAATTTGTTCTTCGCGTATAACAAATTTTGAAGACCGTGATAGCCTTGGACGCAATTTCTTGGGTTTTTCTTCTTCTTTTCCATTTAAGCTCCGTTTATTTGCCAAGAATGTTATGTGAGAAAGTTAATCTTGAGAAAAGTGAAATGAAGCGAAGTAAAAGAAAGAAAAATTTACTTTTCCGTGAGTATTCACTTAATAAAAGATTTTTCCAAGAAAGTGTAATACTGTAATAGGTGGGAGCAAATTTTTCCACGACACATAATTTCTTCTTTTTTGCAAGATGCATTTTAAGAGAAAGTGAGTCATAGTTGGAAAAATATTTTTGTGGGTCCCATTATTTTCTTGCTAAGTGAACACCCAAAAAGTTATGAAAAAATTGATTTTTCCATCTTTTTCTATTCTTTCTTGATACTTTCTTGAGAAATGAACGATGGTACTAAAATGAACGAAGAAGGAAAGGAACAGAAATAGGTTACCTGCAAAGCGAGTACGAGATTCACCGTACTCTGGCTAAATCTCAAAAATGTTGAATGAGGACCAAGGTTGTGAATCTCGTACCGTACCGGCCAGTACCGGCCAGTACGTACCGGATTTACATAAAACCGGTAACGTCACCCTATAATTCCGTCCCGTCGTCAATTCCGGCCAATACCGGTCGGTTCCGGCCATTCCGGACAATACCGGACGGTATAAAGGTACCGGCTGTACCGCCCGAGATTTTGAAACTTAAGGAGAAAAAAGAAAGAGAGCTAACAAATCCGGGTTGCTATTTACGATGGTGGTGGTGGATTCGATCTCTGATGGTGAAGATGGTGAAGTCGGTGGTGGTGGAGTCGGTGAACGTTGATGGTGGTACTGAATACTAATTCGTGAGCGGGAAGGGGAGATCAGAGAGAGCTGGGGCTTGCTCAAGGTTGAGAGAGAGAGAGAGAGAGAGAGAGAGAGGAGCAAGAAATGTGCAGGTCTTCACGCAGCAGCACTGTAGCAGATCTATTTTTCATTTTTTGTTTGAACTGAAGCTACTATGTGTAGTAGATAGAGAAGCTTTTATAGTGTGAGAACCCTAATAGCATTGAATGACCAAATTATCCCTCACTTTTTCTAAAATGGCTATGCTTGCCCATGAAAAATTGGGTTGACTGGGAAGTATTATTTTACATGTCAGCGTACATAAAAAAGTATATAAAAAAATATGTTTTGTATGAAATATTCTATAAAAAATATATTTTATATGAATATGCTATAAAACAATATAGTTTGTATATAAAATATGCTATAAAAATATATTTCTAATTATATATAATGAAAATAGCGCTAAATCCGAAACGGTACCGGTATCAGTCCGGTACCGGTACTGTACCGTACCAGTAAGAAAACCGGTACCCTATCCAGTATGAGATTCAGAACCTTGATGAGGACCCTTGTAGCGTCCTAAGGATTTATCTATCTTTGTGATCCACAATGTATTTACGGAGTGCTATTTTGATCCCTGATGTATCGATTGCACGATTGTAGCCCCAATGTTAAAAACTGTGTCAATTAAGTCACTGGGCAAAACCGTTCTATGCACGAGAATTGCAAAACGAAAAGTCACGAAATCTAAATTAATACTAGTATATTAACATATACTTTAAATATGTGGTTTTCTTTTGTATGAACCTATAACATATGGATATTAGCATTCGGATAAGTGAAATGTTACAAAAGTTGGTTTATGATAAATATATGTCTCTACTCCTAAATTAAAATGCACATTTTATTATCTGCTAGCCATCAGAGAAATTCTATTACGTATAAATTGATGATAACTAGTTGTAATTTGTTCTTCGTGTATAACAAATTTTGAAGGCCATAAAAGCCTTGGATGCCACTTCCTCGTTTTTTTTGTTTTTTTATTTTTTTTATTTAAAATTTTCTGCTTAGATGTGGAGTACTAAAATAAACCGAGAAGGAACGGAGCAAGGATGGTTACCTTGCACAAAGTTCTGCCGGCATTAACAAAGGACTAACAAAATCTTAGGGGTTTTTTTTTTTTTTCCTTTGACGGTAATAAAATTGTACTCGTAAGGAAAGGAAATTATTAGTACTATTTATCGGTTTGATTAGGAAGAAAAATACAATAGAAAATGAAAATGATAGAAAGTAAATATATATATTTTCCTCTTTTGTTACGATGAAACTGAAGTAAATGATGAGTCTTTGCTAGATATTTTTTCGTACGCTAAAATTGACAATCTACATATTTTTTGTTTTGGTTTAATTTATTTTATCCGACTGCTTTGTACAAAAGTGCAAAATGATGGTGAATCTATGATAACATGAATCTACTTGTCAGATAATATCCGTAAAATAGATGTGTAGTGATTGCAATTACTTTTAATCAATAAGGGGTTAGCTGAGTAGTGGATACTCGAACGTGGTTGGATAAGGCCCACTTTAAAGTTCCCGTAACCCCTTATTGGGGCCAAACAAACTCTAAACACCACGTACATAGGGTGTGACAAATATATCATTGATCCTGATATAGATGGGGTGGGGTCCCTATAGTCCCAGCCCTGGGACTATTCTTACCGGGCGGTGGCTTAGGGCCCTCCCAAAATAAGGGCACCCTCCTATTATGGGTTAATATAGTGTACTACTAATCTTTTAGTGCCAATACAAACTAAGTAGAGCCTCAACTAACTTCAATTAAGTAGGTCCATTCAAAAAATAAGGACCCAAATGTTTTTATAAGCAGAAAATTGGAGCATCCTAAAAGGAAAAAAAAATATTATAAAATGCAGAAAACATAACATCGAAATTGAAAACCCAATTATCGGGTTCCACTTCAATTTTATATTCTCTCTCTCTCTCTCTCTCTCTCTCTCTCGCTTGTGTTTTGTGCCATAAGTTTCCAATCCCAAATTCAAAAAATCAAAACCCAAAAAATTGTTAGCACTAAGCTTTTTCTCTAATATTGGGCAAAGTAGCTGTAGAGATCATTTCAATTTCAGCCTAAGCTTTCTTTCGTTGTAGCTACGCTTTTGGCCTAAGCTTTCTTTTGTCATAGCTACGCTGTTGATTCTGATTCAACCTACAGGTATGCATTTTTTTTTTATTGGCTTATACTTTTGTTTTTATTGTCAAGTGATATTATTGTTTAAGTAATTTTTGTGATTTCCATATTCAAATTCTTGTAAGTTTTTGTTTGAGAGGATTTCTATATTTTGGAACTGTAGTGTTTTTTTTCTAAATGTGAAGGGCCCCGAATCAATCTTGCGCTTAGGACTCTGGAAATCTTAGGCATGGCTTGGGTACCTACATAGTAAGATTTTGTAGTGTGACAAGGTAATTCTGTAATACTTTCTTGCGGATGTGATGGTATATATATATATATATATATATATATATATATATAGATATTTACCATTAGGTTACATTTGGATCTCATAATTACCATCAGGTCAAGCCCAACTCTGAAAAATTTCCATCAACTCCCCAACCCATATAAAAATGCCTAAATCATAAGGTATCATGTGAAAGTGCCTAAAATCCTGGAGTACCCTATGAAAGTGCCTAAACCACTAAACCCTATAATAGAAAAGTACACTCTAAACATAAATTCTAGGGTACTCTACGACTAGGGTATCCTAGGAAAGTGCCTAAAAAATCCTAGGGTACCCTATGAAAATGCCTAAAATTCTAGGGTATTCTACTAGGGTACCCCATGAAAGTGCCTAAATCTTATAGTATTCTATGAAAGTGCCTAAACCACTAAAACCCTATAATAGGAAAGTGCACCCTAAACCAAAACTCTAAAAAAATATACTTACCTTAGTGGTAATTAAAAAAAATGACTTACCTTACTGGTAATTAGATATCTCTTTTCTAGACCTAGAGGTAATAATCCCATAATTTTACCTCTAAGTTTAGAAAAGAGTAATCTAATTACCACTAAAAGTAAGTCACTTTTTTAATCATCATTAAGGTAAGACACTTTTTTTTTGGATGACCGGACTCTTGAGTAGGAATAGAAATATAATTATCAGCAATCAAATTCCCGGGAATTTCTTGGGTAGGAATAGGAATATGATTACTAGGAATTGAATTCCTAGGAATTTGATACCTAGAGAAATGGCATTTTGGTGTTTGGATTAATTCAATAATCTTAAGTGGGAAACAATTATTTTAAAAATTTATTAAACTCAATATTTTCTTTTCTTAATGAATGAGCCACCGAATCGATATTACCATGGGGTAAAGGAAGGAGCAAATTCTCACTCAATCTAGAAAATGTAATTCTTGGTTGAATATGTCATCAGGAATCACATTCTTATTTCTATCTCTGCCAAACGTTGGAATTAGAAAAGTTTGGCATTACATTCTTGTTCCTGTCTGTACCAGCCGTTGGAATCATGGATAGAAGACATCACATTCTCATTCCCCCTTGAGATTACTGTCATCCAAACACAATCTTATAGGGTATCATACGGTTTCATAGGGTTTTAGAAATTGATGCATTTTAATATGATTTTGAGGGTTTAGACATTTTCATTAAGATATCCTAAAGTTTAGGTTTAGACATTTTCATAGGTTATCCTTAGATTTAGGGTTCACTTTCGAAACCTTAAAGGTAATTGTTTCAAAAAGTAAAGGGGAAAAAGACGTAAAGTGTGGTTCCAGACTTGTATCTGTCGGTAAATTTGATTGCTGACTTGGACCGGTCCGTAAAACACTCATATATGTATTATATGCAAATTTCCAGAGTTAGGGTTTTCAGGCCAATTTAGGAAAAGGCCCAACCCAATCCCAAACCCAGCCCACTACCATGTTTGTTATCATGTTTGTTTCCAGTCCACTAAATCCAATCCCCAATCAGAAATGCCAAAGATTCTCGAATTCTAGAGAGAGAGAATCTCTCCCATGGCGACCTCGCTTCTCTCTCCTCCCATCGGGGTCCGAAAGCCCCCTCTCCTTCACTCTTCCAAGCTTTCTTTCGCTTCATCTGCTCCTGTTCGTAGATGGCGTTTCAATTCGCCCATGGGGTCGGCCAAGGACCCTAATTCGCCCATGGCGTCGTCCAAGGATCCTAATTCGCCCATGGCGTCTGTCAAGAAGGATCCTAATTCGTCCATGGCGTCGTCGAAGGATCCTTTCAACGAAGGACGTGAGTTCCTTTCACTCTATTTTTTCCTTGATTTTTCGGCTCGAGTTTGGATGGTGGGAAATGATTTTTGCACTCTCTCTCTTGGACTAGTTGTTTTGTATAGGTTCACATCAAACCATTAAATCTCTCTCCTTAGTTGAAAACTGTATCAAGAAGTAAGTACAGTTTAGCAATTTCGCCCCAATAAGAAAGAGAGGAGTGCATCAGGATAAGAAGGGGTACAAAAGTCGATTTGTTTGATAAAGCTGAAAACTGAAAATTAAGTAAGACTAAATGCTGAATTTATTAAGCTAATAAGCTGTTTGATATTTACTGAATTTTAAGCATTGAAATAAATAAGTTGTTGATTTGTACAAGGAGTGGAAGTATTAAATTAACTATTTTTTTATTTTTTATTTTTACTTTGGGTTCATATACTCATAATGGAATGTATAAAAGAAAAAAAAAATTTACATTTACCAAAATAATAAAAATATACAGAATATTGGCAAGATGGTTGTATAGCGATGGTGATGGTTGTGATTGTGGTATTGCGGTGGTGGTAGTGGTGATCGTGATAGTGGAGTGATGGCATTGTGGTGGTGGGGGAATGATGCTGAGAATATTGGCGGTGTTGTGGTGGTGGGAGTGGCATAGTGGTGATCATGGTGGTGGTGGTAGTTATGGTGGTAGTAGCTGAGTAGTGGTGGTGGTGTACTAGTAGCAATGGCGGATTGGTGGTTGTAGTAATGATGGGAGTGGCATAGTGGTGGTGTAGTGGCGGTAGGAGTGGAGTGGTGGTGGTGTCGTGGTGGCGGGAGTGACAGTGGTGGCAGCGGCAGTGGTGGTGGGAGTGGCGAAGTGGTGTTTATGATGGTATAAGTGGTGGTGGTGGTGGTGTAGTGGTAGCAATGACAGAGTGGTGGTGTAAGTGATAGTGGTAGTATTGGTGAAAGTGGCAAAGTGTGGTGGCAACTGGAGTGGTAGAGTGGTGTGGTGGCGTTGAGAGTGGCAGAGTGGTGGCGGTGGTAGTAGTGGTAAGAGTGGCAGTTATGGTGGTCGGGGTAGTAGTGGTACGAGTGGTGGCGAGAATTAATGGTGGAGCGGTTTTGTGAGTTGTGGCGGCGGTAGTGGTGGTGGGAGTGGTGGCCATGGTGGTGTTGTAGTGGCGGCGGGAGTTGCGAAGTGATGGAGATCGAGTGGTGGCAGCAGTGGTTGTAGAAGTGGCGAAGTTGCGGTTGTGGTTGTTCGAGTGGTGGTGGTTGTAATTATGGTGGCAGTGGTGGAGTGGTGGCGGTGGTGGGAGTGGCAGAGTGGTGGTGATCCAAGTGGTAGTGGTGGTATAGTGGCGGCAGTGGTGATGGTGGTGGTGGTGAATTAAAACACCCGTAAATTCCGCAAAAATTAAGTAGCTAAAAGCTACTTAATTTTTGTCAACATTTTAATTTATATTTTAAGAGCCACTTAATCTTTTAAGTAATGTAAAATGTGGTTATCAAACCTACTTAATTACTTATTACTTAATTCATTCAGTATTAAGTGCTCAATCTGGGTTATCAAACAAGGCCTCACTCGATGACTGAATTGCTGTGTGTAGAGGGCAGACTTGTCTAGGGTTTCTTTTTCTGTTTTTGCTTTCGTACATGGCGAATGTGATTGTGAAAGTACATTCTGGGTTCTTTTTTGCTTGATTACTTATCACTTTTTCATTTTCTTCCTTGTAGCGACAGATGATTATGAGAATAGCTTTAAGTATCTTTATGGCCTTCCTCCTTCACATTTGAACGCGGTCATCACTAAGCAGAAATATGCCCGCCCCCAAACTGAAGAGGTTTACTTCCTTTACTTGCTGCGTCATATTTGTCCCATTCTGTATGTTTACGTCCTCATATTCATTAATGTCTTTCTAGTGCTTGCTCCTTGTATCTCCAAGTTGATCGAAATTTAACTGGCCACTGCAACTAAGTATGCCTGATAGATCTGTGTTGCTGGTGTTTTTGCAGGGAAGCAGCTCATACCTTGATGATTTAACAAAGGAAATTTCAACTGGCCTCCCTTTTTCACATTTGAATACGGTCATCACTAAGCAGAAAGATGCCCGCCCGCAAACTGAAAGTGTCACAGAGGTTTACTTTCTTTGCTTGCTGCTTCATATTTCTTCCATTAATCCATTCTTTATTTTTACGCCCTCATATTTGTTAATGTCTTTCTTAGTGCTTGCTCCTTGCATCTCCAAGTTGATCAAAATTTAACTGGCCACTGCAACTAAGTATGCCTGATGGATCTGCACTGCTGGTATTTTACAGGAAAGCGTCTCATACCTTGCTAATGAAGAAGAAGTAGAAAAGGAAATAATCTCATACCCTGGCAATTTTGCCAATCATTATGGATTGGTGAGTGCATCAGGCATGAGTGAAAGAGCACCTCCAAGATACATCATGAATACCACTGGCGAGGAGCAGCAGTCTTCTGTCTCTTTTCCTCTACGAAGATTGCCATGGAGAGGCAGATATAAGGGAAAACCCTTACCTCGTCCACCTGATATGGACTCACAATTTTATTTCGATCGAGTTATCTTCCTGGAGGACCCAGTAAGCTACCTGCATACTATACTTTTTCTCTTAACATGCCTACTTATTATTTGACTTGTATTATCTTGATTTTTTCTGGTTGCTGCAGATAGTGCCAGAAGTAGCTGAGCTTATAATTGCTCAGTTTCTTTGGTTGGATAGTGATGACAGTTCGAAGCCCATATATCTATATATTAGTTCTGAGGGTAACGAGGTCAATACTCTGAACGAATTGCATTTTCCCCATTGTTTTCTTGCTTTTTACAGTACTTTTATTCGAGCTGCGTTGGGAATGCAAATACTAAAGTTACCTCCATCTAAAATCTTAAGCTGCTATAGGGAGGGGCAACATTATTTAACCATTCTCCTTTCTCTTAATGTGTTCTGTTTGAAGGCCGTATGCTTATCTGTATCTATTTGTATCTGCAATGAATTTCCAGGATGAAGAAGGGGAGGTTCTCGCTTCCGCAGAATATGCGTATGCCATTGCTGATGTAATGACTGTAAGGATTATTCTTATATATGTCGCTAATTATTGGAGTATTTCCTAGGGAGTTAAATTGGGTTCATAGAATTTCATGCCACGTGTTTATAGGGAATAGGTCCAAGTGTCTATCTAGAAAGAAAAAAAAAAAAAGAGAGCAGATTAATCAAACCTGATGGTGAAAGATGAGATGTCCGTGAATGTACGAATCGAAATTTAGTATTCCATTCTACAGAAAAGGAGAGGGCTTAATTTCGTTTCATAAGGTCTGTCTTTAGTTTGTCTACTTATTTTTTGGGGCAATTAACATTATTTGATTTTAACATTTGCTTAAACTACTTTTTTCTTTTTTTTTTCTTTTCTCAAGGGCTGCAAATCAAAAGTCTATACTATCCATATGGGCGTGGCGGATGGTCTTGCGGCGTTGCTTTTATCTCTTGGAGTCAAGGGTCGCCGTGGTCTTCAACAACATAGTATCAGTACGATCCTTTCCTCTCAAGAATATTTTTAAAAAGTTCATAAAAGTAGTTGAACACTTTTATACTTCAAAATACACCCGATGTTGCTTTCTGCATCTTTTATATATTTTTTGTGGTATGTTCATAACTTTGTAAGAGTTCCATCGTGGCTTGCCAATTTGCTTGCCATTAGTTGCAGCCCACTTGTGGGTGGTATTATTGGCATCATCATAATTTTAACCCGTATTAGGTCAAAGTTGCTTTGGATGTGTTCTTTATTAGGTCAATTTTTTAACCCGTATTGGGGTGTAGTCCTTGTAGAATTTGGTGATATTTTATAATTTATGTAGTTTTAATTCCTCTATTTTAGAAGTTGAGCTATGAATTTTGAGGTTGAGCGTTTCATCTTGTGTGAAGTTCTTAACCACTGCAGAATTGAAGCGTTCCTTCTCTTTGAGGAAACTTGGAAAATAACTGCAGGTTGGTCTACAGAGTCCTCTAATAGGGCGTCTTGGGAGGGTTTTCGTGGCGCAACATAGACCGATAGTCCTAGATATTTGCTTGGAAGGTTAACAGAGAACAGCGCACAGACTGGATGGTGGAGTCTGCAATGAGAGTTTTTGGTGTTCTTTAGAGATCAAATGTGAAAATAAGCAAAACAGGATTTGGAAGACGAGTTGAGGAAATGGGTGCGATGGCGAGCTGCATTAGATGAATATTGCAAGAAGTCTTTGGATAGTTGAATGGGAGAGATCTCACCATGAAAGAGACATGATGGTGGATTTATAAACAAGCTTGCAAGGAGGGTAAGGAAGACGTGAGGAAGCTAAGATGATACCGTTTGGAGATTTCTATTTTGAAACTTGATTGTAAGTATGGGTGAAGAATGTTTGTAAGCTTGCCAAATAGAGAACACAAAACAAGAGATTTTCTAAAGTTAAGTGCGCACAAGATGACGATTGTAGGGTGTTGAAAGATGAGGAAATTATAGGAAGATGGATGAAGTACTTTGATAATCTATTTAATGAGAAGCATGGCGAGAATCTCAAAAAAGAAGGTTGAAGCGCTTCAAGAGGGAATGAGAGCCAAGAATATATGATTCAACAGAGTAGAAAAATCTGAAGTGGCGAATGTGCTGCAAAGGATAAATACAGAAGAGTCTCAGTGACATGGGAGTGTCATGGTTGACTAAGCTGTTCAAAAAGATTATTTTGACTAGAAAGATGCTTGGAGAGTGGCAAAATATATGTAGTTGACATTTGAAGTTGCAATAACCATAGAGGTACTAAATTGATGAGCATCGCCTAAGAATGATGACAGTGCATCAGAGAATCTGCTTGGGTTTATGTTAGGTAAATCAACTATAGAAGTAATCGACTAGATAAAAAATTAGTTGAAAAGTATAGAAAGAAAAAGAAGGGTTTTCACATGGTTTTCATAGATTTCGGAAAAAATCTTATGATAAGCTGCCTAGAGACATTATACGTTGAGTATTGGATAGAAAGGATGTGACAAAGGGCATATAAATGTGGTTTGATGTATGAAGGTGCTGTCACTAATACAGTAATAGGAAATCCCAGTAAGGGAGACGAGCAAATTCTCAAACAAAGTAGGATTAGACCAAGGGTCCCCTTTAGTTCTCTGCTTCTTGCCTTAATTATGAATGAATTGACTAGACATGTTCAGGATGCTATCCTATGATGTCTGTTGTCTGCGGATGATACTTTATACATGAAGTTAAGATATGGGTTAATGCTAAATTAGAAGGAGAGAAGCATTGGAGTGGAAGAGATTTATGATCAATAATGGAGTACGTGGAGCGTAAGTTCAGTGGTAACAAAGTTATGAATCTCGTCCCGTACCGGCCGGTATGTCCCGTACCGGAAGAAAAACGGGATATAACACCTAATGTTCCCTCCCGCTCACAATACCGCTCAATACCGGACGTTCCGGTCTGTTCCGGGTGTTCCGGCCAATCTCGGCCATTTCTCGGATACCGGCCGGTACAATTTTTTTTTTTTTAAAACGTTAAATGACTTAAATAATTAATTCTGGTTGGGGTAATCCTTAAATAATGACTTAAATACAACACCTAGTCTTTTGATGACTTTCCAATTTAATGTATGTACATTAAATTGGTTGGGAACTTGTTTTGGATGTTGGAGGAGTAGTTTTTTTGGATATGAAGTACTAGAATGGTTGCATTTTGTCTATGAAAATTGAAAAGTTATAATGCTTTATTTTTATGTTAATTTTTTTTTATATGTTGAATTGCATATTTCTTTTTAGAATTATACCGTAGTTTGTTGCGATCAATCCTGAACGGTACGCCGGTACGCACCGGTACCGGGACGTACCATCCTAGTAAGAAAACCGGGACGCTTGCCGGTACGAGATTAATAACTTTGAGTGGTAATCAAAGTTCTAGGGTTGACAGACTGCCTCTTAAAATTAAGAATTATCAAGAAGTTAGCATTTTAAGTACCTTTGCTTGAAGGTTAAAAGGATGGAGAGATAACGGAGAATGTGATGCATAGAGCACAAGTTGATGGGTTAAGTGGTAGAATGCTTCGGGAGTGATGTGTGACTGCAAAATACTCACAAATTTAAAGGAGATATTTTTTACCGTGTCATATAGACCAGCCATCTTGTATTTCGAGAACTTTTGGGGTACTACAAAAAAAGCCGAGTAAGACGGGTGTTGTTGAAATGACACTATCGAGATGGATGTGTGGCAAGACTTAGTGAGATAGAATTAGCAACAAAAATTATGGTGGTTTGGGCATCTATTGTCGATCTTTCGATGACATGGTTAGGAGGAATGATATGGCTATGGTTGATGGTAGCATTAAGTGGAGAGGTACAACACTATAGACTTCAGAGGCGTTAATTTGGAAGGCCTAGGTTTCTTGAATATCACAGGACACAATGCCTTCGATAGAGGTTGATGGAGAAAACAATTTCTTATAGCCAACCACAATTGTTCGGGACTTGAGATTTGGTTCGGTTTGGTTGGTTTGTTTTGGTTATTCACCGACACTTGCAACGTGCTTATGGAATAGAACTCTTCATTATTTCCTATTTTCCTTTTTAGGGTGTGCATGGAGTTCATGTTTCAATTATATCTATTAAGCTGTATCCCTTACAATCTTTTTCCAAATTGCATTTCAAGTCTCACCATATTTGCAATGTCCAGTTGGTGTAGTTTAGCCTGCATTCGGGTATGTGGAAGTGTTGGATAAAATCTTCTAATTCTGGCTCACTTTTTTATTTTATTTTGCAGCGGAGTTGTATCTGCCTGAAGTTCCAGGGTCAAGCGGGAAGGCCACAGACATGTGGTCCATGGTCTCTCTCTCTCTCTCTCTCTCTCTCTCTCTCTCTCTCTCTCTCTCTCTCTGTGTGTGTGTGGCTGGGTGCCTATGACTTTAATGTTAATTAATTCAGGGTAAAGAAGTTGAGGAATCCATGAAGACTTTCCTAGAGCTTTTATCGATAGGCACTGGGAAGCCAACAGAAGAACTTTACAGGGACCTACAGGAGCCAAAATTTTTTGATCCACAAGCGGCAATTGCATATGGGCTTGCAGACAGGATAGTGGGGCCGCAGGAACTTGGATTCGGTAATGCTGTTAAAAAGATAGGAGGCAACCCAGTATTGGATGCTAAGAAAGCAGAGGTTGACGAATTGAGAGCCATGAGAAGAGCACAATTAGCAGAATCCAAGGGCAAAGCCAACCCGCAGGCACCAGCCCCCTCCGTTGCATAATTGCAATTGCATCGTGCAATCATTCCTTGAGGTGAATCTTTTGTCATTTTATTCGGTTCTTTATATTTGTACAATAGGGGGAGCTGGTGGGATTGTATGCGGTGGCATGCTTTGGAAGTTTGTGATGTGAAATGCTGTGTACGCGGGTGTTTGCAAGGACAATACTCGTTTTACTCCTGCTGCGGTTGCATAATTGCAATTGCATCGTGCAATCGTTCCTTGAGGTGAATCTTTTGTCATTTTATTCAGTTCTTTATATTTGTACAATAGGGGGAGCTGGTGGGATTGTATCCGGTGGCACGCTTCGGAAGTTTGTCATGTGAAATGCTGCGTACGCGGGTGTTTCCAAGGACAATACTCGTTTTACTCCTGCTGTGGTTATGTTGTCAAAACTGAGTTTTATGCAAGGAAAACTTCCATATTACCCTTTCCAGATTTACAACTATCCGTGGGGGATAATTATGTTATCTTACTACAAGTGCATATACCCTGTCGGCTTACAAACATGAGCACTTCATGATCAACCGGTTTCTAGGTCGTATCAGACAATGCAATAGATGTTTGTTTGCGAAATATGAAACTTTGGCCCCATTCTGCCTTGCTCCAATATTATCTTTTTTGGTGTAAATGGTATTTTTGGACTTATTTCTCTTAAGTTAAAGACAGTTCATTCTCCCTAATTTTTTCTGTTTTTCAGTACTCCCTCCGTCCCATATTGTTGGGTCTTTTTACTTTTTTAAACGTCTCAAAGAATTTTTTATATATCATAATTTATGATATTTTTTGTCATTCCAACAACTTTGTTTAATAAAATTGATTGAGATTTATTAAACAAGATTCATATTGAATATAAAAAAACTCAATAAATTACTCCAAAATTATAAAAAATCATTTGAGACGTCCAAAAAAAGAAAGAGAACCAAATAATATGGAATGGAGGGAGTACTAATTATGTTTCGTAATTTCTGGCAAGCTTACTTGGGGAGCTATATGTGGTGGTGCACTTGGTCTGCGGGTGTGGTGTTTAGGTATTGCTTTTTCTTTTTTTTTAAAAAAAAAAAATTCTTATTTATACAAAGGAAATGTAAGAACTTCATTGATAAGAGATGATACAAGCCACCAAGTTTGAACAAATACAACTGAAAAGACATAATGCATATAAGAAAGATAACACAACCAAATCAAAAGAAGGATGCATCCAACGAAAAATGATTCAGCGGTCAGATGTCGGAGATCAACATACAAAATGTCAGTGAGCAATTGTTGGTAGTTCTATTGTTGACAACGCTTCCATACAAAAATTGACCGATACAAACTAAAAGTGACTTTAGCTCGCCAGACTGTTCACGGGAAAACAATGCAACCAAATGGCCTAGGCCACCTACAACGCTCAAGAAATTGGTAGAGAAGCCGGTCGAAAAGAAAGAAATGCAACTGTGGTTAATCTCTTGATTCTCTTAATTATATACTCCTACTTCCAACTTTTTGTCGATTTCTCAGTTCAAATATTACTGTGATTGTTGTATATGTGCATGTATCTAATGTCAACATATGAATGAGTTAACAAAGGAAAAATGGATTAACATTTAGAACGCTGATATGTTCACACCACACTCATGCTCACACCATATTGTGTGGGACCTATCTTGGGGTTTCACACAAATGATCGGAACCGCTCAATTTGTTTAGTATATTTTTGAAGGGTCTTTATGAAAAATCAGCTCAGTCAAATACCAGTAAAGATTCAATTGATTTGTTCAAGTTTCAGTTCCTGAATCGAACCAACCAATACTTTAACAAGCTTATCAAGCTTTTACCGATATGTAACTGAGCTGATTTTTTTCTAGAGCCCTTGAAAAAATCTTCTAACCAAATTGAGCGGCTCCGATCATTAACGTGAGACCCTGAGATAGGTCTCACACAATGGAATGTGAGGGGAGTGTGAGCGAGAGGGTGTGAGTAGACTTATTGTAACATTTAGATGCCTAAGTACTATTGTATGTAATTTTTTTCAATGTTTGCATAATAAGTGTAGAATGGAAAAGGGGGCTAAGAGAATTTGGTTAATGGGTAATTTCTGTTTTGTAGTATAAATAAAGATATTCAGCACTTCACTTCTCCTCCGATTCGTTCCAATTTGGGAGGGAGGGCAAGACAAGGGAAAGATGAGAGTCTTTAAAATGTCTTCATATGATCCTTTCATAACAAGCCTTCATCAAGTTCTTTGTGCCTATTTTTTTGGTTTAACAATGCTCCCGTGCGGTTTTAGCCCTTGGATCGTGTTAGAAATTTTGAGAGATGAAATATCTTAAACGGACCGGAAGCGCGATACACCAAAAAACAAAAAAAAAAACGGTACAGGGTACTTGAGACCCCTTTATAAGCCTACTCGCAAAAAGGGTTGTCTGAAAATCTTAGATTCAGAGCTACTTATTTGGTCCTAATTATTTTTCAAAAAAAACTTTATTACAGGTATTAGATTTTCCTCCATGAGAGACAGAGGGGGGAAAATGGGTGGGGTCCACCAGAAAGTGATATCGTGCTTATCAAAAAGTGATGGGGTTCACCACAAAATTATTTCATACTTACCGAAAAGTGATGTGATTCCGTTGAATCCACGCATTTTCTACCAATTAGGGTGAAAAATCTTGCCTTGCCTTCGGTGGCAATGTTGCCCTTACTAGCACGCTTGCTGGAGTGCTTTATGCTTGTAATTTCTTCCAAGCCACCCTTGCTTGCACAAATCTCTCTCTCTCTCTCTCTCTCTCTCTCTCTCTCTCTCTCTCTCTCTCTCTCTAAGCGGGAATTTTGGAAAACTTTCATACCTTAAGGTCCAGTCTTGCCAAGATTGTGAAAGATCAGCTATCAGAGCTGTCCGTGGATGTCCGTAGGCACTCACTCTCTCTCTCTCTCCCTTCGATGGTCAGGGTGTACAGATCAGCCTGAGGGTACATTGACTATTTTCTCCCCGGTTCAGTCAAAGTTAGACAATCCACGTCAAGACTAGAGGGATTTCACAAGAGATTTCTCTCTTTGGGCCTAACCCCAAGAAATTATCAAGTTCCGAAATTAAGATGTCTGACTTTACAACTCATTCTTGTTGCCACTTGAGTTACCCTAATTCATAGATGATAGATACTCACATTAAGTGCTAAATGTTTCTTGGAGTATTTTCTTTAAGCATCAATACGTCACAAGTACTACATACGGGCATTCGCACTGGACTCTTTAACGATGCGTGTTGTAGGACCGAAAGTGGTAAAAGTGGGATTCAAATCTTGTATCTTAAGATTTTGTTACTATAGAAATAAATGAGGGTTTCATTAGATGTGTTAAAATCGGAGCCGGCCCAGAGTAATCTTTGAAGTGCGGTCGTTTTAGACTCCCAAAAATTTACGAATGTTTGGGCCCTCCTACTTTGATAACTCTTAAAATAGTGTGTAAAGGGGGCTACATTATTAATCTCACTTTTAGATCCTCGAATAGTCAAGACCGACCCTAATTAAAATGTATTTTAGTGTACATGTTAAAAGTGTATAAAATTAAAGGTACATAAACTACAAAGCGGACGCATTTCTCTCCCTCGCTCTCCTTTTTGGCTCTCTACCGTTATCTTGGTAGTGAAAACGTGCACCGGTATGGAGAATATTTTTCTCTATTTAAAAATAATATTCAAATTTCAAAGGACTAATGGAGTGACAAAAAGGATATATACAGTCTTTGTAAATGTAATAAAAGAGCTGATGGACGTGCTATAAAAAGTCATAGGATTACTACTTTCCGAAATAAAAATGTCCTTTTTTGTTTTTATTTGTGTGAATTTACTACATTATCTTTTTTTTTTTTTGGGTACAAATTTACTACATTATCTTAGGATGTGTGAAAAAGTGAACTACTGAAAAGATTAAATGACCATTCACATAAGTAAACACCAAAAAAAGGAGTTGCGGCCAATAAAAGGAAAATCCAAAAATCTTTACTATCCTTCATGTTTTGTACTTTTAATAGCATTTCTCAAAGAAAGATACAAACGCGTGTCCCTCGTAGACCAACTAACATCCTGTTTTAGTGTACAAGGCAAAAATTGAAAGAAACTTTTTTGAGTCTTGAATCGGCTTCTTACTTGTAGTATAAATCCAGTGCCAACGCTGTTGAAAAGACAACTTGAGAAAAGCCATGAAACAGAAACACCCTCTTCTTTTACCTCTCTTCTTCTCATTTTACCTAAGCATCCCACAAACCACACACCAATATGCTTGTGACAAGAATGACCCTAACACAAACACGTACCAATTTTGTGACACCTCGTTATCCTATTCGGACCGGGCCAAGGACCTAGTCTCGCGCCTGACCCTAGACGAAAAGGCCCAACAACTAGTGAACACGGCCCAAGGAATTCCGAGTCTGGGCGTGCCCGCGTACGAGTGGTGGTCTGAGGCCCTTCACGGGGTCTCAAACACCGGGCCTGGTGTCCGTTTCAACGCCACCGTGCCTGGGGCCACTAGTTTTCCTGCAGTGATTCTTTCGGCCGCTAGCTTTAATGTGTCGCTGTGGTACGAAATGGGCCGGGCTGTTTCGACTGAAGCTCGGGCCATGTACAACGTGGGCCTGGCCGGGCTGACGTTTTGGAGCCCGAATGTGAATGTATTTCGGGACCCGCGATGGGGGAGGGGCCAGGAGACCCCTGGGGAGGACCCTTTTGTGGTTTCAAGATATGCAGTGAGTTATGTGAAGGGATTGCAGGAGGTGGGACAGGAAGGGAATTTTAGTAGTGAGAAGCTTAAGGTTTCAAGTTGTTGTAAGCATTACACTGCTTATGATGTTGATAATTGGAAACGTGTTGATCGATTCCACTTTGATGCAAAGGTATGGTTGATGATCTATTATTACCTATAGAATTTCATAATCACAATTTCAAGCAACACTGAATTTTCTGATAGAAATAGTAACTGGGAATAAAAAGATCCCTGGTCTAAATATGAATTAGTTCCAATTTGTGAATTTGTGAATTTGGGATCAAAAGGTAGAACTCAGTGCCTAGGCGTCTCATCCACCAAGTCTGATAGAAATAATGTGTTGAGTAGAGGCATCAAATAGACCGGACCGATAACACGAGTATGGTACGTTAAAAAACGCCTCGGCATGGTCGTTATAGGTGGGCCAAGCTGGGCTGTTGTTTTAGAACACGTGACACTGGCACAACACATGCACGAGTACAGCTTGTATGTACATGCGCGAGCATGGGTAGGGGCCAGCTTGGCTATTGTTTTGCCTAAAGAATTGGGAAGATGCACGTCTTGGATTTCAATTATTTAAAAGAGGATGATATTACTAAATGTTTTTTGAACTTATATGTTAACAATAAATCTAATGAAGAATGAGTCATCATACTGATAGAGAAGTATTATATTTATTTTGTTTTTTTCTGTGCTTATAATTTATTTATTTTTGGTAATTGCTTATAATGTTTAAGAAATTAAAATGATTGTTAATTGAGTAGTTGCAACCAAGTTGGGTTGTACTCAATCTATAGTGATGCAACTCTTACTTATTTACATCAATTGAGATTGTCTAATGAAATTGCAATTATCAATATATTGTTCGTATTTTTATATTTTATTATTATTATTATTTTGGTTATTACTATTTGATAATGTTTTCTGTCAAATATAAAAAAATTCAGCAATATTTAATTTTTTTATTTTTTGTCTTTACAATTCCTGAAAAAAATAAGTCTAATTGGGCACAGGCACGAAGTGTGGCGTGCTTGTGGGCCGGGTTGGGCCGTATATTCTAAAATGGGCTGGCACGATTAGTAAATGAGCTGAGCTTGGCACTAGCCCATCTGACACCTCTTATGTAGACAGTCTTTCTTTATATCTACACAACTCATTTAAGGTTGATCATTGTGTCGGGGTTTTTGCCAGGTAACTCCACAGGATCTAGAAGACACATATCAGCCCCCATTCAAGAGCTGTGTGGAGGAAGGTCATGTCACTAGTGTCATGTGTTCATATAACAGGGTAAATGGCATCCCCACTTGTGCTGACCCAAATCTGCTCAAAGGGATAATCAGGGACCAATGGAATCTAGATGGGTTTGTTCCCTTCTGTTACTCTTCAAGCTTTTCTATGCCTGTATATTTGTTGTAATTTCTATGCTTGTGTTCATGGATTTGAAACGAAGACCGGAATTTCGACATTTTTGATGCAGATATATTGTTTCTGATTGTGACTCTGTTAAGGTCTACTATGAGTCCATACATTACACTGCTACACCTGAGGATGCTGTAGCCCTTGCCCTAAAAGCAGGTATTTCAAATGAAGTGCTTGTTGAAGCTTTGGTCATGACCAAGTCTCGTTATGCTAAACGCGGTAGCTAAAACTAACAAAACGAGGCTTTCGGGTTACCAGCTTTTTTTTAACCTAGTTGATTTTCTACCCTAGTGGAATCTAATAATAATAAGCTGAAAAATGCAGGTTTAAACATGAATTGTGGAGATTATCTAGGGAAGTACACACAAAATGCAGTCAAATTAAACAAGGTGGAAGAGTCTATTGTAGACCAGGCTTTGATATACAACTACATAGTCCTAACGAGGCTTGGCTTCTTTGATGGTGACCCTACCACCCTCCCATTCGGTGAACTCGGTCCATCCGATATATGTACAGACGATCATCAAAAGTTGGCAGTCGAAGCCGCGAAGCAGGGGATAGTTTTGCTAGACAACAGTGGAACTCTTCCTTTATCCACAAACACCACCAGAACATTAGCCATCATAGGACCAAACGCCAATGCCACTGAAGTAATGATAAGCAACTACGCGGGTGTACCGTGTCGGTACACCAGCCCTTTACAAGGGCTACAAAAGTACATCCCAACGGTAACGTACGAGCCGGGATGCACCACCGTTAGCTGTGGCGATGAGAGCGGACTTGGAGAGGCAGCTAAGGCAGCAGCGGCGGTGGATGCAGTGGTGGTTGTCGTGGGGCTTGATCAGTCCATTGAAAGAGAAGGATTGGATAGACTTAACTTGACATTGCCTGGATTTCAAGAGAAACTTGTGACGGATGTGGCTGATGCAACAAATGGATCTTTGATTTTGGTCATCATGTCCGCTGGTCCAATTGATGTGTCATTTGCAAGAAATAATAGCAAGATTGGGGCAATTTTATGGGTTGGGTACCCTGGTCAAGCTGGAGGGGATGCCATTGCTCAAGTCATATTTGGAGACTATAATCCAGGTTCCCTCTCAGACACACACACAAAAACCCCCCACAAAGATAATCAAAAGAATGCAGTAACAGCAGTACAATATTCATTTTGGGTGGAGCCTACACTCCTTTAAAGACAAAGAACTATGCTACGAACACACTTTTAGAACGCAAACCGAGGACACAACTGTGTGTTATGTTTGATGCACGGGGTCTGTATACATCGTTGTGTTCTAAAATTGTGTTCCGAGACATTTTGTCGTAAGACATGTGTAGTACTGACAAAGACGCATTTTGTGGTTTTCATTCTGTATGTAAAATTATTAGCACTGATAGTTACATGCGTTGTTTTCCAGGTGGAAGATCCCCTTTTACTTGGTATCCACAGGAGTACGTAGATCAGGTGCCGATGACTGACATGAACATGAGAGCTAATGCTACGGCAAACTTTCCAGGAAGAACCTACCGATTCTACAATCGCAAGCCGATATACGAATTTGGCCACGGTCTAAGCTACTCAACCTTCTCCAAGTTCATAATATATGCTCCGTCTACTATTGTAATAAAACCATTGTCGACAAACCACCAATACAGCACTCTGTTCACCAACTCCACCGCCCTTCAACCTAACAGTCAAGCCATCGACGTTTCGTCAATAAACTGCCTAAATCTACGATTTGAGATAGGTGTTGCGGTGAAGAATAACGGTCCGGTGGATGGGACCACTGTCGTGCTAGTGTTTTGGAAACCGGGGAGTTCAGAGGCGGTGGTTGGCATGCCGAGTTTGGAGTTGGTGGGGTTTGAGAGGGTGGAGGTGAGGAGAGGGAAGACAGAGACAGTGAAGATGGAGTTGGATGTGTGTAAGAGGCTAAGTGTTGTGGATGGAGACGGGAAGAGGAAGGTGGTTACTGGGCGGCATACACTTTTGGTTGGGTCTTCAAGTGAAAGACAAGTAAAGCACTATTTCAACATTAGGTTGGCCAAAAGCTTGGTGGGCATAATTGCATGAAAAACAATCCTTTCCCCTGCTCACCCTCACCAGATCGAACTTGTTAGTAGAGCAAGAAATGGGAGCCCAAATATTGGTAGTAAGTGATGTAGGACAAGATATACACCCCTATTTTTTTTATGAAAACATTATTTGAGTAATAATTTTTATTTACGATTAATATTAGGAGATTTGATTAGTGCTACTTGTTTTGCACGTTTTTAATTTTGTTTTCGTAAGATTTTATTTTATTTTCTTATCTTATGGTCATGGTTTCCAAGTGATTTGTTTGGTCTCCACTCTAGGTAATTTTTTTATTGATAGGACTCCTATTTGTATAAATAAGGGTGCAGTTTGTACTGGAAAAAAAAGAAGGGTGTTAGCCTATGTCATTATTCAACTTTTATTCAATCAATCTAACTTTGAGAATTTTCTCTTATTTTTTTTTTGATTCAAGAATATCTCGTGGATTTCAGAATCTATCTCGTTTGAATTAGTACACTAACTAGTCTCTTGTGAATTCCGTTGCTTCAGTAAGAGCACTTATAAACCTTCTAAATATGGCGTTATGCCTCATATTTGCTATCTTTATGGTAAAAATGGATGCGTATAGTGTTAGGTAACAACGGATCCGTGGTGGGTGCTATGCGGTAGGTGTTGTGCGCCGTGTTGTGCGGCAAAATTACGTTATTTTACTTGATTTTTGTGCACACTTCCAACGCTTCCAAGGGCTTTGTTTGAAGGAAGAAAAAATCACTATAAAGTGTCTAAACCCAAAGCGCCTAAACCAAAAGTGTCTAAACCCAAATAGCCTAAAATCCAAGTGTTTAAACTCACTCTATTGAATCTCAAAATTAAACCACGCACTTAACTCTTCAAACACCTATATGGGGTATCGATACCCAACCTTCTGTAACACCTATACTAAGAAAATGAGCAAAACGACATAGTATTGCCGCACAAAATGGCGCACAACACCAGTGCCTCCCCCGGATTCGGTAACAACATAGGTTACGTGTAAAATGTTGGTGCAAAAATCCGGGAGTCTTTGGGAAACTGAACTTGTTGATGATGGAACTTGCTTCGAGGCACGTTACTATGTCGCTTTCTGAAAACAGTATTCGCCCCCACCGTTTAGTGTGCACCGGGTTGATAGCGAATCTGTCTGAGGATACAACGAAGCCCGATAAATTCAATGATCTTCTGCCTACGTCCTCACAAACGAAAGACAAATAGAATATCGAGTCGAAAAAGAATTGATAGAACCAAGGAATTGCTGGCACCGTTTCTGCAGAGTAACGGTACAGCAAAACTAGAAAGCAATCTGTAGTAATTTTGGCAGAGTAACAAGGCTAGAATTCCGGTCTATCTCATCATCCTATGAATGTAATTCAGGGTGTTATTTATAGGCCCAAAAGTACCCTTTCACTTTAGGACACGCTCTTTAGTGAATAGACTTGAGTTTGGGTCATAACCCTCCGTTCAGAGTAGCATCCGTACACGAACTAGTGTAACCGGTATCGATACACCTATATGGGGTATCGATACCCAACCTTCTGTTCGTGAAACAGCCACTCACGAACCAACCAATATCGATACACCTTAACAAGGGTATCGATACCGTTCCACCCCGAACACCACGTCAGCAACACCTTACCGCCAAGTGGCAATAAGAAAGGGCGCCTACAAGGCGCCTCGCGCCGATGTTCTAAGTGCGCCATCAAAGCGCCACACAGCCCACTGCCACGCTCACACATGCGGGTTCGTATGAGTGTGTTCCGTCATCAGCTATGCTGGTAATGTGCGTAGTACCATAGGTGTCTTGCCACTTAATACTATGTGAACATTGTAGGAATGTTTCCACATATATACAACTCAACTTTTCTTTCACTAGCCAATATGGGACAAAACCAAAATACAACAATAAAATAAAAGCTTTCTAAAAGGCACAAGGAATATATTTTGATAAAACTCACAAATAAAAACTCATTTATTTTGATAATTTCCATCATAAAACTGAGTTATTCAAAATTTACAGCTTCCAGAATAGAACTACCTCTTCTGTGCAATACTTGAAAAGAACAGGCCTTTCCTTAGGCAGCGATGAAAATACCCACTTTTGCCCTTTATCATCGACGTCTCCGACGACCTCACCGTCCCGTTTGCCCTCACCGCCGAATGCAGTTATGAAAAAATGGCGACTAAACAACGTTTGGGTGGGAAGGAGGAAGATTGGCGACTAGGGATGAACGGTAATGGGTGAGTGTTAGGTTGGCGGGGGTGTACAAAAGAGAGAGAGAGAGAGAGAGATGGGCTAATCTCAGATCTAGAGAGAGAGAGTTGTTATATGGATGTGATTTTTGTAATCTGGCAGGAACAAAATCATCCAAACACAATCCCGAACACATTACTGCATTATAAATGCATGTGGGATCTGTGTACGTGAGGAATTATATTTGGAGTTGTGTCCAGATAATTGTGTTCCTATCATTTTCGTAATCCATATTATATTTTGCACAACGGTTTTGCAAAACTATTACTTGGCCAACAACACTTGAACATTACACAGTTTACTACATTAACAACAAAACCCCACATGAAACTTGATTTTTTGGGCATTTGGTTTTTGGCACCCCATGGCAGTAGATCTTCTCTCCTCTTTCATTGGGCGGCCGAAACTTAATTTTTGGGCAAAGGGGGAGCCCCAGATTAGACTTCCATTATCGGCGACGGTGTGATAACTCCGGTGGAGGCTCCGACGACTTCCATGTTTTTGTATTTTCGGTATTTTCTTTTTTCTTTGTTTCTTTTACTTTTTTTTAAGGGTTTTTGGTAGATTGCATTAGAGTTTTGATTTGTTGGGTTGAATGGAGGTTCTTTCTTTTGGCTATAAAAAAATTAAAAAAAAATTTACTAGTTACTAGGCTCTAGGGGCGGAGCCAGTATTTAGTTGGAGTGGGTTTCAAGTATCTCATTGGATAATTGTTTTTCATATCGCAAAATGGCAAAAAAACACCACCAAAATCTAAGATTAGCTAGCTAAAATTTGATTGGTATTTGAATCAGTATGTTCACTAACGTTAGTGTTTCTTCAAATTGATACAAGAGAATTTTATTAATATGCTGATTTTGTAGCGTCAATCCGCATTTCGAAGACACAACAAAAGTGTCATCCATGACGAATATTTATCAGACAACATCTCCAATCGTAAACAAATAATGGAGTACTATCAGGCGAATCAAGGACAAAACAAAAGTTGAAGGACATGTCGATGCGGGACCCATGATCACGTGGTGTATACTTTATACTATGAAACCGGATCTCTTTTGTTAGCCGATTCCAAGTCATTTTACTTTTCGTTTCATTTGGTAGTGCCTATAAAAGGCTCAGTTTAGTAAACACGGTTCTTTGGTATTGCAATTCAAACGTGCAATCAAGAACCACCCTCCAGCCTTGTAATCATCCTTAAAGCATTGTAAGTCTCCTTATGCAATAAAATAGCAGTCTATTTCCTTTAATAGTCATACTATTTCTTTTTAACGTTCTTATAGTAGTTTAAGGGAACCCGAAAAGGGAACACTATCAGGATCAAAATAATAGAGCCGTGTTAAATCCAGAAAACAAGATCTCGAGGCGTATGATCAAGCATTTGGGAGAAAGTTCAGACATGAACAATAAAAAGAGATCTTGTTTTTTGCAGAGAATCCCATGCCATTTAACAGTATTTGTTATTGAAATGTCATTTTGTGCAGAGGGTGTTGGTAAACCAAGGGGGCGATTGACAATTAGCCCTAAAAAGTTTTCTTGAGTATCCATACACTCGAAACACAGGTGCAACACACCTTCGCCATTTCAAGGAAATTGCCAACTCCCTAAGCTGTTCCATACATAACCAGGAAGATTATTACATAACACCAAATAACATTAAATTAAAACAAAAATCAAACTTTAAGTGTACGGATTCTTGCAAATGTCTATTGCAACAATAAAGCAGAAATCAGTATCCCAATTGGATTTAATCGTCATCCTCTGGTTTCCAATCTTCAACCATGATACACAACGACAAAAAGTTGAATTTGGTTAAGTAACTGATTCGGTAGCAACAAGACACAATATCGAAAAAGTGCTGCATTTCGTCAAATTAAAAACTGTTTTCGAACCATGGGCACCAGAAAGAAGATTGACTGAAGTCCTCAGAAATACAAGCAGCAACACACACGACGAAAAAACAAACAGTAACACCCCTCAAACAGTAACATCTATGAAGCCAATAGTGCTTCAACCTTTGCAATCTGATCATCTTCGTTTTTCTGGGTTGGACTTGTATTAGCCTCCTCAAAGAGGTCATGTTTCCATTTCTCAACGCGAGCACCACCTCTTGGAGGAGGATAACCTTGCTTCCCATTGAATCTCTCTCTTCCCCTGTAATTATTGCCACCGCCATACCTCTCTCTCAAAGGAAAGCCGCCCCTCTGTGCTTCTCCCCTATTTCCCTCTTTGTCCCCAACAGATGCCTTTTCTGGTCTTTCTGAATGGTGGTTGTGGCCTCTTCTCTCTGCCCTTATCTCTCTTCCAAATATTGGAATGTCCGGATTGCTTGGCTTCACAGGCTCAGCTGGTGCTTTTTCAGCAGTTTCAGAGATCATTTCAACTTTTTTCTCCCTAAATGAAGGCCTTTTCCTCATGGTTGGTGGTTGATCTCCCTCTATTTCATAAAATCCGTCATGGCGCCAAACACGTTCCTCACCACCCTTTGGAGCTCGGGATTTCTCATCTCTTTGCTCTGTTTCACGACTTGATGGCTTCTCCACTGCCCTTTCACTATTGTGATCCCTTGAGTCTCTCCATCCACGCTCTTCATAGAGAGGAAAAAGCAAGTTAAGGCATTGCTATAAGAAAACAGTTCTAACCATAACATGAGCGCCTGCAAAAACACTTCATAAAGTGGATAGGCATCATCATGTCTGAAATAAGAAATCCCGCGCAGTGTCAACTCCAGCAATTTTTCTCAAGTGCGGGTCAGTAAAATACTATACAATCCCTATGATTTGAGTGATCAAGTGAGAGATCATGAGAAATGAAGAGAACAAAGTTTGTTTTTTAGTTTAAAATACAAACTAGGCGTTCAAATAGAACTCTCTCATTAAGCAACATTTTTGTCTCTAGCAAAAAAATGGTAAAAACAGGATGATAGCTGTGCTAGGGAGTAGGGAGTGCAGTTTGAGTTTGTTTGATCTGTTTCCTCCTCTTCCGAAGGATTGTTTGTGATCCCGGGCTTGGCTCTATGGTTTTGGTTCTTGGTTTGGCTTAAATTTATCTTACTCGAAAAAGATGTATCGAGATTGCCATTAGACCTCAAAGAAATAGATACCTAGCGTACCAACATGTCATATGATTTGCTTTCTTATCATCTAAACATAAAATGAAGAAGTCATTTTTCATTTCTTATCTAACCAACATAAGAGAGACCAGTCTTTTTCATCCCTTTTTAACCTACAACTAATTTTTTACAAAAAAAATTCTCCCATAGTTTACTGGGTTTGACTTTTTCCATTAACAGGGCCAATACTATAAACTAAAAATTCTTAGATGGTTTACCAGTAGTTGTAAGGCACGTACCAGAAGCAGATCCGCGACCAGTGGTTCGACCACCTTGCCCGGCATTACCACGCTCATCATGCTGCTATAAGACATGACAGCCAACCCCAAGATCATTATACACATGGAAGCACTGAAAGGTACCAGACCAGACAAGTATCCTCAAGATCAGCCCAGGAAAAAAGGTTTGAATACACTGAATAAGAACCAAACAATCAACTCAACAGAAGAACTTATTGGTAAGTAACCCGAAACGAGGATCAGGAAATTTTCCAGGACACTGTTTATTATTATGGATGACTGCAGTAAATATTATATTACCTAGCAGTTGTCAAGAAAAGTCCCTTGGTAACTTAATCATCTTGAAAAAATAAGAGCAACATATCTAACTTACTTTTTTTTGCTGTAAATCATTAAAATATATTGCTAAGTTTTTTCTGCTTGATAGTTGAAATCATTCCAAGGAGTGACCTCAGTATGTATTAGTCACAGAAACTCTTCAATCATAGCGGAATTAACTATGCTACATCTCTAGAAGTAACAGCCATATACAAAACTGAGGCCATTTAAGAACGCAGATTTGTATCAAAAGGGTCTCATATGTATGGTCACATAAGAAGTGAATCTGGCTACATGCAAGCACATTGTGTCAATCACCGCCAGAGCCAGATATGTCCTACATGCTTACAACCAAGAAAACCACATAAAAGAAATAATGAAACAATGATCACACCAATGGAAGAATGAGAAGAAACGGGAGAAATAGCAGAAATAGGTGATACGGTAGAAATATTCATTTCTAAAGAACATAAACAGATCAACTTCATGAGTTCAGGAGGAAATAGGAAAGAAAACTATGTTAGATATTCATATTCATAAACTCACAACACCTGAAAATAAGATCGAGACCGAGTTACTTCAGTAGGATTGGATGAATTCTTGCTTCCTTCACGCTGTTCATTGGTTCTCTTGTCAAATTCTTTTCTCTGAGGTACTTCAGTAGGATAGGAAGAACTTTTGCTTCCTTCCCGCTGTTCATTGTTTCTCTTGTCAAATTCTTTTCTTGGAGGTACTTCAGTAGGATTGGAAGAGTTTTTGCTACGTTCATGTGGTTCATTGGTTCTCTTGTCATATTCTTTATTGCCAACCCCAATTTCTACCTTAGAATCAGGTGGTGGTAGAGCCTCAAGAGGCAAAGCATCTTGTAGCCGTCGGCGGTGCTTCTGATCCCGGTCTGAGGGGTCACCAACATCCAAATTAAGGTTGCTAGAGGGCCTCTCAGTGGCCGGTTTTCCATCCCTTCTTGATCTCTTAGGACTGCAAACATGAGCCAGGTTATTTCTGTAATCATTTTCACCTGGGACACCACATGATACTGACCTTCTAGCCATCATTAAAAAGTCTATACAGAGTATTAGAGCGCAGTGTGACTTGAAACAAAGAAGTTAACCACCTATGTAATCATTTTCACCTGGGACACCACATGATACTGACCTTCTAGCCATCATTAAAAAGCCTATACAGAGTATTAGAGCTCAGTGTGACTTGAAACAAAGAAGTTAACCACCTCACCACGGAAAACTTCAAGCAGTTATGAACAAGGGTAAAAATGCACAACATAACTTGCAGATCCTTTGCCCCAAAATCTAATGATTCTATTCATGGGAGCACTGTATTAACATAATACATACAAAAAGTTTGTCAAGGATGTCACGTCTTCAATGATTGTATCATGATTTGCAACAACAAATTATCTAATCGACACCAGGAGTATTAACTACCCTACATCCAAGTGGAATATAAAGGTCTTTCCAAAGTTAATAGCAAGAAGATTCAAAAGAGCTAGCTGGATTGAGCATTGGGAAGAGACAAAACCAAAATAAGCAGGTGAGTAGGAAAATTAGGAAGAAATGAACACAGAGGAATATGAAAGTGAAACGAAACAGTTTTGAACTACAACAGTGCCCCAAAGATCAGAGATTGCCACCAATTCGGCAATCTACATCTAGACATCAATCATTTGCGAAATAGAAAAAAAAGTAGTTACCTGATAAAACATTTAAATACAAAGACCTAGTGATATACCTATAAATACAAAACTACACTTGGGAACTATCAATTGAACAAGTTGAAAGAAGACTTGATATAACTCTGTTTGTATTGCCATATTGAGTCAAAGCCCTCCCCGGAGGGCGTACCCAGTGCACAAAGCTCACGGATATGCATAGAGGTGTCAAGTGGGCCAGGCTGGCACTGGCACATGCACAGTTTTAGATGGGCCGGGCACGGGCACGATTCTAGATGGGCACGACATGGAAATGAACCATTTTTTAATTTTATTAAATAAATTGACTCGCTATGTCAGGAATCATAGAAAATTAAAATAAGTACCACATAAATACCGCTAGTTTTATTAAAATTAGTACTGCATAAAAAATCTATTTAATAATTATTTGTTTCAGAATTGTATAAATAAGAATATGTATATATAGTTGTTGCACAAAATTATTTTCTTCGTGATGAAACTCGGATGGAGATGTGTCAACACTGGCACAACACGATTTAAGTGAACAGGCAAGCACGGCACGATTAAGTAAACGGGCTGGCACGTCACAGCACGAAGCTAAATGGGCCTTGCCGGCCCGTTTGACACCTCTAGATATGCAGGCTCTTGGAAAGGTCGCTAAATGGGCCATGCTGGCCCGTTCCCTTTGACACCCTATAGATATGCAGGGTCTTGGAAAGGGCGCCGAGAGGCTGTTTCCAAGCTGGTAAATAATGTTGAGTTCTTTACGCCGCTCACAATACAATGGTTCATAGAAGCTTAATATAAGAATTATATGTTTGCTCAAACTGAAGGATCAAAGTAAATTCCCTCTACCTCCACATAGAAACATTTTCTCAACCAGACGACCCGTCTATTCCTATGGGTAATTCCCACTCTCCACATTCAAATCGATAAGCATTTGATCTATTAAATACCCATTTCGGATTAGAAACTCAAAAAAGGCATTTTACAAATCACACAATCCAAAGTATGCACAAATATTCACCCAGTTCACCATGTCAAGATCTTAATTTTTTTTCTGGCGGGCAACAGTCGCAGTGACAATACAAAGTGAAAACAGAGACTACTCCAAGCGAGAGAGAGAGAGAGAGAGAGAGAGAGAGAGAGAGAGAGAGGAACCTGGGTTCTCGATCGAACTTGGAACGGTGGCGTTTGGAGTCGGATTCTCTGCCTTCTCGTCGAGACATTTCCGTCTCTGAAGAGGAGAGAGAAACTACTAGGGCTGGTTGAGAGAGAGAATGAAAGGATATACGAAGTATACAGTGGCGATACTAATTTGGTTAAATGACAGTTTGCATGAAATCTTAATTCCGTTTTCATCTATTTATTATTGGTTTTATCAATTTTAACCTTAACATTAATATTACGTCCCAATTTCTTCCTCTTATTGATGGCGTGATTAGATTAAACGAAAATCATGAGCGAAATTGTCATTTACCTTTTCAGAGGGAGAGATTATATTTAGATTTCATACAAACTAGGACAATCTCTAAAATAATACATTATTTGACTTTTTTTTGAAAGATAAATAGCATTTTTGTCTCCTTAATTAGGCATAGTGAAAATATGTTGAGGGAATTAAAATTTTTCTTTTCATTACATATTAAAAAAAAATATTAGGAAATTTGAAAAGCAATACCTTTGTATCATGTGTTTCTTTTTCAATGACTTTATCTTGATTTTTTAAAATCCCCTTATTTTCTTCTTCAACCGAACAAAATTTTTTTTTCCAAAACTATTTTCTATTTAGTTCATCTTTTATCATTGATTAAGAAAATAGAGCACTATCGAATATTGAGTAACCTAATGCTATTCGAGCTAAGGATTATGGTCCAAGCCAACTCACAACTCTAGTAAACTTATATTGACCTAGTTTATAGTCTATTTTGTTGAGGTGATTTGAATATTTTTTGATATCAGGTTGCTTATGTGTTAATTTTGCTAATGCAAAGAAGAAGTTTCTTTGTATTTCATTTTACTTTGTAGGGGTGTGAAAAAAAATAAATGATTCATCAACATTTTTTATTATTCAAAAACAAAAGCCAAAGGTAAAATTTTATAAATAACCTTTTTAGTTTGTATAGAATCTCAACTTAGGAGGAGAAATGACAATTTTGTCCATGAATTCCTTTTGTTCCAATCACGCCATTGTGAAAGAAGAAATTGAGACAGTACTACAGTAGCAGGAAAACTCTAGGGTTAAAAGTGACAATTAATATCAGAGGGACATAATTGAGATTTCGGGCAAGATCTAGGGACTACTTCTAAAATTTAACCTTTTATTTTAACATACAATTAAAAAGAGAGACTCAAGATCAGGCGGAACACAACATAGAAAAACAAAATGAATATAAATGGATTACAAGTCATGCCCTAAACTTTAAACCCCTTTTAGGAAAAAAGACTGCACCTCGGGTCGAGGACTTTCATCTCTAACATAAATTACGAGTCATGCCTATTTATGCCTAATGAGCATGACAAAATGATATTGACGAGATCAATAGAGTAAGCGGTTCAATTGTCTTTTTATGAACCTTCGAAATGCTTGTGAAAAACTTGGCATGAGATTACATTTCCTAAACTGCAAGGTTCTAAAACTCGCTGGGCACTCCAAGGGTGGCCGGATTCCTTCCAGCTTCTAGAGCCGAGTACTCATCGCCTAATCGGGCAATTAGTCAGGATAGTTGGGATAATCAAGTCTAGTCAGGCTAGTCGGCAAGGATCCTTCTAGGGCCTAAGCGGTGAGTACTCGGCCTTCTAGACCTTCTTTTAGAACACGTAAACAGTGACAAGCCATGTCCTAAACTTTTAAACCTTGTCGTCAAAATTAATCCGCCAAAAGTTAAAAGTGTGAATAGAGCAGTTTGTTTAGCGTAATCTTTTCGTATTGGCTTTTGAAGATTTAGGAATTTTCTTGGTTTTAGTTAGAAACAATTCTGAGTGATTAATGTTTAAAAGGTGAGATGCGCACTTTAGGACTAGTTTGATTACATAAGCAAAGCACAAAATAAGTTATGGTTGATTGATTGTACACAATCAATCTTAATTTGTACTATCCTGAATACTGAAAAATCTTCCAACATTTCGATAGGCGTTTTTCTTTACACTTACACTCCAAGGCCACATGATTATCAACAACATGGATGCAGACACTAACCATTCAGTAATTGAATCAATCCAAGCAATCCGATGTGAAACCCCCTTTCAGAGAAGGGGTTTAGAGACAAATCATAAATCTGGGACTTTTCAGGATCCGAATTCCAAACAAATGTCTAACTGGAGCTCTACTTACACAAAAAAAACTCTCTGACAGCACACGAAAATGGAAATGTCTAGTAAAAACACAATGTATCGCAAATGTTTAGCTTGATACAACACTATGAATACTGTACATGGTGTCCGGGATCAACTAAAATACATTAATAAGTGAGAGAGACAAATTGCTTTCGTACACATTATTACACGAAATATACACAAATACTAGAACAAAACACTAGAAGTTCTCATTACTTTTTACAAAGAATGTATCAATTGGCAGGTGTTTACCATCTCCGGGGGATGACTTGTGCTTCTTATTATGCCTGGTTTGGCTATTCATGCAGTCTTTCTGAATGATCCTGAAAAGGTTGAGTTCAATCAAACCACAGCACTTGGAATCACCAAAATTAGTGATGCTAAAGAAAAGCTAAAAGATTTCAATAATTCGGTTGAAAAATAATGACACTAGGACACTCAAATTGACTTTTCTAATGTCAAATCAAACAGTTTCACCATTGACTTTTCTAATGTCTAATGGCTATTTCATAAGTGCATTCTGTTTTCACAGCATCTCCAGGCTACCTATTGCCCTAGAGGGAACCAAAAGCGTAAGAAACGATTCATGTAGCTAAATCCCCTATTAATTAAAACTAAATGCTCGGTTTTTTGGTGGGTTCTGTTTGGTTTGATTTATTCATCACCACGGTGGAAATGAAGACTTCAAGGTTATCACAACCAACAATTATTAAACAAAACTACGCATGTAGTTCAAGTGGCGGCTCCAGAAAATTTGAACAGGGCGTTCAAGATTTACCTTAACTCTACTAGTTCTACTAACTAGAATATACATACAAATTTTTCATATATTAGTGTGAATAATGGGGCCAAATGATAGGAAAATATATAAGATATTACAAATTTTCTTAGCAAATATATGTTATTGGGTCAAGTAAAACTAAATCAGGACATAAATACACTTATATTTATGTTAAAATTTGTGTGGAATAGGTTCATGCGGATATTTAGGTTGTGTTCGGAAAGGGTTCTAGGAACCAATTCACTTTTTTGAGGATAGGCCCCACATGGCTAATGCTCATTTTTCTCATTTGTGAAAATTTTAAGAAACTCTACTCTAGTTTATACCTTGTGTGAGATGGGTCCGTGGAGTCCACATCAAAAACCCACACAAATGATCCAAGCCATCCATTAATTCCAAAATTATTCTTTGAGGCATCTAAAAAAAAAAAACAAGCCAATCATATAATTTTAAATATTTCATCAAGTTGTCTAACTTTTTTTCAAACATTTGTCAAAATTGAAGATCCTAAATTGTGAATCACAATTAGATGACGGATCAACAACTTATAATTTTTCAAATGACCTAATTTTTTGGGAGTAACTCAAAATATTAATTTTAGAACTAACGGACGGATTGGATCATTTGTGTGGGTATTTGAAGTGGATCTCACGTACTCATCTTGCACAAGATATAAACTAGAGTAGAGTTTCTTAAAATTTTGATAAATGGGAAAAGTGGGTCAGCCATGTGGGGCCTATTCCCAAAAAGTGAAAACTGGTTCTCAAGAACCATTTCCGAACAAGGTGTTATTTTCTCATATATAGGATTGATTGTTGCTCAAAGAGAAGTCATAGGGTGGTATCAATACAATATATACCTTTTTTTTCTTCTTGATTTTCCTATTTTTTGTTGTAAAAAGTGTGTACTTTGTTTTGAACTAGTGTATTAAGGATTTTATTGTGAATTGCCAGGATTGGTAAGTGTTCATGGTATATATGTTAAAACAAAAACCCGATATAAATTTATCACATGTAATATAAAATATAAAAGGTTTTAGAGTGTACATCGACCATCTATGGGAAGACTTTAGACTTTAATTTTTTGTTTACATAAAATTAATTTGTGGGTTGATTTGTTGAGCTAAGTGTTCAAATATTTTTTAATAGAGTGTTCAACAATGGCTATACTAAACTGAAACTAAAATTTTTACATGTATTTCTGAACAATTTTTTTTTTTTTTTGAGGGTGTTCAGGTGACCACCCTTTGATAAGGGTGGAGCCGCCCAGTAGTTCTCCAAATTGAGACTGCTATGACAACTAAACCTGAGCATTCTACATGCAGTTCAGCATATTCACAGCACATTCAAAAGTTTGAAGTACGATGCATATGACAGGAACAATGTGGTACCTCTTCTTAGGAATGAGACTTCTTGGGTTGCTGTCAGATTCCTCTTTCTGCAGCCTCTCAGCTAGATGAAAGTCAGCATGTTCTTGCCTTTCCTCAACAAAACTAGGAGGCAGTTCAACCCCACATAGCAAACACTTGTAGTCGTCCACCCAAAAACACTGCTCATTCTGATTTGACGAAGACACTGCTTCACTATCTAAAAGATTGGTCCTCTTCTTCAGGTTATCCAAGCTGCTTCCATCAAACTGTCAAGATTTAGAAAAACAAATCTCTCATCATTTTCTCGATTGCTGATGAATCATCACATTGAATCATCACCCATTGAGACAGATGCTTCAGCTTCAATTCAAGCTGTAGGCCATGTTTGATTGACAAGATTAATACGGCATATATAATACTTGACTTGCATTAGTAATCCCGCCAAACTGGTAGTGTGGGGATGACCAATACCACATCATCAAGGTATTGTAAAGCCCACATTGTCAAAAAGTCCTCCACCAATTGTTGCACTCAAAGGATTAAAATGCCCTCCCACGGGATTTGTAATTCCAGTCACGTGTCCAAGCTTGGGAATAAAAGGGGCCCTTAGTGCATGGTCTATTTTTGAGATGTATGAAAGGAAGATAAGCAACGCCAAAAAGAAGACAACGAAAGAAAGTGCAATGTCAATAGTGTTTTAACATCGTAACCAGAAGGAACTGCTTTTACATGATGCATGGTTTGATTTGATGAACCAAATTCATCTGGGGATTAAAGGAGGAAAATACCTCGGCTTCAGATTTGTTGTCCAGTGATCCATGGTTTTTCTCCAGTTCATCTTCGTAGTAGCGTAAAACATCGTTACTGTTATTAGCACTTGGAATTCCATTGCTTTTCAATGGATCCCTTAAATCGTTTTGATATATCTCATGATTGTCAACAGAAACAGTTCTTCGTTCTGTTGTGAAATGGTCATCACTAAAATCTGAGCAAAATGATGTTTGGTCATCCATGTTTCTTCTGGTAGCATCCACAGATATAATAAAGTTGGAGAGAGTTTTTTGTGTCGGATCAGATGGATTGCCATCCTTGTCTTCGTTGAACTGAGACATTCGCAATCCTGCCAGAAGACACTAAAATTGCTTTGTCATACATCCCTACGTTGAGTTAAAAAAAGTACATCCTTATGTTAGGTAATTGGAATCACATACTACACCGAGCTAGAAAAGACAGGAGATATACGCTTCAGGACATTATGCAACCCAGGTCCTAAAATGCCAAAAGTTTTGAGGGTAAAAAGTAACAAACAAACGCAAATTTAAAACTCAGTTGTAGAACAGTGCTGTATGACACTCCTATACCAAAGAGTACTGAAATAGTTAAGGGGAGTGATTTTGGCACTCCTCTTTTCTCTAATGACACTCCCCTGCAAGGCAATTTTTGGTAAGCTTTTTGTCTTGCAGGGGAGTGCCGTTGGAGGAAAAGGGAGTGCCAAAATCAATTCCTGTTAAAACCCACAGTTTCCTAGAATCAGATAATCTAATCTGTGAGCACACAGACGAACACCCCACTGGTACTGATGATTATGCGAAGTAACCAAAAGGAACAAATGTGATCTACCTAACTGAGTTATTTTCACCATCAACAACTTCGATAATTTCACTCAAAGAACTCTAATTTGTTTTCTTTTTGATAATGACATTCCAAGGATTTGTCCTGGGAAATGGTATCACTAGATATTCATTTTTCTAGCAAATACAATCTAACCATAAACAAGAAAAACCTTTAGCTTCTAATAAATTTCCCTATCTTCCCCCTTATCATTTTTTCCATCCTCAAATCTAAAAACCAAAATCAGCTTGGTTTTATGTCATTTACGCTTTGAAGTGATATGGAAGACGGAAATGAAATTCTGTGAGACAAAAAGCTTCCTCGTGTAGTTTGCAAACCGTTTCATGACACATCACATGAAGCACCGACACTTCTAGATGTGGCTGTTTCCGCATATTGGACATGCAGACATGGGGACACGTATTGGCGTGTCCCTTAAATTAAATTATTGTTTGGAGGGGTACACGGCATGGCCTCTCTGACTCTCATGAGATCTCTCTCTCTCTCTCTTATATATTCGATGCATATATATATCCGTTGTCATGTGTATATCTTACATGTATACATATCCGTCGTTGTGTGTGTATATCTTACCAGTGTAAATATCGTTGTGTGTGTATATCTTACCAATGTAAATACTTCCATATCAATGCATACCGTATGTATATATCTATGTATATCCAAACCAAACCAAATCAAACCGAGCCTTATCTCCCAATCACTTGGGGTCGCCTACATGAACCCTCTTTTTCTATTGAGCTATCAAGTGCTACTTGTTCACTTAAACCTAGTAGACTCAAATCTTTGCGCACTACCGCATCTAATGTCACTTTGGGTCTTCCCCTCCCCAGAGCATTACTACCTAAAGCTATCTTATCCACTCTCTTAACTACTGCATCCGTTGGTCTACGGTAGACAAGCCCAAACCATGCCTATGTTCCCTCAACTTCTCCTCTACAGGTGCTATACCTAGCATCTTGCAGACTGTTTCATTTCCAATCCTGTCTCAGTCTAGTCTTACCGCACATCCACCTCAACATTCTCATTTCCGCTACACTTGTTCACCTGTTGTTTCTTAATAGGCGAGCTATCTGTCCCGTAAAGCATCACTTGTCTTATGACAGTTCTATACAATTTTCCCTTTAATTTTGTGAGTACTCTGTTGTCACACAGTACACCAGTAACGCATCTCCACTTGAGCCACCCCACTTGGATCCTATGGGTCACATCATCTACAATCTCTCCAACTTGACTAATAATAGAGCTAAATACCTAAAATGATCACTCTTTGATATCTCTTATCTTAATCATCACTCTTTCTTCATACGCACTTTTGGTATCATGAAACTTGCAAACCATATACTTAGTCTTGCTCCTACTTATCCGAAAGCCCTTCACTCTAATGCTTCCCGCCAAATTTCTAATTTAGTGTTAACACCACTTCTACAAGGACAATGGCCTTGTTTGGTTAGTAGGTTTAGTTTAGTTTTGATGATGTAAGCAGATGTAATAAGTGGAGAGAGATAGAGAGAGAGAAATGAGGAAAATGATGATGTAAGCAAAACCAAAACAGGGCCAAAACCGACCCAAAACTCCCAACTGAACACTGCCAATATCATCTGCAAACAAGATACACCATGGGATATCCTCTTGAATCTATCTATTCAATTCATCCATAACTAAGGCGAAAAGGTACGGGCTTAAGGCTGACCCTTGGTGCAATCCTACTGTGATGGGAAATTCACTCGTTTCCCCTACTGATGATCTAATGGCTGTGACAGCACCTTCATACATGTCTCTAACTACATTGATATACCCCTGCTGTCTAGTCAATTTATATACATTGATATATCTATGTATATCAATGTATATAAATTGTCACTCCATGATATATTTATATATATAATTATTTATTTATTTTGTCCGTGTCTCCCGCCGTATCCGTGTCCATTTATTAGAATTTCCGTGTATATGTCGGTATCCGTGCTACATAGCATCACCGATCACTTCAGTTGATCCATTTTGGACCAATGTGTCTAGATGACGGGCATAGAATAAACCTAGAAGTTCAACCTAGAAACTTTACATAGAGAAGGTACACCAAATCTATTCGGTAAAATGGCGAACAACTATTATTTAGAGTTCAACTTCTCCCATATCCCAAACAGATTCTTATGGGCACAGTGAAGGCATTCATACCAGTGTTGGGTAACAGCTACATTCTTCCAAGGAGTGGGAACACAAAACCCTAATCAGACGCTCTCACAGAGTCAATAACTGAATATTCTTCTTGTTTTGACTACTTGGAAGTCCAAAAGATAATAGTTAAAAATGTAGACATAGCCCATATTTGAACAGTAGGCAACTTTTGTCCCATTGAATATTTCAAAAAAAAAAAAAAACAAACAAACAAACAGCAACAAGAACGACGGAGAAAGGGGCATGTTTGAGCTTGTCCGACATTAGTTAATTATAACCTTCAAAGCTAGTATTTGAGTCTCGGCAGCCTCTCCGCTCACTGCCAATTAGTTTTGAGTTGGATGCTTTAACATGCTATTAGAGCTACGCTTTCGGAGGCTTTTGGAAAAGATTCTACGTCGTTAATGGTTGGTTCCTCCTTTGTTTGTCATTGATGGTAGATAGTTGTCGCATGTGTTGAATCATTTGTTTACCTCACCACGTGCAAGTTAGGAGTCGCACATGTGGGGGAGTGTCAGATCTTGTCCAACTATAACCACCAAAGCTATTATATGAGCTTGGGCAGTCTCTCCAATCATTACCAATTGGTTTTGAGGGAATGCTTTAACAGTGCACAAGGACTAGCTTTTTTGCCCATAAATAAGGTCAGATTGATGAGGAAGACGACTAAATCAAAGGAGCATACAGAAGCCCATTAGGTTTTGTTCTTCCTTTTTTTGGCACAAAAATAAGTATTAGCTTAGATAACTCTAGGTCACACATCATCCAAGAATGAAAAAACAACCAACATATAGTGCAGTACCATCAACCATTCTCGCAATATATACTTAAGAACCAAGTCTTGTGCCCTTACCAATTAGTCGTAAGGATATAGGGAGTTCAGCTTTCAGTAGCTTTGATGCATTCTGCAAGATATCCTCATTTGAGCAAATATAATTTTGCAAAGTCACAGCTCGGGTTCGAACCTGAGATTGCAAAGCAAAAAAAGATATGGACAGTTGTAAGTACTAAAATGGAAGGAAAGTCTGGACCTAAAAAGACATAACAGCGACAACCTAATCATCCAAAAGCAGAGTAGTAAGCGGATGCTACTAAAAGAATCAGAAAGTACCTCAAAAGAAGCAGTTTTAAATTTTAACGTCAATGTTCGCCCACAAAGACCTTCTTTTTTCATGTCAGTAGAGAGCATCTCCGCAAGATCCACTGCTAACAAAAACTTTCTTAGGCTTAGTCTTGCTGAAGGTAAAGTTTTTGACTATGAAGTGATATTGACCTATTCAGAATTCAGACACGCAGATATGGTTGCCCTTTATACCAAATGATGAAGTGTTACAAAGTATCGTAGTAGAATCTAGCTCCATATATGAAAAGCATTAGCAGTCCGCTCATAGTTTGGGCATCAAAGGTCTGAGAAGGGAAATCAAATTATTTGAATGGTTTTCAAATTTTAGCCCTCATGCACTGATTCACAATCTTGAATAACCAAGAAAGGAATACTCGACAAACTAGAGAGAATTAAATCCCATATTGGATGGGTATGAAAGAGACATGCACTCTCTAAGCATGAGGGCACCCTCATTTCAACAAATACTTTAACAAGACCATGGAACAAATATGTGAAAACAATTTTGGCAACAAATTACACTATAATACATAGAGCAGTAGAGTCAATCAATTACAAAAGACAGATGTTCAAGTGGCCAGCAAGGAAACAAAAATCCAGCGAAGGAACCTCTAATATATAAAATTTGAATGCAGAGATTCCTCACACAAAGCCTGGATCAAAGTTTAAACCTAGTAAAGATGGTTCCATGGAAATAAAATTGAAATATAAAAAAGGTCACTGGTAACTGGTAAGTTCAAGCAGGTCAAAATGAAGAATGAAGCAGACGAAGATACTGATGATAATTGTTGTTACCATGACGAATCATATTGGCATATACTAAAGCAGAAGGCATCCAAGAGCTTACCATATACTAGAGCCGAAGACATTCAAGGTTGTGTAAGTATACTGCATACATAAATCAAAGCCCAAGAATATACAACATTTTGCCTTCCTCTAATGCCAATCTACTAATAAACAGAGTCCCCTATTAAAGTCCAAAAATATAACCAAATTATGCCTAAATAAAGAGAGAAATGGGAAGGAGCCTCCCATTCAGCATGATACACCTTTATGAAAATAAATGCAAGCCACTACTCCATACCAGGACATATTAGCGTCACTTACAAGAATGTCCCCAAAAATTATGATCAGAACAAATGGTACAAATTATTAGCCAACCCCAATTGATTGGGACATAAGGCTTGGTTTGGTTTGGTTTGGTACAAATGGACCAAATTACCTAAATTTTATTCTTTGATCGGCAAACACATTACCTAACTTCTGAAAAAGAAAAGCTTCATCGTCAGTGGCCGGAAATGTTCTCTCATTGCTTATACTTTTCCGCAACTTAACTTGAGGGGTATTTGTTCCTCCAAGCCCAAGTCCCACACAGAGAAAAAAATCTACAGAAAAATGACAAGATGGTTATAAACAGAATAACAAGAGTATAAATTCTGAATACAAAGTGGTGGTGTAAAAAGAATGCATAAACAACTTGTCAAATTTTCAAACAAATCTCACTTGTAGTTGCAATTTCAAGAACAAAGACAATATAGATTTATTCGTATAGTCTTCAAATAAATAGAAATATAGAATAAAAAATCATTGACATTCAAGCAAAGTAATTCTTTTATAGAAGGGGGAAAAAAGGAAACTGTTTTCTCACATATCATAAATAACGTTAACAATGTCACAGTAAGCTCCGTCTAGTTGGCAACTTATTTCCTTCATCAGAATCATCGCCAGATATGAGGGTGACTGGGTCTAAATCCCACCAAACGCAAGATTATTACAAATTAAAGTATAGTGCCCTTTAACATTCAAAATGGATCTCAAGACCTGAAGAGAGTAGAGTATGATGAGAGAGTTGGGTTGGAGCCCATAGTTTAAACAAGAAAAACAGAAAAAAATAATGTGAATAATGCATGGGAACATTGAGTCTAAGCGTTTAACTGATTTGACCAACTTATGTTTATTCACCAAAATAAGATACAATAGATATTCGTCGTTCAAAATTTCTCAAGCCATAAAAATCCTAAAGAATCCGAAACAGGATAAGTATCTTTTTTCAGGGAAAAGAACAAGAAAAAACGGGTTAAAATGTGGCTGGGCTTACTAGATTCAATTGAATCGTCTAACCACTAAATGAACAACAAATTATGCATATGTACTGGTTATCTCCACAATAAAGGCACTAAAAAGGCGTGTTCTGACATTTTCGCAAAAAGGAAATAGAAAGGGACACGGAACCTAATGCCCTGACAGTTTCAACTTTCAAGAATCAGATGCGTTGTAAATTGCGAATGAAACGATCAACTGAACATGATTTGCAAGATTCATGCAGATTAAATCCCAAAGTAAGTTCACCCTTATATATGCATCTGTCTATGCATGAATTGTGACACCAAATCACGAATTCTGAATTAAGTAGTAGTTTTGTGACTTAAAAAATGTACTACACCTTATTAGTCCTGCAAGTCGACAACTATATGCATGTATTAACTGGAAAAGATAAGAAGGAAACAAAGTGATATTCTAAAAGAAAAATCTGTAGTTGACAAAGATCTAAAGCAGGAAGATGAAATGTAGCTTACCTATAAACAAAAAAATTCACATCAATTCTTTTTAGTCACCCTAAATTAGATTTCCAGAAACTGCAACTAGTGCAAGCCTTCAAAGAAAAAGAAGACAGCAGAAGAAAACAATAAGAACCTTGCAATCTTTTTTATTTTATTTTTTCTGATCAAGATCGTTGAAATCTGTAATTAATATAATTAGCACCAAACTATACAAATTCGTGCAACAGATTATTCTTCATGCTCCCACAGGCTGTTGCTTGGTGCAATGGGAAAAGTTGGGTTCACATGCATGACTCATAAGCAGGAAAAATCAGATGATATGCAAAGACAAACTGACAATGCGTAGTAGACAGGGCTAAACAGGGGCTTTTCATCATATACAGTGCAAAAGACCCTAAACCGATGCTCTGATTTTTAGTCCTGCCACAAGTCTATGCAGGTATTGCAACCTTCCTAATTTAAAGCAGAATAAAATTGAAGGAGCCATCAGTGTACAAACCTGCTGAAGAACGAGAGAATAGAGCACAAAGGAAACCACTCTTTTGCAGCATCTCCTCACAAGTTGTAATTCCAATAACATCCCTTAAAAGATGTTCAGTGACCTTACCAATCCCCCCAATCTGTAATAGAATTCTTCAAAGTGTTTCTCACTGAAAATATATTATACAGAGGGCTTTCCAACAATAGGAAACATGTCTAGTTGGCAGCAAATAGCTCTTGCAAGACTAATGGCCAGAGTTAGGAAAAGACATATAAACAGATTGAGACATACCTTCCGTATGGGAAGCGAGGATATAAATGTCATGACAGCCGTCCTGTTATTTGGTAAAACAAACTGACCATTTGGTTTGTTTATATCCGAGCAAACCTGATAAGTGCGGGAAAATATAGAGGAGAGACTTAATGCTGTACTAGAGAAAATATATTTCTGGAAGAACTTTCTAGATCAGTTCAAATCAATGTCTCATCCATAACTTTAGATGATAAGGGAAAGGAAGCAGTGTAGAGTCCGCAAACACTTAAAATTCAATGTTAGTGTTAATTTTCAGATGATGGACTGAACTTTCCAATACAGAGCATATTCAGAGTGATGGTTCTTGCCCAATCTAGGCAATCTTGCTCATATAACTAAATGGTCTGGCCAATTTATTTATGAGAATATTTTTCACCTTTTAAGCGGAATACAAACTATAAAAGGGAAAATTTCAATTATGTATCATTTTCATATTTGAGCTATGACAAGTTCCAAAGAGAAACGCATCCGACTTTCATGAACAAAATTACAAACTTTTAACATTAAGTAAATGATTCCAACGTCATCTTCTAATCTCAAATTACATTCACAGTATAGCAATAAGTATTTCAAAACCTTAGCAAGTAAGCGGTTAGGCGCCACTCCAGCACTACAAGTGAGGCCGGTCTCTTCAAAAACACTTTTCCTGAGTTCTTCACCAATCTAAACAAAGGAATAGCAATGATCAGAGGAAGTTAGAATAGAGAACTTACATCAGTGCCAAACCAGGACTGCAGAAATTTTTTGTAACTGCAAACCCAAGAAACAAAGTGATGCAAAGAGTTATAGAGTTTAAGTCCTTAACTAGAGTTCTAGGTTTAAGCCCACAACTTACTTCTCCACCAGTCATTCCCCTTTCTAGGCAGGCAGTCGTTATATCAAGGTATGCCTCATCCAAACTAGCAGCCATGAAGTTGGGATCATATTTCTGGAAAACTATGCGAAAGACATAAATGGAAAGGAAGTTCATTAGCATCAGTTAGCCACGACTGCATCACAAAAAGAACATCCTTAAAAGAACAAATCTAACCTTTTCTTGTTAAATCACTGTAATAAGTATACTTCTTGAAGTCTGTGGGTACAAAAATCAACTCTGGACATAATCTACGTGCAATGAAACCAGGCATTGCAGCACGGACCCCGAACCTCCGTGCCTTCAGGGTATACAGATCATCTTTGATTAAAGAATGAATTATAAATTGAAGTCTTTTTCAGATAAGAATGGGCAGTGTGCAAATAAATCTCATGTGAACCTATCGACTACTGCACGTAAAAGTAAAAAACATAACCAATTGAAGTACAGCAACTAATCCGAACCTCGTAATTAGCAGTGGAGATCATAGACATGCCGCCAACAGCCATTGGTTTGCCCTTTAACATAGGATTGCTTAATGTTTCAACGGCTGCATAGAAGGCATCCATGTCTACATGTAGCCAAAACCTTGTCAGATCACGAGTAGCTTCTAGCTCTAAAATTCGTTTATCAGCAACCTAAGAATATAAACCATAGAAAAGAATATAAGTGCCCTGTCAAATTTAACAAATAGTAACAATAACCAATGCACAACTAATACATTATTCAAAAAGAGAAAAAATAAAAAACTATTTTCTCCTCCTCCTCAACCTCAATTCACATTTCCCCACAATGCTTAGCACTATTTTCTTGAAATAATCAAACACCATAATTAACACATAATCAACAACATCGTTTGAGGGTTACATGGGTATTGTTATTATTATTGTAATAATTATGCATAACTGCCAAGAACACTGGTATCAATGGACCTCATGATATGCGTTTTGGACATGTAAAAATTCCTTGCATCCATCCATTACATTTTACCATGTCATATTAGGTATACGTTAGTCAAATCAAGTAACAAAAGACACTCTGGTTGCCAAATGATGGAGGACATCACCATCACAGAGTAACCAAGATAAAACTATACATTTCTTATAGAATACCTTCTGATAATGGGATATGTCAGTAGCAGTGAACTTTGCAAACTGAGCTCGCATGTTTTCAATTTTCTGCTTTATAAAAGCCTCTTTGCGTTCCTCATTCTCAAAATACTTTGAGCCTTTGCTCATTTCATAGACAATCCTTTGCACTTTTTCCTTGTCAACTCCCTCCATACCTGCAATATCACACCAAAACATTCTCAAATCATGTCCGAAAACTCATCAAGAACAATTAAAAAATTCCCAAGAAAGTGCAAGAAATCTGACTAATCCATTTAAATGCCCCTTCCAAAACCTTCTTAATGCATCCAAACAAAAGCACAGAAAACTGACTAAAAGCCTGTGGCACACCGCACACACTACCCGATATTTCCTCAACTAACCAAAAGCCTAAGTAACTAACACCAAATATTTCCATATCTAGCCAAAATACTTTGTAATATTCCTTTGTGTATGGTACACACAAAAATACACAAAGGAATATTACAAATGACAATGAGAATAATACATAGCTAATAACATTAGAAGTCGCAGCAACGAGCTGAACAGTACTATGTAACAAGCCAAAGTGCCAAACCATAAATTCGTACCATAACTTTCCCCAAAACTGATTCAAAAAACTCCTTACCAAGACGCGCCTACTTGATTGAAGCCACTCATCACTAAACAACGAAATTAATGGCCCCGTGACGACATAGTGTACTGTGATACATGATCATAAACCCAGATTCCGAAAATTTCCCAACACCAAGTCTTTTAGATAAAAAATTACATGACAAAACAACAATCTAAAAGTCAATAAAATTCGCTCTCCCGTTGGATGTCTAGTGAAACTCTAATTGTTGTCACTATTCAATCGGTTCACCTAGTAAATTATAGGGGAACCTACGAGATTCTGAAATTTTCGTAGCGTGTTTGTGGGTGAGTACCTGCTTTGGCGTTGGTGTAAGCAGTGTGATAAGACTGCCATGGCCGAGAAGTATCTCCAGAGCTCTCACTCTTCGCCATCGATTCTGTGAAGGCTTCTAGGGGAAGACGAAGACGAATACAGATGAAAACCGCGAAAATGTGGGGAAATGGGCTTTTATGTGACTGTGTTCGGTGTTCCCTCCGGTTTTCGGTGCGGGTCCGCTTTGAAGTTTGAACAATTTGTTTGGGTCCAAGTTCAAACCTCGTATGCGCTAGTGCTTTGGCTAATAATGGATATTCCACTAACTTAGTTTTTTTTAAAAATTATTTTTTTTCAAAAATTGAGACAGGTCATTCTCTCACAATATATCACATGGACACAAAACCAAGACAGTTTTAAAACAAAAACAAGTTAGTGGAACACCCCCTAAATCAAAAATGAATTATTTTTTGTCTTTATTTTTTTTAAAAAATATTGCATTTGTTAGTTTTGGGTGATTTATTGTGTTTTTATTGGCCCATCTCAACAAAAAGAATCTAAAAAGTATAAAATTATATTCACAATTTTTAAAAGTTCACTAAAGACAAAAATAATTCAATTTTTTTCTTTGTTCACAAAAAATTAAATTTGGTTAATAATTTTGTACTTTTGAGATTTTTCTCGTTGAGACGAATCAATAAACCACCAAGATCGACACAAAACTAACAAATGCAATTTTTTTTAACAAAGACAAAAAATTAAACATTTTTGTTTATTAGCCAAATTTAGTACTAGTAAAAGTTTATTTGATATTGATTTGTCACGTAAATAAATAAATATGAATATTTTGTGAAGCTAAATCAAGCTCAACCAAATCATTTTCTCGGCTTGCTCGACTTGTGATTTTATAAACTTCATTAGAGTTCGGGTTTGTGATCGTCTTAATTAAAACTCGTTTTGTTTTTTACTTGACTTCTTCCAATCTCATCTCATCTGCTAGAAGCATGTCAAGATTCTCTACTCGCTGTATGTTTGAATGTACTCGTTTTTTTGTCAATTTTGAAGTTGAGAATTGAGATTGTCGAACCCGGGGGTCTGCTATCCATGGGGGTCTGCCAACCTCCATCCGTGCCGTCCGTTTTGCGTATCAACGGCTTGGATTGCATCAAACAATGGACGGCTCGGATACACTTTAGAGAGGTAAGATCTAAGTTGTTGATGAGCGAAAGGGACGGCTCGGATGGAGTCGGCAGGGCCTGCCGACCCCCACAGACAGCAGAGAAATGGCTTTTTAGCAGTTTGTCACGAAACTGCAAAGGTGCAATTGGATTTTTTTGCTGCCGCTTGTGGATATAATTTAATAATGGGCAGCCAAAAATTTAAAACATTTGCATTATTAAAGGAAAGAACAAGAAATTTTTGTAATCGAACATGAAAATAAAAAAATATTTGACATTTTTAAAGGGAATAAAAATGAACTCTTGCAACTAAACATAAAGACCAAAAAAAATTAGTGAAATGTCACTAACTTTTCAAAGTTCTAATTCAATACTGCCTACTCGCAGATCACCACCCTATCTCCAGCCGACCACTTCCGGCGACCAAAACAATTAGTGAGATTTCACTAATTTTTAAAATTTCTAATTTCATACAGAAAATTCATAAAAATCAATTCCTACGTCCCGCCGACCACTACCCCACCTCCGGCCAACCACTTCCAGCAGCCCAAAAAATTAGTAAGATTTCAGCAATTTTTAAAAGTTCTAATTTCATATAGAAAATTAAAAATAAAAAAATCAACTCTTGCCTCTAGTCGACCACCACCCCACCTCCGGTTGACCACTTCCGGCAACCATAAAAATTAGTGACATTTCACTAATTTTCAAAAATTCTAATTTCGTACAAGAATATTGAAAAAAATCAACTTCTACCTCTAACTGACCACCTCCCCCACCTCCGGCTACCACTTCCAGCGACAAAAAAATTGGTGAAACGTTACTCATTTTTAAAAGTTCTAATTTCATACATAAAATTTAAAAAATGAAAAAAGCTTCATTTAGAAGTTATCATCCCACCTCCGGCCGACCAGTTCCGGCGACCAAAAAAATACTGAAATATCACTAATTTTTAAAAATTCTAATTTTGTAAAAAAAAATTCATAAAATCGACACAACTCTTGATATTTAGTGAAGTATTAGCGTCAAAATCTAGTGGAAGTTCACTAGTGTAGAAGGGTGAAATTACAACAAACATGTGGCATGCATTTCGGAGGACACGTGGAAAGAGATTATCAAAATTTGGACTAATAATGAAATTGCCTCGAGTTGGACAAATTCGGAACAAGGCAAAAGACCCAACTCCGGATCTCTCCATCCCCAGGCTTCTAGCCTGAGGTCCTAACCTCGGGTGGCCATAGCCGAATCCCATCCCCGGGATGCCGTCACCTAGTGGCCAACCCCGGTTTTGCCAAGCCCGGGTGGCCAACCCTGGGTCTCTCATCCCCGGACTCTCAACTCCAAGTGTCTCACCCCCAGGTGCCTCAGCCCAAGCTCTCACTCCCGGATCTGCAATCCCGGTTCCCCAACTCCAGGTCTTTTGGTACTTATTTTTATAAACCAAAGTTAAGTAATATATTTACTTTAATTTATTTATGAAAATAAGGAAGTAACCCCCTTTCGGAAATAATGGCATTGCTAGAATTTTGGAATTCCAATCCTATCAAAATCTCATTCACCCACTTTTAGTTCAAAGACGAAAAATGACATGTTTTTCTCCGAAGAAAATAGTTGAAAGATAACCTTCTCATACTCGAAAAGATCATCCGATTTTACCATTATGCTTAGAAAAATCCAAGGAACAACTACCGGAACTTTTTATCGGCCAAGTCGAAACTTCCCAAAGAAAATTACTTTTTCATACTTAGCCAAATTTTCGAGTGACAGACAGGGGTGCCTTGATCAAGAGGCGACCCGATGAAGACATAACTTATGTGATTTGAGTCTCAGATGAAAGATGATAACAAAAGAATTGATTATGATTCCCCAAAAATTTGGGGCATGACGAAGAGGGATGTTGGCCCGACGAAGATGATTCGATTCGGATATTGTGTTCCGCCACCTACCGACTTGGTAGGGCTCGAGGGGGAGCCATTTAGAGGCTTGGTCGCGGTAGTGGCACGATCGAGGAGGTCATGACCATGCACCCCACTTGGTGATGCCAAGGAAGAGCCTTGACCGTGCCCAATAGTGGCGACAGAGAGACCGAGGTAGACCTCAACCACGTCGTTTCTCGGGATTACTGGAGATTTTGTAGTTTGGTGGCTAGGAACAAGGGTTCATCGTGGAGAGGAACCCGCAGGGGCACTCACGGAGTAGCACCCATGGGTGTCACGACCACGACTTGACAGTACAGAAGGAATATTCGCACACTTTTTGTTTGACACGTGTCTGGACTTTATTAGTCCACTCGGCCCAGAGGAAAGGTCGAGTGGCCTATAAATAGGGCACTCTCCCCTCATTTGGGGAGGAAGATTAGACAGAAGTTGCATTTGACTATTGCTAATTGGGTGACGAATTCCTGCCAAGGGTTTTTCCTTATTGTTTTGCATGTTCTTCACCAGTCCCCATATTTCTCCATTATTCCTTTCAACTAAACATTCATTATTCTCATCTCTAGTCACTAATCTGTTGATTCATGTACCCTACTAATTATTTCCCTCTTACAACTAGTTTTTAAAACCTCTTGAATGAGGTTATATCTAGTGAAATGTCACTGGTGTCTTTATACTGAGTACAAGATAGGGTCTTGGTTTGGTCTTGAACTCCTTCTCTTGACTTTTGATTAAAATGACCACTCTTATAGAAAACAAAATGTAAGGACCCATGATTTTAATCATTTTTTCAAAAATAATGTTGGGGAAATGTGAGAAATATTTTAAAATGCAATACGGAGTCAATATGAGATGCATATATGCATGAGGGCGTCTTTATAACACATTAGAAACATGAGGGACTTAAGTGCAAGTGTGTGGGTGTATATATATACCCTTGGATCAGATTTTTTTGGGCATTTTAACACATCTCTCCCTCTCTCTAAAGGGCAGCAGCCCCTTCTTCTTCTTTCTCTTCATTTTCTCTTCAAATCCCACCACAAATCCACCTCCCACACTTCTCAAACTCAAGATTCAACCTCATATTCATCATCTACGCGTGTTTGGGAGCTCGAGGCATCATCTTTTCGCACCGAGAGGGCCAAAAACAGGAGTACTCAAATTGGGGATCTACAAATTCGTTTTTGAGTTGACTTGGAGCAAATCCTTGAGGTAGGGAACAATTTTCTACCTCTTCTAAGTGTATACTTGTTGAATGATTGCATTATTGGTATTCTTGTTCCTAATTTCTTGTTAAACTTGACTATCACCATGAAAGTTGAGCTTGGATTCGATTGAGTTTGGGTTTTGTGTATTTGGTTGATAAATCCTTGAATTGGTTGTTAATATATCTCTCTTCTATGAGTAGTTGTTGATTAGAACCTCAATTTTTGGCTTGGGTTGAGATCCCTCCATTTTGGAAAAATCGGAAATCAAAATTTTGCTCGAAAGGGCTTTTGTATCGATACCCCTTTTCTTTAGTATCGATACCCAACGTTTCTGTAAAGATTTTGGTGGCTCGGTATCGATACAGCCTTTCTTGTGTATCGATACCCGATTGGTGGCTCGGTATCGATACAGACTTTCTTGCGTATCGATACCCGATTGCTTCAGGTAGATTTTTGACCTAACTCACGGGCACGCCCCGGCTTCGTCCGAATTCCGATTGAGGCGATTCTTGAACCGTTAAAAAGCTCTACGAGTCTACTTTCCAACCCAATTGGTCTCATAGTCATAGCATTTGTATTTTGAGAGAAATATGATTTTTCCTAGTGGTGTGTCAGATTTTCTAGAAATTCATTGTTCCAATTCCATGTTCCTTTACTCCGGGCCTTCATTGTTCTCTCCTAAACTTCTCGAAGTGGCTTCTAAGCTTTGGTAACCTATCGTGGTATGAATGATATGTTGTCACGATCCCACACGTTCTTGGACACTTATTAACTTTGTCATAGCCGACGCACCGTGAGCTTTCGAACTAAATGAATCTCATGGAATGAACGTGGGATGTAAATGAAAGAGTGAAAGAGGTGACACGGGGTCCTATGGAAGGATATGCCCGGAATGACACTGGACCCTCACAAGGGGTATGCCCGGAATGACACTGGACCCTCACAAGGGGTATGCCCGGAATGACACGGGGCCCTCATAAGGGGTATGCCCGGAATGACACGGGGCCCTATGTAAGGGTATGCTCGGAATGACACGGGGCCTATATGGCATGCCCGGAATCTTAGTAAATGATGGAATCAAATGAAACAAAGGGGTGTGTGAGTGAGTTGGATACCCCACGGCATCGGGCACGTGTCGGATACAACGCACACCGGTTAATCTTGGTCGAGCATATGGGATTCTAATTGCTTATATCTAAAGTTGGGGCTTCCGTGAGTACATTGTGAAATCACCTTATTGAAATGTTACACGAAAACGACTATGTTATGAAAGGATTGGACGTATGACCTAAATTGTAACGTTTCTGAGAAACTCTATGGACACTTGAGTTTGATTTGATTTTTGGGGTACATGTTGGTTTATATTGGCTTATTCACTCATGTGTATTCCATCTCCATGTACATGTTTCATATTGTATACCCTTAGCGTTGGTAGAAAATGTTTCCTACGAGCTAGTGAGCTCACCCTATCTTTTCCAGGTACATGGCATGGAGCATGAGATCGGATGCTTGAAGTGTGAATGCATGACATGAAGATTTTAAGATCATGAAACTATTTCCTCATCTTTATACTAAGCACATTTTTAGAAGATGATCTTGTGGCGTTAATTTCTCCAAGCTTTGACGTTTTCAGCTTATGTAATAATGTTAAAACCTTCTTTTTGTTATTTTTGCATGGGTACGGGTACCCTTGAGTAGAAGCTTATTATACTTTGACTTTGACTTCCTAAGGTAAAATTTTTGACTTTAATCGATCCTATGTGGATTTTCTTTGTATTTTGGCTTATCAAAATTTAGGGTGTGACACAAAAACAACCCACTAAGCAAATTCTCCAAAAATGACTATATCCCACTGAAGTACAAGAAGTGGCAGTAGAACACTTAGAACAATTCTTGACCAAGGATCAAAACATAATTCTAAAACTAGCACATAATCCTCTCAAATATATCCTACTGAATTTGACTTCATTTTTGTCTACAAGAACGATATCGAGTTAATGTGTAATATGCCTATGCAATGGTTGTCCAATCAATACAAGCACATATGTATATGCACCCCTTTTTCCTTTCTCTGTTATAACATGGATAAGAACTGGACAAGGTGCAAGCATCTTTTCATTTCCTAGATGCTCTTTAAACACTTATGGAAGCTCAATGGGGCATTTTATCAAATAGGTAACATGCAACAATCCAACAGATCTTCCTATCAAGCATTATACTTGTGAGACCTAATGTAACACCCCATATTTCAGTAATTGCCTATATTTCATTTAGTTTATAAAATTGTCATACTTTTAATACATAAAAATAGTTCTAGTATTATTTTGAAGCCCACGGTTCTAGTCCACACCTCCCAGAAATAAGAAAAAATAGTTTTTTTGTGTTGCAAATTATTTTTGAAAAATCCGATCTATCCAATGTGTTCAGAAGATGTTTTCAAGTGTCTGCGCGGGAAATCTTCAAAAAAAATACCGGGAAGGGCTTGATCCAAGCAATTTTTGCAAAAAATGTAAATATATATTTTTTGCGAAAACTGCTTGGATCAAGCTCTTCCCGGTATTTTTTTTTGAAGATTTTTCAATGTGAACCCTTGAAAACACCTTCTGAATACATTGGACAGATCGGATTGTCAAAAAAATATTTGGATCATGAGGTCCGAATTAGAACCATCCCCTATTTTGATATATATATATATATATATATATATATATATATATATGTATATATGTATATTGTAAGCTAGTTTGGTATCGGAAAGTAGAATGGGACACGTGTCAACGCTAGGAAGGATACTTAAGGAGAAAGAAAAGACTAATCCAGAAAGAGCGAGGTGGCGACTTATTAATGAGCATCATAATAATAATTAGGATCTTATCTTAATAGATATTCTTAAATTTTATGAGATTACATTGGATTATTATAGATTATGCAAAATATGAGGAGATTATATTAGATTCATCTAAACACTTGGATTGCTAGAAATACACACCTTCCATCCACACAATATACACACACAGTGTGCGACATCTATGGAGAAGGAAAAAATTAGAGAGAAAAAGAAAAAGAAGGGAAGAAGAAAAAAAAAGTCGGTCATCAAATCAAGGGCTCCGATTTAAAGTAAACCAGGTAGTATACAATATGCTCCTCAAATCTTTGGTGTATTTCTTTGTTTCTCTCATTTTGTACTTCCTTTGCTAACGTTACGCTTTTGTTGGATTCCATGTTACGATTGTGTTAAAACTGATATTGTTCAATGTGATGTTATAATCATGTTAAAATGCTAAGGGATTTGTTTGGTAAGTTGATCGTGTGGACTTATCAAGATCATGACCCAATAGCCGGGTATAAGCCAGAAGGAGGCTTGGCTTAGAGGTAGCCAAGAATAAAGTAAATGGAAGTTTGGCTCAGAGGGGGTGACGTCGTCCACTGGTCATGTACAAAAAAGGGCCTAGTATGTGGTTCAGTGATATGGATAGTGTTGATTGAATTTATTGATCGTTCCCCTTCTTTGTTGAGCAGTTATATTATGTCATATTGTATACATCCTATGTCACGCCCTCAAATTTAATAAACCAAATATACAAATTATCCACGTGGAAAAAGTCAAAAGTCTTACAATTTCCCTTTGAATAGTCAAAGTCAACAAATACATTCTCACCAATACGAATAAACGGGTTCTAACTACTAGCGATCATAGCCCGAATGCATAAATATCAAGTTTAAAAGTTATTACATTGGCCCAAATAGTCAAAAAGATTAACATGTTGAAGTTACAAAACCATCTTTCAAAAATATTAAACAAAGACAGGAAAATAACTTCGTGCATGTGCAAGCTCCATGTATGCATCACTTCACAAGCAACCCATCTCATGCTCCATGCTGAGTACCTGAAAATTGATAGATTGAGCTTACTAGTCCAGTAGGAAAGCTATTCTACCAACGCTAGGTGTATGAACATGATACATGCATAATGAATAAGTATGGGGATGGACACGACCAATGTACAAGGTTAAAATGAACAGAAGGCTATAATCCGACCAAGAAGTAACCAAAATGTAGCCAAGTGTCCAAAATACGTCTAAGTGTTCCAAAATAATTCTAAGTATTCAACCAAAGTCCAAGTAGTTACCAAAATTCTCATTTTTGCATATCAAAAACCAATTTTCGTCAAATACTCCAAATTAACCCAATTACATCAAAACCAACATTTCATAAGAAAATATTCATCAATTTTATTAGGGAAGTATCCCTCTGCCGGATTTCATAGTCTTTGTGCACCCTTGTCGAATTTCGTGGGCTCCGTGCACCCATGGATAGGGACACCAAACGAGTGATCCCTAGAGTTCATTTTATCCAATAATATCATCTCAAAACAATTTGTCTTTCAAAAGTTTCCACAAGTCCCATTTATTCCAAAAATTCACCATTTTCGCCAAAAAGCGTCAACCGACACGTGTTTAATCCATAAAACTAAGAAATTTGTTAAATCACGTGTCCAAAGATCAAATCTTTGATGTCAAGGTGAGTTCGGTGTTCGAAATGATTATACGGGTCAAAAACAAGAAGAAACAGACAATTGGAGGCCAAACGGACATCGGGGAACAAACCGGAACAATACAAATTTTGGGGTGGTTGCTGGATTTTCTGCCTGGGTGGCCCCAATCCCACCCGGGGGGCTCGGGCAATAGCTAGACCTCACAGACAAGCAAAATTTTCACCCCTTTGGGATGAAAAATGACCCCAAGTGCATATATGATGTATTAGGCCAAAAATTGGATATGTAGAGCAACAAATGGACATCAAATGAGTGTAAATCAACCATCAATTGCATCAAACAAGTACCAAAATCATAGATCACAAAATTAAGCTCAAACAAACCCATTTATGGGAGCAAATGATGAATTGGATGGATTTAAGCAACAAGAACAAGATATATGCTATACATCACATAGATACAATTAGATGGAGTAGAATTTGTCTTCCTACCTCAAGATTTGACCTTGAATTGAGCGAGAAAATGAAAGCCCTAGCCTTCAATGAGCTCCAACCTGAAATATGTGTTTTAGGTGCGAAACGAACACGATACGAGCTTCAATACGCGTAGAGGAGGTGATTTTATGTGTGGGTCTTGAAGGTGACTTGAAGGTTTGGTGAATTTTGGAGCTTTGAGCAAGCAAAAATGGAGGAGAGGAGAGAGAGAGGGCTATGGCTGATGAAGAAGAGAGAGGGGCTGATTTTCTTGCAAAAAATGAAAGAATAACTCATATATATATGCACATACCCTTTACACTTTCACCTTTAAACTTCCAAATGTACTTTAAACACACCCAATGCATTCTACCACTATCACATTGATCTCTCTTAATCAAAATTCAATTCCTCACATTTACCCAACATTATTCTGGAAAAATTATGCAAAATTATTGGTCCTTACATCCCGACTTAATCAATTTTTCATAATGGCTTGGAAAGTGAGAAATACGATGGGCTTGGCTGTTTGGAATCACAGGACCGATTCCTATTCGGAGAATTTTGTAAATGAAATTAATTTGTAATTTTATTTTACGAGAAAAGTCTATATTTTTATGTATAAAAGAAAGATTTTTGTAATGACTATGTAGTTTATTTATTTATTTTGATGGCTCTAATTATCAGGGTTGTCACACCTAATCTACTTAACCTCCTCGTAATAGTAATCTTAATTAACAAACAAATAATCAATTAACAATACAAAACTCGCCAAGCAAGTCAAGCACTACGATGAGATGGTGGAATTCATGGAGAAAGTCTCTGCCGCCGACTCCGAGGAACTCACCGTGGAGGAGCGTGCAACCTCTTCTTCGTCGATATCGAACTAGTGGTATGGAAGTGGTATTGTTGGTGGTTAAGATCCAAAACAAATTCCTAGTCATCCGGAAGATTTTCACAGCCATGTCGTTCGATGGCGACGTTGGTGTGGATACCCCGCAAAAATTCACCGAATTTTGAAAATGGTTTTGAAAATATGATTTTGATTTTAGAGTCGCCACCCGGGTTTAAGGACCGTACCCGAGAAACCAATTTTTTTTAAATGACTCTTTTGCCCTTATTTTGGAAAAAAGCTTTCAACGACACGTCACTAAGATTTTCCAGGTTCAGGAACTAAGTTACGAGGGGGGAAGGTTTTTAAGGCACCCCCTCGCCCGGTTGCGAAAACCGGTCTCTACTAAGTATTTAAGGGATTTTAGAAAAAAAAAACATTTATTTAATCAACTCTAACTCATAAACAAAATAAAAGAAGTACATATGCAAGGATCATTACAATTCATCGTATGAAAGTGTATACTTGTGAATGTGTAGATGACACAATATGATGGTATAATGACATAAATTCTAGTAATAACAACTACAAACTATGAATAAAATGAAATAAAAACTTGTTTTGAAACCTTTTTTGCAAAATCAGATCTAGCTTTCTTGTTTTCTTTCAAGCATCTGAAGGAATATTTCAAACGCCTGAAGCTGAGAGGATCGGACGCCTGAAAGAGACTTTAGGCGCCTAAAGCTACTGTTTCAGGTGCTTACCCAAACTCATTTTCACCTCTGTTTTGCCTTTGAAACTGGTAGAATAAACCATTTGAGACCATTTTTTGGGAAATACAATCTGATCTTTGAACTTTCCTTCAAGCACCTAAAAAATGTGTTTCAAACGCTTGAAGATGAAAGGATGAGGCGCTTGAAAGGGCTTTCAAGTGCCAGAAGCTAATGTTGCAGGTGCTTGATCAAACCTACTTTCACCTCTGTTTTGCTACTGGAACAAGTAAAATAATGGTGTTAAAACTCTGTTGAGAGGCAAACAAACTGGAAAGCTTCATCTAACAACTCATTTGTACCATAAAACACCATTTTTTCCTTAAAAAAAAGGGGGAGTTTTTCATCCATTCAAATAGCAAAACAGAGGCTTTTCAATTCATTCATGCAAAGCAAATGACCTCTACTATGGATTTTGAGATAAATGGGCGGGTTTTGACCCCATAGATGATCATTTACTTCCTTGAAAACGTGGTTTTTCACCTTTTGGAGTGGAAAACAGAAAGCAAATAGTTTGTTCCTGGGATTTAAACCATCATCATCATAAAAATAGACCAAAAGAAAACATTTTAAGATGGAAAATGATAAAAATGAACAAGGCTTGAAGTTGTTGCTTCAGATGTCGAGCAAAAATGCTCTTTTGATGTGTTTAAGTCATGATAAGCCCATTATTGGTATCAAGAACCAACGTGGACCTACTGACTTCCCTCAATAAGAGCTTTGTCACACTGATTTGGTAGAACCACTACCTTTTTTAGCTTGAAATGGATGATTGAACTTTGAGAATAGGTTTTTGGGTGGATGATAGAGGTTGAGATCAGATTATAAACTAGTTTTGGGGGATTTCTTGAAAGGGGAATGGCAAACTCAAGTGAAATGGAGTTTTTCGGTGGAATGTAAGTGGGTTGGAGTTGATTTTAGACTTTTTTTGTGGTTTTTATGAGAGAGAAGTAGCTGGTTGTTGTGTATTTTTTTTCAGAAAATGATGGAACCCCCTCAAAGGAGGGGTGTGGGAGTTTATATAGAGCTCTAAAGGTTGGTTTAGGTGCCTTAGGGGTTGGTTTAGGCATAGACGTTCCTCCTTTGCAGAATTAGCCAAAATCGCATCATAATCATTACATCCCACTCAAAATTTAAAAATTTTGGAAATGTGCTTCAGGCGCCTGAAGGGAAGGCTTTAGGTGCACGAGAAAGGTTTAGGCGCCTAAAGGTGATGCTTCAAGTGCATGGGGGAGGTTTAGGTGCCTAAAGGAGAATGGTTCAAGTGCATGAGAAAAGTTCAGGCGCATGAAGGAAAGTGCTTCAGGCACATGCAAATGCGTTTCAGATGCATGGAATGGGTTCAATGGTTTCTTTTGGTTTTTGGTTTGGAAGTATTTTGGTAGTATTTCAGATGCATGGAATGGGTTCAATGGTTCCGTTTGTCCCGGTTCGGAAGTCGATTCAGTTCGGAGACCTATACGTACAGATTCTACACACAAGTCACAAACTATCCGACTATCCAGATCTACACACAAGTCACAAACTATCCAACTATACACAGATTCTACACACAAGTCACAAACTATCCAAATCTATACGTATCTTGAAAAATCTAAAATACATTTACAGATGTGTACGTATCTTGAAAAATGGAAAAGCATACCGTATGCATACGCATATAAATTTACAGTTCTTGAGAGAAATCAATATTACAGATCTAGAAAAATCGATTTGATTACAACTTAGTAAATATGAGTGAGAGAGAGATGATATACGGACAGTATATACACGATATGCTATCTCTTCAATCTCTGTGTGAGGCGATGGAAAATTGGAAATGGTAGAGTAGAGAGAGAGAGAGGAGGAGGAGAGGGCCACTGCATAGATTTTAGAGAGAGAGAGAGAGAGACGAAATGGGGTGGAACCTCCAAGAATAAGATATGGCCTCATCTCCAACGTTAAGTATATATATAGGATCCCGTTCTATTAAGGACTCCCTTAAACTTGTAATTTACAGATCTCATGGATCGGGATTGAATCTCGACAATCCGAACTGCTCAATGTGTTTAAAACGTGATTGTAAGGGTCACCATGAGAATTGTAAAAAAAAATAAAAATACTCGGAATGGCTTCATTCAAGCATTTTTTGATAAATTATATATGTACGGTTATTATGAAAAAACGCTTGGATGAAGCCTTTTCGGATTTTTTTTTTGATTCCTCGCGTTGGCTATTGAAAACATGTTTTAAAACACATTGGCGGTTCGGATCGTCAAAATTTGGTTCAAAAAATCAAAAAATGGGTGGTCCTCACATAGGAGATCCTTGAGGGAGTTCTCAATAGAGTATTTTCCTTTATATACTCCTATATAGTACTAAATATTAACTGCATAATAAATAAACTTATTTCCTGCTGAATACCAAAGACAATTGCTAGCCAAGTGGATAAGGTGGTGGCACTCTACGTATGGTGTTGAGTGTTCAAACCCTGCCTCATACGTATTGAATGTATATATTATTATATACCAGTTCGGTTCGAGAAAAAACCCTCTGAACCGAGAACCGGCTGGTTCTCTAAATTTTCATAATTCATGAATCGGGAACCGAATCGGACAGTGTAAGAACTGAAAAAATAACAAGTTTATTCTGGTTCACCGGTTCCTTTCGGTTTGATTTTTTTTTTTGTACAACCACCTAGTTTGTTCATCTAAGAGCATCCCCAACAGTCTCCCTAAATTTTTCTTTAAAAAAGTCATTGAACAGTATATATTTTTCATTCTACAAATCCACATCTCCAACAATCCTCTCTATTTTTTAATAAAATATGATATATGGGGGAAAAGTAGGAGAGAGAGAGAGAGAGAGAGAGAGAGAATAAAAAAAGAAAAGTAATTTGGAAAGTTACGACAGAGTGATGGAGGGAGAGAGAGAGAATACAAAAAAATGGGTATGAAGTAAATAGTGCCTCCCCAAATGGAGAGGTTTTTAGGGAGGCACTTAGCAATTTCTATTTTAGGGAGAGGTAAAGGGAGTCTCTTGAAGTTAAATTTTGGGCTTTGGCTCCCTAAAATAGAGACGGGAGGGGTTTGAGGAGCCTTGTTGGGATTTTCTGAGAGTATCTTCACTTTTTACCCAAATCCTACATCAAACTCCAATTTGAGTAAAAAACATCAAAAACCCACTTCACTCCTTCACCAAATTTGATATTACTCAAAATTTTCACCAAATTTGGTGAGAACCAAATCCAACATCAAATTTTGAAGGCTATTTTTTCCCCCTTCAAATTTGCAACAATGCCGTTAATGAGACTTTTACTCAAGGGTCATGCTAAAGGGTGTCATAGTACACCCGTTAAAGGTGCAAAAAGTACACTTTTGGAGGTCTCACTTGTACAAAAAAGTATAATTTGAAAGTACACTTGTACTTTAAAGTAGAAGTGTACTTTTTGGTACTCTTAACCGGTGCACTATGACACCATTAGCTTTTGCCCATATATATGCCTATATTTGCTTTTGCCCATTGGAGTACTCCATACAAAATCATGTTTTTACTTAAATTTGGGTAAGGGGTAAAGATGCTCTAAAATCTCAAGTTTGGTTTCTCTTACTAGCAAATTCTTAGGGCCTATGGGCATGTCCGGTCGTTACTGCAAAGGCTTCAGAATTAGTCAAGATTTGCACAAGCTGACCACCGAAGTGGAACTAACAGTAAAAATAAGGAGGGGCCATTCCATCTTTTTCCTGAATATTCGGTTATAAAAAAATAAAATTCTCGTTAGTTTGTTTGATTGAAACTTAACATATGGCCTTCAGTTGGGGTCAGTGGATTTCCCTTTTCACATGGGATTTTCTTTCCTTGTATTCTTTTGCTACTTGAGCGTACGAGAAGTTCTGTAAAATAAAGTTTGCTGGTGTGCGAACTTTTCTTAAAACCAGTTGGAACTAAAACAGAGGAACGGGGCATTCCGAGAATCGAACTCGGGACCTCTCGCACCCGAAGCGAGAATCATACCACTAGACCAAATGCCCGCTTGTGTTAACACGTCCTCATCTTTAAATTTTATCTTATTCGTTTTTGTGTCTCTTAGCTTTATGCTGTATAATTTGTTGATTCATTGGCCATCACTTTTGTGATTCGTAGATGAAGGTTACTATATATTATAAATATTTTTTCCCTCCCTACTTAGGTTAGATTATTTTTTCTTATGTACCTTTCTTACTGATTATTCTCACTGAGGGGATAAATTAGGAATATCACAGCAAGTCTCTTAGAAAAAAAAAACCTAACACTATGTTTGACTGAGAGTTTTAAGAAAAATATTTTGAGATAGTGTTTTGATGAATTTTTGAAAAAAAGTAATAATTAGAGAGAGATGTAATAATTGAAAAGAGATAGAGGAAGAAATGAGAATAATGATTGGAGAGAGAGCATAAATTTGGCTCATGACCCATAAGGTCTGCCAGGGGCTTTACAGAAGCTCAAGCCCGCCAAATCGAGGGGCATTTCGACTTTTCGTAAAATTTGGAATTTGGCCTAAGAATTTTAGCTATAACCCGTTTGCTCGCCCGTAGGCCGATACACTTTTAATGCATTATTGCATGGTTAATGTACATAAGATATAATATATGATCTACCAAAAAAAGTATAATACACATAGTTGGATAAATGAGTGTAACTATGTGTATATATCTCGGAGTAAAGTTTTAATAGGAAACTAAACATACGCATTGAAATTTTGAGATGGTATTCAACTTTGACCATCCAACCGAATATATGCACTAATGGTGGAGATTATAGACAATGGTTTGATTGTCAAATTTCAAAAAAAAAAAAAAAAATCAGCAATGTTTACCCTTTTAAAAGGTATTCAACTTTGACCATCCATTTGTTGCATAGGTAACAACTGCTCATGGTGTACTATTGTTACATTATAATATTATATGGTAAGCTAGACAATGTTTAGCTGTAATAAAAAAAAGTTTCTCCAAAAAGGTTAATTTTGTAAGAAAAAAATATATATGTAAAAAAGGTCATTTGGCCTTCAAATAAATAATTTAATGCCCAACCCAACCCTCTTGAAGACTGGCCCGCCTACCTTGCTTGGTAGGATAATTTCGTGGGCGAACGGCTTGGCCACTTTTGAAGATATTTCACGCCTGGGCCCATTAAAAAGAAAAGGCCCGCTTAGCCTAGCCCATGGGCAAACTTGAGTTGAAAGTTCACCAGCGGGCCACCCGGCTCGGCCCGGCCCGATGATGACCCTTAAGTATGAGTAGATAGATAAATGTGAATAATGATTGGAGAGATAAAAGATGGTGAAAGAATCATTTTGAGTTTTTTTTTGGAAATGTGAAGTGAACACAGAAAACATTCGTAGAGTTTTTTTTTTTTGTTCCTTTCGTAACAAATGTTTGTTTAAAATTGGAACTGTCCAAAATACTTTTGGACGGTTGAGATACGCGACGGGTACTACTACGTGATATCCGTCTGACACCTAGGGATGGAGCCAGGATTTTACCTTTGTGGTGACGAAAATATGTACTCAAAAAATAAAAAGACAAACTGTATTACAAATATTCATCTACTCTATGAAAAACTATAATAACATAAAAATCTAGTGGTGGCGAGTCTATATAATTTGGGGATAAAAATCTATTTTCTATGTAATAATTGTATTTTTTGAAAACCTTGTGGTGGCGGCCGCCACCACTTGTCCCCCCTTGGCTCCATCCTTGCTGACACCCCAGTTTTTCTCCAATTTGAAGCCAAGGTTTTCAATCTAAATGTTTTTAAAGAATTTTCTTTGCGTCTTTGGAATTACGTGTACATTTTTTCGGTTCTTTTGATAAATAAAATACATCAACAAACCAAGTCATAAATAATTTATGACATGGAATTTCGCTTTTAATATAATGCCGGAACATATTTATCTTATAAACATAAAGTGAATCTATCAAATGACACAATATTTGACGCTTATTTTGACACATCTTTTTTTTTTCCTTCTAGTTTTCACTGTGAAAATTCCGAACCGTAGATCTTGTTTAAATGAGTAAAATAGGAGGCCCTGCAAAATTTTAGCTCAATCGGATATCGGAAAGTGCTTGATCCAATTACTTTTGCAAAAACTGTGACCTAAAATAGTGTTTTAAAAATTATTTGGATCAAATACTGACCGATATCCAATTGAGCTGAAATTATGCAAGATCTGTTATTTTACTCATTTAAACAAGATCACCGGTTCAAAACTTCACAGTGGGGCCCAGAAATGTAAGGTGTCAACTTAAGCGTCAAAATAAACGTTAGCGGAACTGCCCTGAAACATAAATTATCATACTGAATCGAAACCCATTTGCATAGTAACATGCAACAATCAAATGTTTGGCGAAATTTGATCTACATGATTTTAGTTAAGGCCTAGTTTTCGAAAAAAATTTATCAATCAAGTTGTTAAAAATCAACTATGATTTTAGTGAATGAATTTACCAGGTGCTAAAATAATGATTTTGAAATAAAAAAATGAAGTGGTTCCGTGTGTTATTTTTTGATTTTTTCATATCAAATTAAAGTATTCCTCGTGTACTTTAATTCGGTGTGAAAAAATTCAAAAAAAAAAATAGAAATAGTTAATTTTTTAATTTGAAAACCATAATATTAGCATCTGGTGAATTCATTTGCTAAAATCTAGTTAATTTTAGCAACTGGGTAACTAAATTTTTTTGAAAAACTAGGCCTAAGTTGATGTTTTTTTATGAACTCGAAAAACTTACAAGGTTCGATCCTAAGGACGAATTGGAGACCCAGAAATAACTTCAAAGCATAGTGCAGTGTGTTACACTTTTTACTTACTTTTTAACTTGCAAAATATGAAATTAGGAGTCAGGACTCTTATAGTAACGTTACGGACACGGAAAATATTTCAGTAATGTGCCCGTGGCCTCAGGCCGTCCATCTGTGTTTTAGACGGCTCAGATTTGTTGCACTGGCGGCTCCACCCTATGGGGTGGATGGTCACATGACCAACCTAAAAAAAAATGTGTTAATAATACATGTAAAAATTTGTATAAATTTTAAGTTAGTTCATGTTTTGAACACCCAGCCGAAATATAAATGAACACTCAGTGCAAAATTAAATAAACACCCACCAACAAATCAGTCTACTTTGAACAACCTAAATTACATCCCGTTATAACCCAATCATAGGTGACATAACATATAAGAAAATGTGATCAATTGAAATGCTTTTTCTATTTTGTTGTTATATTTCATCTAGGAATTTTATTTAATATTTTGTTTGAAAACTTAGTCCTATACTATAAACAACACACACTGCAATTTAAGTGATTTACAATTGAATACTTAATATCATCTAAAAAAAGATAGACATCTTAATGACAAAAAAATAGAGAGGAAAAAATATCTATTGATATCGTTGTAGTGTAGTTTTTCTTAGAGTAGATAATCCAAAAATAAAAATATATGTTTATAAAGATCCGTGCAAACGTATTCGCTACATAATTTCCTTTAAAAATAAGCATTTTATGCTCCTGTTTGATTTAGTTTTGGAAAAAATATAAAAAAACTGAAAACAACTACAACGTTTTAAGTGTTTTGTATTTTTGAGGTCACATTATACACATTAGTATATGAAATTTTGTGAAGATATGATTGATTGGTTAAGCTAGTTGAGTTAAAGGTAATTTCTGAACACCTTGTTAAAAATTTCTGGAGCCGCCACTAATCTGTTGGGTAGTTTGGTGACATTTTTACACATTTTGAAAATAAATTTACGTAATTGATCGAAACTGTCCAAAATACAAATGGATGGTCTAAATGAGCCGATGAGTGTGCCCACCTGGCAATGAAATATTTCTCCACTGACACAGAACATCTAAATACACACTCGTACACAAATGCAATTGAAATCATTTGAGTACGCGAGCTCCAAAGGTTCCAAGATGACCTATTGCAAACACATGTAGTCTCTCTACGTCTCTCTCTGATCCCGAGCAGTTTTCCAGTACCGAGAGGGTACTAGTGGTACCGCTTGATGAATCTAGGTCGTTCTTTTGATTTTGGACGGTCCGGATTTAAAAAGAGAAAAACGAGAGAGAAAGAGGAGAGAGAGTGAGGAGAGAGAGTGTTCCAATCCTTGAACGGCTCGTATGTAACATTTGAATATGATAGAGGCTTGGCCACATGCTACTCGGTAGGTACCAAATTTTTTTCCTTCTCTCCGGCTCGTTTGTTGAATACGTGACGGATGTAAGAGCATCCACATTGGCAAAACCAAAACCAAAAAGTTGCTAAAGTTTGCAATGTTTGTTTAAAAAAATGCTCACATTGGAATAACCAAACTTAGCAACTAACCAAATTTTGTCACTTGGATAACCAAAACTAGCAACCTTTTGCCAATAACCAAATTTAATGGACCCCACATCTACCCAATCAAGTACACCCACCATTACACAAAATGACAAAAACCTTCTCTCTCCTCTCTCAACAATGTTTTCAAAAGTTTAATTTAAAAAACTTTTTTTCTTTTTCAAAAGTTTAATTTTAAAAAATTGGTTTTTTTCAAAAGTTTATTTTAAAAAACTGTTTTTTTCAAAAGTTCATTTTAAAAAACTATTTTTTTTTTCAAAAATTCCTATTAAAAACTGTTTTTTTCAAAATTTCTTTTTAAAAAAACAGTTTTTTTTTCAAAAGTTCATTTTAAAAACTGTTTTTTTCAGAAGTTTATTTTTAAAAACTGTTATTTTTTCAAAATTTATTTTTAAAAACTGTTATTTTTTCAAAATTTATTTTTAAAAACTGTTTTTTTTAAAACCGTTTTGTACTTAAAGAAAATTTTAAATTTTTTTTTTTAAATTTCAAAACTATTTTTTGTAGTTTGAAAAAGTAATGTGGCAAGTTTTGTTTATCATTTGAATAAGTGATGGAGGGTGTCCATTATTTTTGGTTATTGACAAAAAACACCAATGTGGGACTTGACATTGCTAACTTTAACAACCTCTAAATGGATAACTAAAAGCTTATGTGACAACTTTTGATTATCCAATTTTGGTTAGACCATTATGGATGCTCTAACAAGATAAATTGACGTACTCCAAAATAAGATGAAGAAGTTTGTTATAAGGAGAGCAGAGTAGGGATGGAAGGGCTTTAATTTCGGACAAAATGATGGCAAGGAATCCACCCACTACCACCGCTGCGACATCTTGCGCGCCTTTCGCTGCGACCCACAAGTCTCTCTCTCTCTCTCTCCTTTTCATATCTTTTTCTCTCTCAGTTGTTACTGAGAGGGAGGTAGAAAGCAGAGAAAAGGTTAAAGAGAGGGAGAGGGAGGAAAAGAACAACTAAGGAAAATATTGGGTTTTCCTTCTTTTCTCTTTTTGTTGATCTGGATCTTTCCCAATTAGGGTTTTCGAAGATCCCCAAATGGCATTTGTTGGAACGACCCAAAAGTGCAAGGCCTGTGACAAGACTGTGTATCTAGTTGATCGATTAGCAGCAGATAACCGCATTTACCACAAGGCTTGCTTCAGATGCCACCACTGTAGAAACACCCTCAAGGTACCCACCTCTCTCTCTCTCTCTCTCTCTCTCTTAATGTTACAATACAGATGTATTCGGAATCGTTTCATGCACGTGAATGCACTTGGGACTCACACACATTAGACGGGGTATACCGTATACGTTTCTGAATATGTCTGGGTGTCCGGTCTGTGTACGTAGTATTTTTAGTCTATCTCGCACACGCTAGTAAGGGCTGACAAACGACCCAATGAATTCAGCAGTGGAATGGTCTGAAAATTTAACGAGTATCTAACATACATGTTTATCGGGCGAGGTGATGTGCTTTAATCCAAACCATTTTGGAGAAGCCCAAATTTATAAATTACGATATGCTGAACGAGCCGAATAGTAGTTGGTTCAAGCTTCTTTTTCTAAGTACCAAACCAATCTTGAATGAGTTTTTAACCAACGAAGACAACTCGAAATTGAGATCAGTCCTAATTTTGAACTTGGACAATACACTGTGATTCTAACAATAAATCTGTCTCACCTGGTGGGGGAAATTATTTTGCATGATCAGAATTCACAATGTGATTATTTTTCCATTGGTACTTGTGACATTATTGTTTGATTTGTCATGCTCAAGCCTGTGCTTTATTATCTTTCATTCCAGGGATGCGAATTGTTCTTGTATGCGTATGTAACCATGTGGTCTAATGTGCGATATGAGAGAGGTAGGCTGTCTAGATTAGACTACATGCAATTTGGGTGTAGAGCAATTTCCATTTAACACATCCAATAAAAATAGCAGCCGTGTTGAGGATACAGATTTCTGAACGCAGATTCAGACTGTCCGATGAACGTAGCTCCCACACGACGTGCATGGGATCCCAAGCTAATCGAACTGCTCTGGACACATCTGTGTCCGGATCCCTAGTCTTTGATGATAAAATTAATAATCTTAGATCACATTTATTGGAGCACTGTGCCCCTCTCAAAGATTGTCCGGTCAAAGCTCCATTTATCCTACATTACATTCAATTGGTTTTTATCCCAATGTTGTTAAGATGTGATCTCCAACATCTGGGCAGCACTAGATGTACTAGTTTTCCCTATATGCAGAGCATTCAAGTCAATAGGAATATATAGAATAAACCATGAACTGCATTCTTATGAGGAGAAGTTAAAAGGGAGGACTCTAGTGGAATTCACGTGAAAGTCGTGGGGATATAAGAGAAATTTACCCATACTTCAACGATAAGTCTATCAAATTCTAATTTATATTACTGTTAGAAGTTACAAGAAGAAAAAAAAAAGGAGGAAGCTTTACAAGTTTTGGATATAAATGACCTCAAAAAGTTGTTCTTGGGGATAATATGCTGAAATGTCTTATTTGCAGCTCGGCAACTTCAACTCTTTTGAGGGAGTGCTTTACTGCAGGCCTCACTTTGATCAGCTCTTCAAGAGGACTGGGAGTCTGGACAAGAGTTTTGAAGGTATTACCTAATTGTAAATTTAGACAGCAAAACAATTCGTTTGGCTACAATGAACATTGTTATCTTTTCTCTATAAATTTAGACGTCCTCAAGCCGCTTTTTCTTTCTTCCAAATTCCAGGAACACCAAAGATCTTGAAACCTGAAAAGCCCGTTGATAACGAGGTAATTTGATTGCAATCTAAAGCCTTGCTATTTACCAGAAAAAATCTGTTATATACCGCAGTTTAAGTTTTCTATAGTTCTTGTTATTTAGCTTGGAACTTCTGTACTTTTGCCTTTTGAGACAAATCTTCTGGCTCTTGCTGTAACTGACTAGGACATGAAATGTGTTCCAACAGAATACTACTGCAATCAAGGTCTCAAATGTGTTCGGTGGAACCAGGGACAAATGTGTGGGCTGTAGCAAGACTGTTTATCCAATTGAAAAGGTAACATGATTGAAATCATGTATTGTTTATCGTTCCAATGCGTATCCAAAAATCCATGGAAAAAATACTATACGTAACGTTGGAATAAAAATTAAATTATATTCTTGTTTTGAGGATCAGAAACAATTTTTTTTTAAGGTGATGGCCTGATGGATCAAGGGACTGGGGTTCAAATCTCTGACTGTGAGCGGTCAACGGCAGAGCCACCTTGTGGTAGGTGAGGTCAAGTGACCCCATGGCCTTCCAATCCCACAAAATTGGCAACCTTTATTCGTGTTTGGGAATGCTTGTCATGTAGGAGAAACTAACAATTAATTTACCAAAAAAAAAAAAAAAACTAACCATTATGCTCTAGGCATTTGGCCTCACTACCCAACATTACTGGGTCTGCACTAACATGTTTAGTGCAACTGTCCAAATTCTTAGGGTGCTTTTTAGGTGGGTGGTGTCCTAGTAGAGTTGAGGGTTTTTCGGTTTTTTTAGGTTGTTTTTGCTTTTTGGTTGTTTTAGGTGTTGGTTTTATTTTATTTTATTTTATTTTATTACTTTAGGTGTCGGGGCTTTTTGGTTGGCGTCCTGCTGTCCTTGTATTTTTGGTTCTGGGCCTCGGGTCCTTTTAATCTCTGTTTTTTTCCTTTTCTAAGATTAATAAATAAAAGAACTGTCCAACTATCCTAATATGGACGTTCACAATCGATTAGGGATCTAACATCTATTTTCCCATAGATGACGAAACCTGAAAGCTGCACAGGAACATCGAATCTCATGGGAGGCCCCCGTGATTACAGTATCTGAAATATATTTGTGTAAATGTGGATGTAGGTCTCGGTGAATGGAACTGCATACCACAAGAGCTGTTTCAAGTGCACATATGGAGGTTGTACCATAAGCCCATCAAACTACATTGCACATGAGGGAAGACTCTACTGCAAGCATCACCACATCCAACTGGTCAAGGAGAAAGGCAATTACAGCCAGCTCGAGGCCGACCTCGAGAAAGATTCTGTGCCTGCTTCCATGGAAATTGCTGCTGAATCTTGATCTATACAAGACCAAATTTTCCTCTCCCTCCCTCTCCATCTCTCTCTCTCTCTCTTACGGGGAGATGGAACTTAATTGATGCCTTTTGGTTATTTGACTCCTTAAATTTGTTGTTGGAAGCTTGTTTCTGCAGTATGTGAATATTGTATTTGTTTCATTAACTTCATTGCATTTTCGATTGTAATTTCAAGAGCACAAACAGATGCGATCACTATAATTTTCCATTCACCGTTATATAACTAATGATATTAAATTAATTTCAAGCGGAGGGCCTATCATAGTTGCTACTGGGGTTTCTTAAGCGTTTGTTTCTTAAGCGTCTACTGGGGGTTTCTTAAGCGTCACCTAGGCGTTGCACTATCGCTGAGCTTGGGTTGCCTTGGAGTTGCACTATTATCTTGGCCCGGCACACCCCACCCAAATCAAATTCCAAATTTTGCTGCAGGGGCTTATAACCAATGAAATTGACATATAATAACACTTTCAGACACAAAACTCGTGCAATATGCACAACGAAAATAGATACCACACAATTGAGCTACCCCATAAAAATAGACCTGTCTCTCCAAATAGATGTCACGTTTATCATCCTATTCTACTAATGAATTTTCCAGAAAGAATTGGCATTAAGGGGTGACCTTTGGAGTATTTGGAGAGGGCTCAGGCTTGTGTGGGACACAGTTTTGTGTCGTGTGGTGTTGAAAATATATCCACCGGTGGCTCTCCATGTGATTCAAATCAACATCCCCACTGATCCGAATTACAAACTGATAAATGTTGATCAATGAGCAATTTAGGATGGGTTAGACTTGTAACCTAACCTTTTTTGGTTGGATGGAAGTTAAAGACTATGCACATTTTCAAGCTGGGTTGGGGTCTTCAGCTAGACCAGAGACCAGAGAGGACAAGTGTTTCGTTAGAGGCTTGGTCCATTGAACCAGTGGCGGCTCCAGGAATTTTTAATAGGGTGTTCAAAAATTACTTTTACAGTTAATTGGGATAAGGTTTAAAAGAAGGGTCTAAAATCGCATTTAGTCCAGCCTAATTTTCCGTAATATGAGGACATAAATACATTTTTTTTAGATTCTAAGATCCACGGATTAACAAAAATGTCGTGTCGTGCGCGTCTCTTTCTATTTCTTTTCTGACGCACTACTCCGAGACTCTCTGTTCGACATGCGCATCCCTCTCTCTTTCTTTCTGATGCACACCTTCCTCCATTTTGGCCTCTCTCTATACATTTTATAGCATTGGCTCCTCTTTCACTTGAATTAGTACAGTACTTTCCATGTAGAAATTCTGAATAAAGTTGAAACCTAGCATTGACCACTTAAAAGGCAAGCTTCACTTTCACCATTTGCTTTTGGAAAATGATATGGGTACACCACTTTTACACATCACATACACGGGAAGGTGATGTGGTAGATGAGGAGAAGCCCAAATGTGTGTCTCACCTAAAAAATGAGGTTCTTCTCTTCCGCCACATCACCTTAGTGTACATGTATGATGTACCCGTAACATTGTTGCTTACTTTTCGACTTTCACATATGGAAAATGTTAACCAATGCTAGTGTTTTTTATTCGGCTTCTAAAGAAAACAAACAGAACAACACTAGCTTGTTCCCCACAAAGATAAAAATACCAACTGATCTAAGTAGCTCAAAGATGACCAACTGATCTATCCAACTGATAGTGTTGGTTTTAGTCAACTTTAAGAAAACATATACCAAATATATATATTTATTCCATATAGAAATTGTTGGATAGATCTCACTGAAAACTTTAATAAGATGTAAAAAAAATCTAAAAATTATATTGTAAATTCATTTTTTTAGTTTTAAAATTGCATATAGTTTCATAGTAGACTATCAAATTGGGACAGAGGGAGTACCATTTTAACACCTTCACTGTGAATTGATTGAAAATAGAATACCATTTGGTTTAGTTAAAGAAACAAGTGTCCCAAATAATTTTTGGCGATTCAAAACACCCAGCTGAGGAACTAAACCATTAAATTTACATGATTTGTGCATGAAACAAAGGACAGATTGCAACAAACTACCATATATGTTTGCTTTCCTGACATGATACAAAGTACAGATGTATAAATATTTGGTAATCTGTCTTGACAAAAACAATTGAAAAGGAAAAAAATTATGATCTAAATCCTTTTGTTTAACAAAGACGAAAATGAGACACTTCGTTCAATGTGGACAAAAAATTGACTAAAACCAACAAATGCGAAAGAAATTTAACCAATAGAGACAAAAAAAAAAAACTTTAGGGTGAGAATAATTAACAATAGGGGTAAGAAATTTGGGACGGAGGGAATAATTTTTTCAAACATTTTTGGGTAAAACTTGTAATACATATTGTCAAAATTATTACAATCTATTTTTTCAAACACGCATAAAATAGACTTTGAGAAATAATACTAGACTACCACAAATTACCATATATGTTTGCTTTGTTGGCCTGATACAGAGTACAGATCAACACATATTTGGTAATCTGTTACTGTTATTGGCATGAAACAGAGGCCGGATTGTAACAGATTAACATAAATGTGTTGTTTTGCTGGCATGATATAGAGTACAGATTTACACATATTTAGTTATCTGTTGCTGTTATTGGCATGAAATAGATGCTAGATTAGAATAGATTACCGTATATGTTTGCTTTGTTGGTATGATATGGAGTACAGATTTGCACATATTTGGTTATCTACTGCTGTTATTAGCATGAAACAGAGGCCAAATTGTAACAGACTATTATATATGTCTGCTTTGTTGGCATGAAATATATAATACATTTACACATATTTGGTAATCTGTTGATTTTATTGGAATTAAACATAAGATAAATTACAACAGACTACCATATATGTTTACTTTGTAGTATTTTGTCAAGATGTCAATTAATACTAAAGCCCAAGGAAGTGCACAATACCTTCTTGATACTGTAACTTGCAAATTCTCAACTTACCTCCTAGCCTCTCAAGTTTTTTTTTTTAAAGAAAAGAAAGAGGAAAAAAATATGCACTCTAGTACATTTTATAAGGGTATTTTAGCATTATTCCTTACTTAAACATAGGATAGATTATAACAAACTACCATATATGTGTGTTTTGCTGACTTGATATAGAGTACAAATCTACACATATTCAGTAATCTGTAATTGTTAATGACATGAAACAGAGGCTAAATTGCAACAGACTACCATATATGTTAGCTTTGATGGCTTAATACAGAGTACAAATCTACACATATTTGGTAATCTGTTGCTATTATTAGCATAAAACAGAAGCCAGATTACAACAGACTACCATATATATCTGCTTCGCTAACATGATATAGAGTACAGATCTATACATATTTGGTAATCTGTTGTTGTTATTAGCATAGAACAGAGACCAAATTACAACAGACTACCATATATGTCTAGTTTGTTGGCATAAGCACTCTAATGTACCTTTTACAATTTTCAATATAGCTATAACTATTTTTATACATTTTTTACACATTTCAACACATTTTTTTAACATAAGCCTATGAGGCTTATTTTAGCATTATTCCTTACTTAAATATTGAATTGAAGTAATTAAATATAAAAAAATAACTAATAAGTGTATTTATACTAGTCAATTACCTATATATTTCCTTAAAAAATCAACATACAAGGGTATTTATGCCATCATTTTTTTGTATAATAGAAAAATCAACAAATAACAATATATGTGCTATTCGAGAAAAAAAAATACAGAAAGACATATTTTGTATTAACAGATAACGTTATTTGCGCAACCAGATCTTAAAAAAATGAAAAATTTATTTTCTGTGTTTGTCAAACAAGGCCCTTCCCGAGGGTCAACAGATAAGGTAATCTGCGCAACCAGATTTGAAAAAAAATGAAAAATTCATTTTTTATGTTAGCCAAACAAGGCCCTCCCCAGAGGTTCAACAGATAACCTTATCTGCGCTATCAGATCTGGGAAAAAAAAATTGAAAAATTCATTATTTGTGCTAGCCAAACAAGGCCCTTGTGAGGGTATTTTTGTCACCTATTGCCCAAATGTCCTGTTGGCATTATGGAAAAAATTGATGTCCTTATTGCATGAATAGCTCTTATATTATGTCCTCCCAAAGAACGGATCCTTAAATTTAACTTTACTAGCTTAACTAATCAGTCATATCTTCACAAAATTTTATATACTAGTGTGTACAATGCAACCTCAAAAATACAAAAACACGTAAAACGTTGTAGTTGTTTTCAATTTTTATTTATTTATATTTTTACCAAAGCAAAATCAAACAGGAGCATAAATATGCTTATATTTTTTAGGGAATTAGGTAGCGAATACGTTTGCACGGATCTTTATAAACATATGTTTTTATTTTTGAATTGTCTGCTCTAAGAAAAACTACACCATAACGATACTAATAGATATTTTTTTCCTCTCCATTTTTTTTTGTCATTAAGATGTCTATTTTTTTTTGAGATTATATATTAAGTACTCAATTGTAAATCACTTGAATTGCAATGTGTGTTGTTTATAGTATAGGACTAAGTGTTCAAACAAAATATTAGATAAAATTAGAAGGACGTAGTAAATGAGTCTTTATTTTAACAAGGACATCAACTTTTTCTTTAATTCCAAAAGGACAAATCACATACACATTTTAAAAATGCTCCCACTAGCCAAGGAAAGTGCATAAATCCCCAAACTTAATAAAAGTGCCAAAACCTAAATCCTAATGTAATTCTGTATGAAAGTTGCCTAAGCACCCTGCGCAGATCCTATTAAAGAGATCTAAAACCCTAGGTATCTATGAAAGTCGCAGTAAACCATTAAAATCCTATAATAGGAAGTGTCACTTAAACCCTAGGCATCTCTATGAAAGTCTTCTAAAATACTAAGCATTCTATATAAAAGTGTCTAAACAACTAAAATCCTATAATGAAAAGTGCACCCTAAGTGCCTAAATCCAAAATGCCTAAACCTACTATAACCTACCCCAAAGTTGTTCTAACCCCCTCAGAAAATCAACTCCAAATCAACCCAGTCCCAAAATTTAATAGACAGTTAATTTTAGGTGTCTAACCCATGCATGTGAGAGAGAGAGAGAGAGAGTCGGGTACGAAAATGAAAGTGACCGCATGACCTGTCACTTTAAGGGTTATTAGTCAACAGGAAATGGGAACACGAAATGGAAAAGTGACGTGGGACGCGGGGGCACATGTGACTTGTGACTCGATACAAGTGATGCAGGTCACTTTCGGTTTGTAACGCAAGGACATGGTGTGCGTGAGTGATGGGCTTCATTAAGGGTATTTTTGTCTAGTTTTGTCCTTGAGCCTTCAAAATTTTTCTATCAATGCATTGGAGACATTAAAATAAGTTAAACTAGACTAAACACTATTTAAAGTCCCAAATTTGTCCTTTAGACCAATTTTCTGATAAAATTACTAGAAGCAATATAACAACAAAATAAAAAAACGTGTTCAATTGACTACATTTTCTTATGTGTTGTGCCACCTATGATTGAGCTATAACGGGATGTAATTTAGGTTGTTCAAAGTAGACTGATTTGTTGGTGGGTGTTCATTTAATTTTGCACAGGGTGTTCATTCATATTTCGGCTGGGTGTTCAAAACATGAACTAACCTAAAATTTGTGCATGTATTATTAGTACAATTTTTTTTTAGGGTGGTCATGTGACTATCCACCCCGTAGGGTGGAGCCGCTAGTGAAGCGAATCCTGATGGTCGGAAATGATCCCGGAATGCAATATTGGGCATGTAAGAGCTCTACCGCATGAGCTAGCCACCACTTGCAAACTCAAGCTATTCTTTCTTAATGTTTTTGTTTCTTCGGGAGTTGGCACTCTTGCATAATAAACAAGGGAAACAAACCTATGTTTTAAGCACAAAAGTTTTAACATATGAACGAACTATTCAAATCAGCACAATGCCACAATGGTCGTCTGTGGGCGGGGGAAAAAATTTCAATGCCGGTGGAGTACCACGTGGTACCCTACAGTGCATCCGAGCCGTCCTCAGATGTGCCAAAGACGTTTTTGTAAATTTGGGGAGTGTTTTTAGCCCAATAAATCTGGGCCATCCAAATGGACGGCCTAGATATGCTGTAGGATACCACATCAACCATACTCTACCCGGACTAAAATATTCTCCATGGGCTGGAGTACTAGATGGGTCCAGTTTAGGCAGTGGCTTCTTTCCTTAAAAGTCCGGCAAAAGGGGTACATATTATGCTGGCGAGGTTTACTGCTTTACACTAAATTTTGAGTTATTGTACTTTGAAGCTTGTATAGTGGTGCTTCGGCACTTTGCTAAAGCACCAATTGGAGCAGCACTTGAAGCGACTACTACAAAATAGAAATGACAGAATCTTGTCTTTGAGCCTGACCATGATTTCGAGTTTGGATCCTCCCGTGATGCGATCATTCTCTCATGTTATGCCAGTGTGACATAAGACGAGACCTACACAATTCTACTTAATCGATTCATTCATTTAGTAGGTCTTAATGTGTCAATCATTCATGAAAAAAATTAGATCGATTAGACATTAATATCCACCTGAATAAAGTAAGACAATAAGTCGCTGACCATGCCTCTGTCCTATGACCAATACAGTATTATTTAATTAAGCTCTTATTGTTGTCTGGTCAACCTATTTTCACTTTAAAAGTGAACGGATTAGATCGTGTGAGGTCATAATTTGGATCATGTGAGGTCATAATTTGCCTCATTTGACTCACATGAGACGAGAGGTGCGACAATTGAGCTAAACCAAGCTTTGTAGTGTTCGAGTTAGGCTGAGAGCTCTTACTGAGTTGACCCCGATTAATTTACTCAATGAGTGGAGTATATACAAATGAACCAAGTTTTTTCGAGCTGAGCCGAACTTTAGAGTGTCAACTCAGCTCGTTTACCACACGAGCCTAAAATTCAAGTTTGAACTTAGACAAATTGGACCTCAAGCTACTCGCAAGCAGCTCAGTTCATTTGTAACCTTGAAGAGGAAAAAACACAAATGAATGGAAAAGGTAGGAAGAGTGGAATAACAAGAAGCCAAGTGGTTGGATTAGAAAAATGAGAAGAACATGAATATCTAGTTGTCAAAAAAAAAAAAAAAAACCCTTTCATGTTCCTTAGTCACAACCACAATACATGAAAGCAACTCCATTTCGCATCACATACCCAAGATACAAATACAGCCACCTTTCATAAAGAGAGAGACGGTGACAACCACTCAAGAAAGAAGCCAGCTCATAAGAAAAGTATTCACAGAAGGAATGATTCCTTTCTCAATCCTCCTATACAGGGCCGACCCTGACTTTTGAGGGGCCTAAGACGAAATTTGAAAATGAAAACCCTTAAAAATGCTAACGAAACTAAATATAAAGTCAATAAACACCGTTTTAAAACTATATGCATACATTTAACACGGAAAAAACCCAAAATGAGCCTACATACTTGGTGGTAAAAAATATTTGGAGGCCTTTTTTTTCATTTTTCGTGGGGGCCTAAGGCACCGGCCTATTGAGCCTTAGCTCAGGGCCGGCCCTGCTGCTATAACCAAGAAATTGACAGAAGCAACCCTCAAGAAAGCACAATTAAAGCATATATTCGAAAGATTTAGCAGCTGTCGAAAGCATTTCCACATAACAAATCAAGAATCTCTCATAATATACATATCGAATGTAACAGAACCAGACACTTTTTAAATCCAATGCAGAAATCCACAAACATCATGACATTGCTAAGTTAAAAGGTTCAATTATTTTATTAACGCCAAAACACAAATAGGTAGAAACCCTGTGATGCCCGATGATGACTCGATTTTCGGGTACCGTAGAATCAACCAAACATCTCCACCGACCCATTAGAAGCATGCATCAAGGAGGCAGCAACAGCACAGAGCAGCCAAGCTGCACAAAAAATTCACAAAATTTCAAAGTAACGTACTAAATAATATAACCATAGCTAAATTATGGGCATATTCTAATACAGCACAACATAAATCCCACAGCGCATATTCATTTAATAAGTACATGTACACCCACTGTGCAAAGGTGAACCAGTCATCACCTTCGAGTTAATTTAAAAGGAGCACTCAGTCCTCAAGGTTTTAAATATATTAACAGTGGGAATATTAGAATTGAAAAGGGACAATTCCTTGACTACTATGTTTCTTCGGGTCTCTTCAACTCAATTTCTCTATTCCTCGGAACCCCGCCCACATCACCCTTCACATTTGCTGGTCCACCATTGGCTAAAACAAGTTTGCACAGCAGGCCCACTATGACTAAGATTGCTTAACCATGCTTCATAGTTGGGAAAACCAGAAACGTGGACAAGGAAAAAATCTAAAGAAAGATGCTGGAGAGTTGACCAAAATGTGCACTTAAATAAGTTTTGAGAGGTCCAAATTGTAAACATCAGCAGGCATGCTCCGTGTCCAAGTAGGAACTACTACATTTTCCTTATAGCGCCTACCAGAGTTAAACTAGGGTTTCTTTGGGGAAAAAAATCCTGCTTGTAGAAAAGTCCAGACGAGGAAATGAACTAATACGAAATCTTACTTGTAAGTTGTATCATTTATCTATGGAATAACTGAAACTTATCACGATCCGTAATTACAAGTCTTCTACCTGACCAAATTTCACTACAACTAATCACTCGGACATTCATATACAGTGAAGGACTCACCAGGAATATACACAATATACCTCCAAACAATGACCCGACAAATTGACAGCTATTGGCTGGTTCAAGCTGATTTCAATAAGACACATAAGCCTGCCAATTCACAAACAATTCCTGCTCCATACTGCATATATCTACGCCTTATGTCATATAGACCAGATACGTGCCTACGAATCAAATTCATCAATGGATAGTTCAAGGACACATGATTCAGGATATTGTTCATATTTATTACTGCGTTTATTAATTCACAGGTAAAAACAAAATAATGACATAACGTTGTTTACATAGCCTTTGACAAAGCTAATGGTATTCATGTAGCCGACCACAATGCACTGATGAACAAGCCTTAATATGGTTTGGTTTGTTTTACGTAAAAATAGTGCTGACAATGTGCAATTAGCATTTAATAGATAGGATCTTGCTAACCTCCAGCCAATAAGTGGAGGATAATAGGTAAGTAAAGACCAATGAGTTCGGATTTCAATACACATTTCACAGATAACAATACACTTTCGCGGATATTAATACACTTTTCTCGGATATTGGTACACCTTTTACACATTTTCCTCCACCTATTGGATGGAGGTTAGCATTTTCCTAAATAGATCATACATACGGTTTTATGCATGGCTATATAGAAAGCTCAAACATCCAAATATGCATGTAAATGTCAAACCCCTCAAGTGAAGACTAACATCTCACACCCTTACCAAAATTAAGATGAGAGTTTGGCATTGGACACGAGTATTTCATAAGTTATACTATTAAAATGGTCCATATGAAAGTAATCCATATCAAAACTACTCAGAAACATAATTCAAGAAACCTCAATGAGAAGTGAGAACAAAACCAACCTCTTTTGCATTTTTAATGAAATAATTAACGCTTGCATTTCAAGGCTCTACCAGTTAATCAACTACTAGGAAAACGTGTCACAAAAAACCTAGGAATCAAAAATACTTTTTGCATCCCAATTTTTATTTATACAAGAAAAGGGTAGCATAGGAATTTCGCAGGCCATTCAATGACAATAAAACCCCCCAAACAATCCCTTGTGAGAAGGGTATTCTTGAAATCATGACAACAAAAGGCAAACTGTTCCACCAACCCCACAAAAAAAAAAAAAACTCCCTCATTCCTATTTTAAATGCTCCCTACAAATATCCGTGCCATTTTAAACATCTATATCCTTTTATTTTTAATGTTTTCAAAGTTTTTAAAATTTTTGTCTAAGAGATCTAATTGACATCTATAAAATAAGATATATATTGTATATAAAATACATTACAAAATGAAAAGTGCAAGAGTTTTAAAAAGGCACGCATAACCATATGGAGCTATTAAATTGGGACGGAGGGAGCGAGTCGGCAGCGGGTCAACTCGAAGAAACAACCAAATCAAAGATCTGACCCATCTTGATCCCTTTCTCACAAGATTAACATGCATACACCACACACACACACACACACACACATATTTGCATAGATAGGGAAAATCGGGGCGGGGAAGAGAGAGAGAGAGACAGAGAGAGAGAGCGCGTACCAGCCTTCAAGACAACCACTGCCACCGCTTTGTTGTTGAGGGGGAGGAGGGGCGTATTGAGGGGCATATTGGGGAGGGTACCCCTGCTGTGGAGGGTAACCCTGGGGATAACCTTGTGGAGGGTACCCCGGTGGAGGGTAAGCGTCCTTGGCATACCCCTCCTGAGGATAACCTACCACACAACCAAATAATCAACAAAAACATCAAATCACAAACAAACAAAAAATGAAAAAGGAAAACGACCCGTAAATCTACCAGATCCAATCAACCCATTCCATAATTCGCGTCTGATTTCATTGACAAAAAGGAAAAACAAGGGAAAAATCAAGATTAGGGTAGGTGTGTACCTTGAGGAGGTGGGACACCGACGGGGGGTTGTTGCTGGTTGTAGTAACTCATGGTTTTGGCGGGTTAATCGAGGAGAATTAGGAGAGGTGTGAGATAATGGGGAATAGAGGGGGGAGAGAGAGAGAAGGAAGTTTGTTTTAGAGCATTTTATAGGGCGTGGAGGGTTAGAAATAAGGCTCTGTTTGAAAGTTGTGGAAAAGAAGAGAAAATACTCCTAAAAAGGAAGAAATGAGAAAGAAATCCTCTTTGATTCTTTTGTTTGATTATGTGAAAGAGAAAAGAAATATGCATTCATGGAAAGAGAAAAAAAGAAAAGTAGTTAATTTATACTTAGTTTTCCTCTCTCTTCCTTTTCCTTTATCTTTCTAGCTGAAACCAAACAAACGAAAGGAAATTTTTTTAATTTTTTTAAAATTTGCTCTTATCTTCCACTTTTTTTTTCTCAACTTCCAAAAATAGACTAAAAGAAGATAGGAACGGAGAACTTGGGGTCAGTTGTAATACGACATTGGCAATGGCCGTTTTTTAGATGGTGTAAAGTGAGTTTTACATGAACTAACGGCCCAAACATTGCATATAAAAAAATAAAAAGATACAATAATACATTATTGCACTTCATGCTCAATTTTATTTTATTTCGATATCAAGATATTCGAGCCAACTCTCGCACATCTCAACTAATTTCGAGAATCTGGAGGTAATGACTAAATATAACACCTAGAGGCTCCAAGAGTTTGCTGGCAAAAGAAATCGAACCTAAAATCTTGGTAGGAACAAACCTTTAAGTTTAAAGAGAAGACCACTTTGCTGACTTGGGAAGAGAGAGAGAGAGAGAGAGATTGTTAACCTTCTGCTTTACACTCTATCTACTTCCTCCGTCCCTTAAAGTTTGTCACTTTCACTATTCCAGTCCTATGAAAAAATTAATTATTTCTTTTAATCTCTAATGTTTTATATAAGCAATATGGATCTCGCTTAATAGATTTCAATTAGATCTTTTGAGCAAAGTTTTAAAAATCATATAAAACGTTATGAATTGAAAGATATAGGCAATTTAAAAATGGCACGCACTCCAGAAAGTGTCAAACTTTACGGGACGGAGGGAGTAATATTGTTATTTTTCGAGATTTTTTTTAATAAAGATGGAGTCTTGGCCGTGTCATGGATCAAACGCAAAGAAGAAAAAGAATGTTACAGAGGAATCACGAATCACGTGTTACAGTTTGTTATGAAATACTCCTACAAAACTTAATAAAAAATGCTAGATACACAATAAAAATGTATAACAAAGTGGACAACACACTCACATGGGGTGTGAGCTCCACACACAGTTGAGTGTGAAGTGTGTGTGGAGCCCACACTCCATGTGAGTGTGTTGTCATCGGACCCTCCTAGGCCACTGGCGACTCCACCATTGCATGAGCGAGGTGAAGCGACCTCGATGAGTTCAAAAAATGTATTGAAAAAAATGAAAATTTAGATATAAATTAAATTTTAGTTGCTATTGTCAATGCTAAGTTACTCGTTTGAGATTAAAATAAATATTTTAAACAAAATTTGAACAAAATTGTTATAACCGTAACAAAACAAAACAAGAAACATGTAAAGGATATATAGTGGTTGCCTGACATTAGATTCAATGTGAAAACACTAAAAAATTGAAGGGAATCAGACGACTTCTTTGCTTACAACTTTTCATCATAAATACACTGGGATAAAAATCTCGTAGCTGCCCCAAGCAACACCTCCGACAATTCTTTGGCATCTATAACTAAGAAACATGAGTAAATATTTGGTCAACCCTTCTTGAACACTTGCATTTATTAAAGATATCCCGCACCCACCCCCAAAATACAACCATCAAGCATGGGTATTTATTTACAGAACAAAATTTTCCAGAAAAACAACACCGACACAAAGAAAAAACAGTAATAGAAATACAAAAGCACAAGAATGAGATTTTGTGCATATTCTGTGCATGCACGGAAGGCGTCAAACTAATACAGGCAAACAAAAATTAGCTTTTTGTCTAACAAATGCCTTGAATAGTCCTAAGTTATCCAACCATTAATGGTTTGAATGCATCAATCTCAACATTTTGCGCCCACAGTAAATATAAAATGTGGATTCACAAAATGATGAACAACAAAATTTAGCTCTCATAAACGTGCTTTGGAATTTCTCACTCTTAACACGAATTAATCAAGCATATAGATTCGAGAGGCAATGTCTTGAACTAACCGGTCAAACCCCTCAAGTAAACCTGCCCCAGTATACGCACTGCAGCCCACAATTTCCCAGTGCAGAGTTTTATCCAGCGCTTCAAGGCTGAGAACCTGCATTTGATAATACAACTCAAAGAACTTAAAGTTGAAACCCGTGGATATGTTGCTAGATTCATCTCCCCACCACACACCCACTTCAACTCATAACAGAAGAAAGAGAACAAAAACAAAAAGGAGAAACTACTAAAGTAGTCATTGTCATCTCAGGCAGGGAATCGAAAATGGTCATTTATCATTTGCAGATTTTGACGAGCAGTGAGCATAAAAGCAGTGCACAGGGCATCAGCTGGGAACCCATGCAAAAGCTTCCGTAGTAGGCTAGTACTATGACCAATCATCCACTTCCTAGCTTGAACGGGATAGAGTTGAATAGAAACCGGAGTTCATCTAGCAACCATCTCACACAAAACTAAATGCAACCCTCATTACCAGATGAGTCTCAGTGTTTGACATAATCCTGACATGCTAATTATGGGCCAGATAAAATAGATTTCACTTCAACATGCTTCTCTTTGTCGCATCAGATGCCTTTAGGCATGAACTGCTCCTACTTTCCGACAAGTTTAACTGTACATATACATATGATCTGCTAACTTGTTTGAAATTTTTTAGCAGATAGTCCGTTGTAACCAAGTCCATAGTCCGTGGGTATCTGGTAGGCCTCCACTGCGAGGTAACTCCCTAAGTGACTCCATACAATTCCACCTGTGGACTCCCATCTCCAAGTAAGCCCACCTTTCAGCGCTCCACCTCCAAATGAATGAGGTTGCCTCCGAGCGCCAGTGCGCCACACCTTTAAATGAGCAACCGAGCAAGGAGCTAGTAGCTACCTTGGAAGTACACTTCCAATTCTAATATCCACATAGCCAAGTTTTGGTGACTCAAAAAACTTTAATTCAACCATGATCAACAGAGATTATTTGAGAAAGTCTTTCAAAGTAAACTCGAGTGAGAGAAATCAAAATACAATTTTGTTTCAATTTCTAGTTTACTCTTTCATTTCACCAACAAATTTGAGTCGTCAAAATGGATTGAATGCATAAAGTTCAAGCATAGAACCTTTAACATAGTTCAACCGAGAAAATGGACGGACGAATTAGTTATGCCTCAAAAACAGATTATTATTTATTTTTTAATAAATTGTTTGACATTTTATTTTGCATTCTTGTATACTATTATTCTGGGTACTGGTATACTATTATTCTGGGTACTGTTATTATTTAATGTTACATGATAAACATAAGGCTCCATCGGTAACATTGTAGAAATAACATGCCAAAGGTTAATGAACTAGAGGCTAGGAGTTGTGTTTTTTTTAGTGCCTTGTAGACCTAATAATATTCTAGGCTGTGGGTGTTGATTGGGCGTCACCTATTATGGCCTACAATTGTTATGTTGCTATACAATAAAATGATTTACTCAATCATTGAGGTAGCAAGTACATACATTGAAAGGATCAATTTAAGAACACCTACGGAATAAACATTGTTAGATTAGAAAAGGTAGTTCTACTACAATTCACTTATTCTCCTTTGACTTGACATCTTCAATTGTTTAATCATTTAACTTTGACATCTTCAATTGGTGATGGTAAACTTTCACATTAAAGAAAATTAATTGTTTATTCATTTAACTTTGACATCTTCAATTGGTGATGCCGAATTAAAGGTAATATCTGGACATGTTGGGTTATGTGGGTGGTGGTTAATTTATACAAGTGCTTAACAAGGAATCCACCATCTGCTTAACAAGGAATCCACCATTCTCAAAGTAAGAAAGTATATTTAACTAATTTTCACATTAATGTTGGACCGAAAGAAAACCGGTTGTTATCTTTTAGGAAAATGTTTTTTGCTAATTTGTATGTATATATACTATACTACTAAAAAAAAGAAAAAACTTTTGAATTACTTTTTGGGTCCAACTAGAAGGTGAAAATTAAGAATGTTGTCTCATGAAGCCATGAACTAGGATTTTGATGGTGTTAATTTATCCATGCCTATTAGCTTATGGGAATATAAGTTGGTGGAAGGAAATTAATAGGCAATTGTAGAAAAATGGTTTCACTTGTAATTCTCTATATTCAGGGGTTTAGTTGCAATGTGTTGATGGATATTATTGTGATTGGTGAAAGGCTGAAAGCTATATAATTATCTCTTGAGTAATAATTAAAAGAATAAATATGACAAGTGTTATCCTACAATACATACAAGAGATCAGTCTTTTATTTGTTTTCCACAATTGAAAGATAGAGATCCCAAAGGACCCCACCTAATTGCACACTCTATCTATGTGAGTCTATTTATTAGCTGTTAGACACAAAAGATTGGCCATCATAATTTTTTAAGTGTCTACAAAATGAAAAACAAATGGAGAGACGAGAGTACGCAAAGGTGAATCACTTTGGAGGCGAGACGCTTAGATCACTAAGTGAGGAATTGGAGGCAACACATTTACTGCACAAGGTGAAACATTCAGAAGAAGGTATTTATGATTATGTGTTCTAGAGGTGATTTTAGGAATCTAAACTTTTTTGATTAAAAGTATTTTTCCGCAAACCATCCGCCCTTACCTTAGCTATTTCATGCGGCGATAGAGTTCCTTGTACGTCTTGTTTATGGGCAAGAATTAGTAGTGACGCTCCTAATAATCTCTGTCATAAGAGAGAGAGAGAGAGAGAGGTCAGCTCTACATTTATCGACCATAATACCGACAGGACCACATATCAATACAAGTTGGTGATATGATACCCAATGCTAATTGCACCACTTTATCATGAACTACGAAGAATTAAAATGCAGGGAAAATGATGGAAGATGCTCAAAATGGAAGATGGATTTATGTAACAGTTAGAAGTGGGTAAATATGTGCTTCAAACTAATGCCTCTTCTGAAAAGTAACCAGATCATGGTCCATAAATTCAAGTTATTCAACAATTAAGACAGATACATATTAGTATTACGAGGTAAATTTGGTTAATCAAGAGTAATATTGCCCATTAAGTGGAAATGGGCAACTACATTATTACAAGATAACAATGCAAGGTGCCTCTCCAACAATAGCAAACCAGGCCGATAAAAAAAACAATAGCAAACCGCCCATCTTGCGAGTGTTTCTATGGCTACACAAGTTATCCTAGGAGGGATGATGAAGAAAGGGGATTAGGCTGCGATTTAAGGGAATAATTGAACTCTTTTGGCTTCAGTGTTGATTAGGCAATGTAAGATTCTTTTCATAAGTATTCATCACATTATACTAAAAGGCAAAAATTACAAAAGTTCTTTTCACGTTCACCAAATCTAGGAGGTTACAGATTTGACTAAAATAACAGATCCAGAGATCCTTTCCTTTATCCCCTTTCAGGCCAACAACTAGGTAGTTGCAACTTAAGTGGGCACTTGACATAAATAGAAGAGTGATGTAACACAGAATACGGGGTATTAAGCTTTGGTTTTTTTACTTTCAGTTGGTAACTGCATAGAGATAACAGGTAATAGAAATCAAAATTACAAAAGGTAGCAAGAGAATCAAGCCTGTATAAAAAGATGAAGAGGCTGCTAACCACCAAGGCCGCATACAGTATAGGCTGCACTAAGTCCAAAAATTGGTCTAGGGAAGGATGGCCCTCTTTACACTCAAACTAAACAAAAATACTAACAAAAAAACTCTTTATATTCTAAGCGCGCTCAATTTCAACAAAATGATGAAGGTCCATTCCTCCTTAAATCAAGCAGATTACCCCAAATGTTCCTTTGATGACTCGGACTGATACCCATTCCAATAATGACTAGATCCATACCCCAACTCCCAATATTTTACATCTCAATGTAATTGATTGTCCTACAGTAAATTTCCCCTCTTAATGAATGCAGCCCCATGCTGTAGCCCCAAAAAAAAAAAAAAAAAAAAAAAACTCCATGCCCTCTTATAGTTATTACTCTCCCTTATATTTATCACTTACCATCCTCCTCCACTGCCTTTCACTTTCATAACCAAATCTACATAGCCATTTTCCCAACACGGCCTGATTAAACAACCTCAGTTCTTTAACAGCCAAACTGTCCAATCTAATTGATTGCAAGCCCTCCGCCAATCTAGCAAATGATAATATAAATTCTTTCCCAATCAACAAGAAAATCTCTCTGAACCTTTTCTAACTTCTCAGAAATTGAGAATGGAATGTAAATAAAGGAATATGTAAGCATGGTCGACAAATTACTCGAGTGACCAAGGTAGTATGGACAACCCCAGTCGGCCCCGGAAAATAATATGTATGATTCTATATGCATTGTACCTTCCACCCAATTAATCTGTTCTTGTAAATAATATCTCTCTACAACTGAATTGCACACCGCATTGGCCTCAAAAGTAGATACAAGAGATCAACCGAAATAGGTATAAGGGAAAGTCATAAGATTCATAACCCATCACAAAAGCTAATGTGTCAATATTACTAAAATCTTTGAATTCTCATAATTAAGACCTGACACAACCTTGAGCCACAAGAAAAACACATCTGACACAACTCATTTGATTAGCATCAGCCTCACAACAGCCAATGGTATCATCAGCCTACCACGAATGGGACACCTACCCTATCCCCCATTCCATCCACTCTCCCCTTTGCAAAGCCTTCCAAAAAAACCTATATTAATCTAGGGAGCGTGCAGCTCAGAGGCTCCAACTAGTCGCTTCTGTCTCAGCCCCCTACAAGCACACGAATGCAGTTTTCAACCTTTGTTCATCTCTCATATCACCTATTTGCTTTACCATTTATTGTAAAAGGAATGAGTTGTTATACTATGCCTAGAGTGGAAAGTACAGTTTTTTGTTGCAAATTAGGATGTTTGCATTGAGCTTCTCCGTTTTATTCTCCATTGGCATTAAAAGAAACCTCAGTTTCTGAAAAAAAGATTCCCAATAGACAAATGCATCTAGATCGATTGAGAAAGAGTGATACATGCATATGCAGGTTTATTGTCTAGCCGGGAGAGAAATTAACTGCAACTTCAATCATAAAAAGCACAAGAAAAAAAAGACCTCTTCCTTCAACAGATTGTGAAGTTCAAATTTGCAGTCATCAAGCATTCTCAGATCTGAACTATCAACAACCCACACCAAACCATCCGTTTGCTCAAAGTAGTTCCTCCAGTAAGATCTGATTGTCCTTTGGCCCCAACATCCCATATATTCAGGGTATACCTGCCAATAACTTCTTAAGTTCAATTCCTTCCCCACTGCAACAACTAACTTTAAAACTTCTAACACTAACCTATTGTGTATTGCAAATTAAATACATAATTGAAATGTTGTATAAGCTTCAAAGCCTCTACCTAGAGGGGGAAAGAGGGATTCAAAACTTCACAATTTTCAAACTAAAGCTAATAAGGAATCTACACCAGTAATTGCGACTCCAACTATGAAAATCATGCAACTCAAGTACTAATATAACCTGCTACGAATTTGCGAAACCCTAACAAAGGATCTAGGGGATATGAACCCAAAAAAAAGAAGAAAGAAATTGAAACCAGAAACAACAGTTAACAATTATCCAGCATTCCAACTGCAGTTTTCAGTATGATGAAGAATTCCCATTAGAGGTTCCCTACCCCACAATCTACAGCTAGGGTGAAGTTTGTGAAAATGGCAGAAGTTGGAACCCAAGTTGACAGTATCATCAGTCTCCACAATCCATTATTTAGTTGGGTTGGTAAAGTGCCTTAGTTAGCTAGGATGGTTGGTAAGCCGTCAGCAAAGATAGTGATCCCGGGCAAGGTCATCGGAGTCGCTGCAGCCATAGTCACCGGTAATCTGGATAATCTGGAATGCAACGTGGCACACCCAAAAGCCCTAAGAAATGCATATGAAACAAGGTAGGTTTGACTTTTTAATATCCAGATTACATGTTTGATGCACTGTGTCCAAGAACTATTGGAATTTGGAACTATTGTATGATGTGAGAACAAGTGAAGATGTGGAGTGGTTCCATGTTTTTTGTGGAATCCTCATAGAATACAAAGAGGAGACAAGAATGTTTAACAACTACTGGGGACATTTTATATATCACATTTAAAATTTTGAAACTTATATGGATTTTTAAAAAGCGGAGGGGAGCCATGGTCATCCCTTGCAACCTCCTCCCTTCGTACCTGCTATAGACAGATGCACCCATTAGTCTACGACTCTACGTAGCAACAACTAAATAGACAGATGCACCCATTAGTCTGCAACCTCCTCTCTTTCCTCTTGATTTTTCGAATGATGCTAAGAAGCCCCATCGTCGCAAAACAGTCTACCCCAAATCAAGTAAAACAGTTGGTGTTGATTATATTTGAATCTGAGATGCATCTGACTCGGAAATTATTTGCTTCTTCAAATCCTCTCATCTCTTAGAGCATTTGCTCACTCTCAGCACACTAAGGGCCAAATTATAACCTACAAATCATTGTTCTCTTTTAGCTACTCAATCTGTTTAAATACACACATCAACACTGGGATGGCATAACATATAAATTCAATCCGCTCACCCTCCATCAATTTTCCTTTGATCATTCTCATTTCTAATACCACAGGTTGCACCCGCAACACTGGGTCCTGGGATGGGCATAACATATAAATTCATCATTTTCATGCTGCAAAAAGGTGTCATATCTCTCTGCTAAATAATAATTTGACAAAACTTGAGTGAGAAATTTTGCCAAATAATGAATATCAAGAACAAATGTGCGTGTGGCAGCAAAGGGAAGCGGGTATAGCTAATTTTTTTTTTGATCAACAACAAATTTATTAAGGAATCTTGTCAAAGGGTACAATAAGATAAGGGGAAAGGGGAGGGGAGTCCAACCAAAGTTGGACAAAACACCTAAAGGCACAGACACCCAATCAACTAGGCCTAAAAGCCGAGATAAACATTAAAACGCTAAAACAACCCCAAGGCCAAAATCCCAGATATTACAATAGGGATCCATCCGATAGCCAAAAGCCCATATATGCAACAAAGCCCAGTCTGAGAAGCCCAAAACCAAACCCTAGTTTCCTAGCCACACAAACAGCCGCAGGCCACACTCCAGCCCGCCTGAAAATACCACCAAACCCACCACGCCACCATTAGCAACCCAAGAAAGGGCAAACCGGCACAAGTGCATAACCACCCACTGTCGCGGAAGCACTCGATGCCGTTAAGCGAGAGCCATAAAGACCCAAGGGACAATCACGGCGGGAGACCAACGCCACCACCTTCCACCACCACACCGTGCCATTAGACAAAATCTGGAAACCCAACAGTTAAACCAGACCGGAAAGCAAGAGGGAGATTAAGGGACGAGGACTGGGAAGACGAGGAGGAACCGAAGGGAGTATGTGGCAAGGAAACTGAATCCAGGGGTAAAACAGAGAGGATAGAAGACAGAGAGACCGAGAGAGACTAACCGACGCCGTTCCTACGTAGCACGGCCATCCCGAAGCATGGTCGCCGAGCAACAGCCCAAAAAACGACCTCGAAATGGCCCGGCGTCTAGATCCTTGACCCCAGCACGAAACACCCGCAAACTGCCACTGATTAGAAAAAGAGAGTGTTTTATAAAAGTAACGTTGTTTTTGAAACAATTTAGGAATCTACTGTTGTTTTCAAACTATTTATAAAAATACCGTTGTTTTGTATTTCTCATTTGGAACCTGAGATCTTTAACCACTTCTCAGTCTCAACCTTAGAAGTCTCCCAAAATTTCATCCGACATGTACCAGTCCAGCGTGGATGTTTGGCCAGCGTGTTCATACATATTTCTCATGTCTAAAATGAGAAGTCAGTTTTATTTGAGTTTCTCTAACTTGGAACATACTTCCCGTATACTAGTTGTCTACCATACATACTTTCCGTATACTTATTGTCTACCATACATACTTCCCATTTCTAAAATGAGAAGTCACTATAATTTGTATTGAGAACACTTATTTTTTGGGAGTATTTTAAACAATCCATTTTGGACATGAGAAGTTTAATTAAAGATCTCATTGTGGACCTAAGAAGTTAAACTATCTGCCAAACAGATTTTGTCTTATATTATCCAAGTACGTCTCATTTTGGACTTGAGAAGTATTTAAAGTATCTCTCATATTGGACTTGTGACTTTTTAACCCTCATTTTTACTAACTTCAATCGTCTTGTTTTCAAGTTTGGGGGATGGGCTATTAATATGCATGTTTTTAAAAAAAATTGAAATATTTTGAAAATGTGATAAATGTTTTGAAATCTTTTCAATACATACTACTATTTTCAAATGTCCGAAGATGTTTTGTACGTTTTATTTTATTTACATGCCCCTAGCAATCAATATGAATCTCAACCCTACCACTTCATTACTCAAAAAAAATAAATGTAAAGTTTTTAAACAAGAAATAAAAAACGAGACCAAATATTTATTAAAAGAAAAACTCGTTATTTCTTTTTTTCTCTAGTAAAAATAAATAAATAAGTGTGGATTACATATTTAATTGACATTTTTATGTGCTTCTTCCCGTAGAGGAGCAAATGGAGATTGATGCTTGCTTAACTAAACCACAAAAAATAACAGTTGAAGTTAAATCTTCAACTTGCATTTAATGAGACTGAAGAAACAAAGAAATCAGTGTCCTCAGAGGGAAGCAAAAAGGAACATTGCGAATGCATCATTTGAGAAGGCAATGTTGGAGCTTCGAGAAAGCTGTAATGTGCTTTTGTAGATGTAACTTTATAGTTAAGTGCGACATGAAATTGTTGAATACTTTGTAAATATAATATGTCGATCCTCTCTCTCCCTCTTTTCCTTTTCTCTTTGTCAAGAGTTATGGCTTGCTACAATATTACTCCCTCCATCCCATAAAGTTTGATCACTACGAAACTACGTGCAATTTTCAAGCTAAAAAATAACGTGCTTACAAAAATAATTTTTTAGTAAATATGGATCCTGTTTGATGGATCTCATCGAGAACTTTTATACGGTGCAAAAAAAAATTCAAAAATTATTTTGGTAAATACATTATTTTTTAGTTTGAAAATTGCACGTAATTTCGTAGTGATCAAACTTTATGGGACGGAGGGAGTATGTATATTCGCTAGTAATTGTTTCTTTGTTAAGTGTTGGACCCCGTATTAAGAATCTTGCATCCGCCACTATGTGAGACATTTTACAAGCATCTCAAAAGGGCCAGATTGGAACAGTTATATCTAAATGGGTTCTTCCTTATTCTAATTCCAAGCCACATGAGGAAGCAGCTTAGCACGGCTTGGATTTCACGTTTGGATGGTGAATAAACATTTCTAAAAATTCAGTTGGTACTATTTTTTTAGTTTTTTTTTTTTAAAATTAAGTGGTACTTCAAACAACCAATATATATTAGTTTTCTGACATTCCATGGATTTTATCTTCCCTTTTAATTTTTTTAAAAAAACTTGAACTGTTATCTTAATTTGTATGTGTACATCACTTAATTAATTATATGGATGTTTCTTGGGTAGGTTTATTCACCCATTAACCTACGACGACTTCCCACAAACAATGCGTTCACTTGTCGAGAAAAGGCTACCGGAATTCAATTCAGAGCAAGTTTCGTTGGGGAAAGGGTCCATCGATTTCATCGGATTAAATTACTACGTATATTATTTACTTGAACTTCACCCAGCTAAATACCCCAATCGAAACCCAAAATACCCTAACTCTAATCACAAACCCTAAAGAGATTTAGAGAGAGAGACAGAGACGTACTCTGAGAGAGAGAGAGAGAGAGAGAGAGAGAGAGAGAGAGAGAGAGACGAAGTGCATGCGTACCTTGGTGGAAGAAAGAGGAGCAAGATCAGTGAGGAAGAAGCTCTCCGTTCGCTCCTCGTTCTTCTCTGCTTCAATCTTCCTGAGGAAGCAAGTTTGAGAATAAAACCTGTTTTCGTTGGAAAAGGGGAAAAAGGAAAGTTAAACGTACTTCTCAGGTTCAATATGAGTTGTATAGAATACTTGTCAGGTCCAATATGAGAAGTATGTTCTCAATTAGTACACCCGAAATCTCTTATACTTCTCAGGTACAAAATTCAAATAAAACTGACTTCTCATTTTAGACATGAGAAATATGTATGGACACACTGGCCAAACATCCACGCTGGACTGATACACGTCAGATAAAATTTTAGGAGACTCCTAAGGTTGAGACTGAGAAGTGGTTAAAGATCTCATGTTTCAAATGAGAAGTACAAAATAACGGTATTTTTATAAATAATTTGAAAACAACGATAAATTCTTAAATTGTTTCGAAAACAACGGTACTTTTATAAAACACTCTAGAAAAAGAGATACAAGGATTGAGAGAGATGGGACAAATCACACCAAAAAATTAACGAAATGCTCAGCCATGGACAAACTGCACAAAAATAAACAAGAAAACAACAAGCTGTACAAAACCCAGAAACTGTCGGGTTTACAGATTAAAGATATTTTTCTTGCAGATAGAGATATAATACGAATGCTAACGAGGGTAGGACCGTAAGAGAACCTGAGATCGAGTTGATGGTCAGGTGCAACAGAGAGAGTAGATGGTGATGGTGGAGTTTCCTCTGGTTGCATGTTCGAATAGAATCATTCCAAACTTATAATCAATGGTCCCGAAGTTATTCCAAGTCTGAACTGTTATTCTTCGTCTCCTCGACTTGGTTATCCACTCTAAAATTCAATTTAACAGGATATTAATAACCATATGATCCGTAACATTTACCTAGTTGTTTTCATACAATATTAAATTCTATTTGTTTTTTTTTTTACTCAAACTAATTATTGTCCGATCATAAGCTACCACTATTGAATTAACTTGGATTTTTCCCAAGGTCACTTAGTCCATGGGATGAAGAAAAATGAACGGTTCAAATTGTTTAGAAAAACTCCGTGGACGCAATAGGCATAGCACGGACTCGAGACAACACACTCTCCCTCACCCAAGAGGTTTTTCAGAATTCTTTTGTTGGTATCTGAAATGTTTGGACTCATCCGGGCCATCCGAATGGAACGTAAAACAAACTGTAAGAGAAAGATTAGCAATATTAATTAGTCTTGCTTTTTCGTACACATTTGACAATTTTCAATTAGAAATTGTTTGGGCCTCCGGGGTTTTGACCGGTCCAACTGATTATAGAATTGAGCTACTACTTGTTCTACATCAATTAATTTGTGGGTCAAAAAATTGTTTTAAGACTAACATCCTGTTTGGATGAGGTATTATTTTCAGGGTTAAGTTTTAGAAGAAAGATAAGATAAAATGGGGTATTATTTTTCGAGAGTTAGCCCATAGTTATGTGATGTTTAAGGGGGGATAAGATTTGACTTGGTTTGGATGTTTTATGAAATGGAGGGATAAAAATTGTCAAATGACTATTTTGCCCATGTACAATGTTAAATTCAATTATGTATTAAATTAAGTATATAATGCAAAACTCAATCCCATCCAAACGGGGTGTAATAGTCAAGGGATTCACAATATCAAATCCCCCAAGGTGCTGTGTCTGCCGTTACTCGCAGGGTCGCTTAGAAACGAAAATTTAATCCTTGCAGAAAAAATTCCAAGCAAACCTATTTGTTATGGATTTTAGTACAAAGGTGCTGTGTCTTCCGACCGCACGAATTGGCTGATTGCTAGCCATTAAGCAGGTGTTCCACAGACCAAGATTTTAGTACAAGCGACATCACCCACTTGCCAATGGGTTTCCTGTCCAGACATCTGCGAATAAGGGATGATAATTAAGTCCCTATAAATCCATGAATTGAGCCAAACTATCTCCCAAAGTTGCAGACCAAAGAAGTACTTGCCTGTGGACAAACAGCATTTTATTACCCCTCTCGCGGCCTCTCTAGCCAGCCCCAAAATTTCCTAGCTATTGCCCCATTCATCAAACATACCAAAACCATGGTTCAGTATCCCATCAATCCCAATTTCCCCTCAACCAACAAAGGAGATAAAATGCAAGTCCAACTCGACCATGACATCCGAGTGATAGCCTTGGCATTGATTCATCACCTTGCTTATGATAATTACAGGGCCGGCTAATGACATAAGCCAATGAAAACACCGCTTTGGGCCCCTAACAAATATAAAAAAATGCCCCCCCATGTAGGTCTCCTATATAATGCAAACTTAATTAGGCCCAATTTTCCAAAAGATTTTAGCACACAGGTGCTAAAATTATGATATTTCAAATCAAAAAATGAAGTGGTTCTGTGTATCATTTTTTGATTTTTTTTTTGCACCAAATTAAAATACACCTCGAGTACTTTAATTTGGTGCAAAAAAATCGAAAAACGATACACGGAACCACTTCATTTTTTTATTTGAAATATCATGATTTTAGCACCGGGGAGCTAAAATCTTTTGGAAAACTGAGAATACATTTGCAGCTAAAAGTTTGAGAAGGGTAATGTTCAAACGATTGATTTAGGAGTATTGTAATGGTTATTTATTTTTGGATGATTACATGTTTAAATTTGTGTAATGATAAATATTTTGTAATGATTTTTTACGAAGACTATAATGAAAAATTTTATTATGCAAAATATGCAGAGGGCCTTATATAGTGAGTCAGTTTCAGGCCTCTAAAAGTAGAGAGTCGACACTGGATGATTATCTCCACGAACAAGAAATAGTCGGCCCATTATAAGGAGTACCATATTGTGATAATTCCTCGGCTAGCAAACCCTAAATACACTATTTCAATACACTTTTTGATGGGATGACATCACTTTTTGTTAGGACTTACAATATTTCAACCAATAAAAGAGAGGGTTTTATTCACCCTCTTTTATGGAGGGTGAACAAAATTAAATTCCAAATTAAAATAATAATTAAAATTTATTTTTATACTTGAAGTAATAACTCACAAATAATTCGTAAAATCCAACATTATTTTGTGACGCCTCTGCTTTCCTATTTAAATACAACAATGCATGCGTACGTTTATGAAAGGAGAAAAATGCAAAGAATTCATAACATATACGCTTGTGGCCATCGGTTGAAAATCTGGTGGGCTACCAAAAAAACGACTTAAAAATGCAGATAAACACTCACCAAACATGAAAAATTAGGGTCACCTAACAATCCACAAGAAAACCCAACAGAAAGCGCAAATCACTTTACACAGAGATATACATGGAAAACTCCAATACGGGTAAAAACCATGGGAAGCAATCCAATCACTATAAATCTTACTGGTCCAAACGAAGTAAATAATCACAACGTTCTAAGTACCACCAGCCGAACCACACATACACCACACTCGGTGATCTTGATCGCCAAAGCCTTGAATTGCACAAGCCTTCCGAAAACTTCTTCTAGAAATTCACCAGAAGAACTCAATGTTGATAGTTGAATGATGTTGAAACATCTTGAAACTATGAATGAGATCAAATATCTATGAATCTTGTTTTTCCTTCGAGATTCAAACTCTGAACACTTCAGGATTTCTTTGGGTTCAAAAACGTAGAGGCTTTGATATTCCTAGGCTACATCGATACCCTCGAATTAAAAAAACGACACTTTTATATTTGTTGCAGTTCCAATAGATCCCATTCATATACCCAATTTTTTTTTTTTTTTTGAACTACAGAAACTATGCATTCATAAATCGATTTATCGGTCCATTGGTGAACTGATTTTTCAGAGCAATGCTACCCGATTGATAAGTCAATTGATCAAATCTAGCCACTCTACCTTGAAAAACGATTGTTCCCCTTTGTGAACCCAATTAATCCCAGCTGAAACCGATTGATCTACTAATTCTCAAATTACATGAATATGATCTCTTCTACTCTGTTCCTATAAAGACTACACTACACTTAGAAAAATAAAGAAAAATAATAAAAGTACAACTTGATATAAATATCTATTTCAACAAACGGAATTCTCAGTACAAATAGATTCTGGAATTCTTTTGTGGGTACGAGCTTTTAAATTTTATTTTTATTGGCTACAAAAACTATGAATAAATTTGGATTAATATTTCCAAGATTGTACAAAATGGGATAAATTTAAGCTACGTTAGTTTCGACACCTGGTAGTGGCAATTTTGTTTGTAAAATATGAGCTTTTTTAATTTTTTTTTATTGGGGTACAATGAAAATATAAAATTTCAATCTATTCGTACTTATGTTTCCAAGTATGAGATTTTAATTGTTCTTCATTGGGGGTTTAACAAAATTGTAAAATTCGAATAATTTGGTATTATAATTTCCAAAATTCTAAAATAAAAACCATTTTTGCACACCAAATGAACTATGATTAACGGGTTCAACTTCGGGCAGTGGAAATTTTTGAAAGTATGAGGTTTTAATTTTTTATTGGGGTACAACGAAAATATAAAATTTGAATCTAATTTTTTTTTTTGGGGTGTACAACGACATGTAAAATTTGAATAGACCTGTACTAATGTTCCAAGCTTCTAAAATAAGAGCCCCTTTAGCACACCAAATGGGCTATGATTAAACTCCATTGGGATAAACATGAATGCTTGTTGAAAACATTGCAAGCAATTTCCAACGAATATGATTTTTTAATTTGGACGTGGTTAGTGTTCTCGACCAATTATAAAAAAAAAATAATAATAAACATTTTGATTACTTAAATAAGCCTAGAAAGGATCTACATTGGAAAAAACAGGATCTTCCAGTAATTTGAAGAAGACTTTTCCATTTAAAAAATGTCAAACTTTTTCTCGCGAAAAAAAAAAAATCAATTATTGTTATATGCTGCGCAGGTTAATTTGGGGTTTATGTCACAAATTTGGCTCCACCAAGTATGGCGCTACATTTTTTTTTTTTTTTGGGTTGTGGAAAATTAAAAAATAAAAGAGAGAAAACGAGTGCACAAGTCAGAACATAAAACAAGGATATTAATCCCTAGCATGGCTCCTCCCAAGCCAGTCATTACGCTAAAAAATGTGTATAGATTGAGGAGAATCCTCCGTCACAACCAAATCTTCCTGTTGCTCAACTCCCAACCTAGCCAAGTGGTCAGCACTAGAGTTTGCCTCCCTGAAAATATGCTTAAGATCAGTAGACTGAGTCCATTCGAGAAGCACTTTAGAGTCACGGATCAGATTGTTGTTGGGGTGGTTAGCTATGGTTTCTTCATTGATCAACCGGACTGCTGTGAGGGAGTCCGATTCGATTCGATGAGGATGTTGCTTATCCCTTTTCGAGCATGATTGTGAGACCTCTGTAGATGCCCCAAAGCTCAGATTCCAGAATTGAGAGGTGCTGGAGTTTTCCATAATAACCGAGGAGCCATTTGACTTCATGATCTCTGAAAAGGCCACCAAATCCGGTTCTTCCATTGCCTTTCATAGATGCATCCATCGGTATTGAGTTTTACACCTGTTGTTAAAGGAGGCAGCCATCTAATTAGAACTGAGTTAGGAGTGCCATAATAGAGAGGGTATTTAAAAGCTTCCAAGATTAAAAAGCACTTTCCATGCAGTTCCAAAAAAAAAAAAATATGGCGCTTCACAGAATTTTTTTTAAAAAACAAAAAAATTATGTTTCCATCCTAGGAAAAAGGAGTGGATCCACAATCAAATCAGCATTCAATAGCTGATTCATGACTTGCTTGACTTAAATTACTAATTTTTCTTCGTAAATAAAATCTTACTACAATATTAGTTATGAATACATATTTTATTTATTTATTTTTTAACGTTCATCGTCTGCTGGAAATTTTGTTTAAAACAGATTTCAACTTATGTTTTTATGAATTCTACGTAGGATTTGTGATATTTTTAGCGAAAATATTAGTATATGCTCTATAACTTTTTTTTTTTATCTTTATTCCTGCAAAAAGTAATTATAGTTTTAGATAAGAAATAATTTCCGCTGCCGGGATTTGAACCCGGAAGAATAACTCACATTCTTATGCATGTGCTACAGAGGATATGTCACTGGTAAGCCATAAAATATCTTTATATACTATTTAACTTAAGTTTTTAAACTTACTAGATCTATTCCCCTTTTTTGGGTTAAATAAAAAGGAGTAACAACAATTATCTTTTTCACCTTCCTTTGGTTTTGAACGGTGTGCTAAAGATTAATTCTGATAGAGCATTTGATGTGTCAGGAAAGAGAGGTGGCGTAGGTCCGGTGGCCAAGCATCATTTGGGACAAGCGAAATGGATTACAGCTATTCTAATTTCAAATATTCAATTTACATTTCAAATATTCAATTTACTGAAGTTGTGGAGGCCTTGGGATTTGCATAAAAATAACATTACGGCGTGAAATTTTACTTTAATTACGACCCAACCCGTAATCGAAGTATGGGATGACAACCAAAACGAATCGTACGATTCGTGCGAATCGTACAATTCGTGTGAATCGCAAACGATTCTTGCAATTTGGAAATCGATTCGTTGATTCAGACCGCGATTCTATACCATATGCGATTCTATGTATCGGTTCATATCGTTTACACCCCGAATCGTACGATTTCGATAACTATGGAAGTAGTTACTATGTTCTAGATGAAGATGGGGTTTGATCTGAGGGATAAAAACATTTTCGTATCTCTAATTTTAAAATTCAAAATCCTAGATAAAGAGGTTTCTTTTTATGGTTTTGATTCATGCAGTCAATTCCCCAAAAAAATTGAGATTCCTCCCACTTTCCAAAAACAAATTAGATGTCCATTCCTCTTCTTCTTCTTCTTCTTCTTCTTCTTCTTCTTCTTCTTCTTCTTCTTCTTCTTCTTCTTCTTCTCTCAATTGCCTTTTAATTGTTTCCATCAAAGCATAACATTTACGGTTGCGCATCTAGAAATTGGTCATGGTTGTTTATCGGCATTTGGTAGAGATTGACATGGGTCCGAGGGCGTAGTTACTTAGGTTGACGGCTCAAGTTTCTATGGGATGGGGTTCTTCGAGGGGGACGCAGTTTACTCTGGAGCAGACCCTAGTCATGGTTCTACCTTAGCATGGTCCGGAGGTCTCATCCACCTTTGTCCCCGAGCTCCTTGTGCATATACTATTTTCATTGTGAGGGTCACTTTTTACTTTACTGTGTGTGGAAGATGATGGATTAGGATAGTTACACCTTTCGATTGATTATGTGTGTGCGGGGCCCGACGATAGAGTTTACCGACATATGTTTTACATAGTGGTGGCCTTGGTTTTCTTTGGTTCGGGGGCTAACTCTGTCTATCATAATCTTTAGCTTGACTAGGGATTTCACCTATCCTTAGCCCTATCCTTGATCATTTGATATCACCCCGGGTAACCCTTTACTTTTGATTGGAATTTATCTTTTATCATTATGAATGGCCGCGAGAAACTGTGGAGGGACTATGTTTTGGAACTTGGACTATGATGTTTGGAACGAGTGGCGGACTAGGCATGTGTTCAGTATACAGGTTCTATGGGAGGGTACCTGTGGGTTTTATTGCTTGCCAAACTGCGAGAGGTTTATCTCATTTAGTCTGAGCTATTCTACATTTTGTTGTCTCCATTGTTGAGGGTTAGCCATTCCGTATCTTGTGTTTCCAAGACATTATAGTTATTTATCCTAGCCTTTTGGGCTGTGTATGGCATTAGATATTCTTTTAGTTGCGCTTAGTACTTTATGCATATTTATCCTATCTTAGCAGGTTGTGCTAGGACTTCCTATTTTCCCACACTGGTAGGTTGTGCTGGGGAGTACACATGTTTCTATTCGTCCTTCCTGTGGTATGCCCCCTTCTAGGTTGTATATTCGCTTAACCTCTTTTAATTTAAAGCCGATTTACCCAAAGAAAAAAAAACAAACAAAATATCACACACAGACTAGTACACAAGTAATATATGAATGGAAATGAATTACAAACCTTTTGAATTAATTCCTTCAACAATTTTTGGTTTCCAACCTTTTATTTCCTTTTGAATTAATTCGTTAACAAAATTTTGGCCTCTAATGTATATCATACTAATATGGATTTGTTTTACAAATCAATACATTGTCATGCATGCTCCAAGATGGAGAAATTGTGTTCAACTTAATACTTGGACTCCAAGATGGAGGCAACATGGTTCTTCTTTCTTTTCCTACTTCCCATGATATGAATTGTGTGCTAGAAGGAGGAGAATTGAGTTGGTTATCTAACTGGTTTGTGGATGCTAAACCGTGGAATCCGAACAATAAAGTGGAATATTCAAGATTGGTGTGGCTAAATTGCTATGTGATTTCAATTAATCGGTGGAATGCTAATACTTTTTTCAACATTGGGAAGTTATGGGGTGAGTTTATATCTCTTGATGAAGCTACTTCTAAGAAGACTTCCTTTTCCATGGGTAAGATCAAGATATCCACTAATGCTTTTGAGGTTATTAGCCACTCTATCAATTTGGAGCATGATGGTATGGTTTATCTGATCAGAGTGGTTGAGGAGCAAGTGGTGGTCAACAGTTTTATGAAAGCAATTTGTGAATGCAAAGGCTCTTCTTTTCCGAAAGTTGATTACTCCTTATGCCCTAGGGATAATATGATACTTGCCTAGACAAGAGGTCTAATGTGATAGAGCATTTTGTGGAGAAAGATTCAAGTTCTAATCTTCATTCAGGTGTTGGAGAATCGGTTAGCCCTTTAGGTAGTGGAGTTTTAGGTGGTCAAGATAAGGACATGGCTCAAAATTATGATGATGGCCTTGGAGATGTTGAGATAATGGAAAAGAGAGATGGGTTATGTTCCACAGGTGAGAATTCCAAATCGGTGGAAAAGTCAAAGAGTCTTGAGAAGCTTTTAGGAGCCAAATCGGATGAGTCGAGCTCGATAAACAAGGAGCCAAATGAACCTCTTATTAAGTACGTGGAGTGCAAGCGCCGTAAAAAGACTTAAAAGACTAGGATAGATAATCGAAAGAAAATTTTATGGACCAAAACTCCTTTGAAAGTAGCGTTGTTTTCTAGGACGGGTAGCTAGGACAATATAAGGAAAGTCTATAGGTCAGGATTGATGAAAGGAAATTTCGATGGAAATCTTGATGGTCACACTCATTCGATCCACGAGGAGGTTAGTAGCGTCTTTCCTAAGAGGAATTCAAATTTGATCAAGGAAGCCCGGGAGAACATGAAGATGGGTGTCTGATGTGGTGTAAAATATCGTGGAAGGGTGAGTTATAATATCAAGAAGCTCTTAGAATTGAAGGGAATCAATCTTTAGAACCGGAAATTGAAGCTGAAATCAAAGCTCTTGACACTTTGGAGGGAGATGCCTCCATTTCTGTGGAGTTCTGATCTGCTGTTTGTGTTTGTTGGGAGTCTTTTGCGTTGTTCACGTTCCTTCTTGGTGGAGTTTTTCATCATTTTTGGGGGTTTCTTGCTTTTTAGGGTGTTTTGATGCTTCTGGCTTTGTGTTGTCCTACTGGTTTTTGGGGGGTGTCTCAGGTGTTTTGGTTCCAGTTTTGGTTGGCTTCTTTCCACCCTTCTTTCTCTTGGTTTTTTCCCCTTTGGGCCCTTGGCGTTTTGAGTCTCGGGTCTCTTTAATCTTTGTAATTCGTTTTCAAAGATTAATAAATTCTTTGCTTAGCAAAAAAATACTTGATACATGGACATTTAGAAAAGAGACAATGAGGAAGTTCAAAGACATTCATCATCAAATAGATAAAGATTGTGAAGAACATGCTTCAAGACTACGCGTAGTTTATTATGAAGATTAATCTCTTGCTTCATGTTAACTTGTTTTCGTTACACTTCTCTTCCGGTATCTTTTTTTTCTTCTCTTTTATGTCTTCGTATCCCACATGAGATTTTTATTCATGTTTTAGGTGTTTCATGGTACTGCAAATTCGCCATTTTTGGGACATTTTTTTTATGAGAAATGCTAGAGGCACTAACTAATGTACCAACTATCACACTAAATGTGCATGTGGCACTCTCTTAGCGGATGACTCTATCCATGTATCCAATAATTCATTAATGTAGTAGTACCATGTGTACATTTAGTGTAATAGTTGGCCTCTAGCATTCCTCATTTTTATGCTTCATTGAATTGATCATGTTTCGTAATTATTTAAATCTTTTATTAGATGAACTCTATTTAAAGCTCCTTTAAAAACGCTACTTTGAGGAGAAATCGTCTTGCTTGGCGGGTCAAAAAACCATCATTTAATTTAACTCTATTCAAAATATGTTGCTTCCTGACTTTAGGTACGGACAAACCCTAGTTCTACAATATTAGCTGATGTGGCAATTCAACTCCCACAATTGCAATTCAATTGTAAATATGAGTTTCTTTTTCTTTCTTTTTTTGGGCACAATGATAATGTAAAGCGCGAATTTCATTTGAGGGCATGCATAATCAACAAAATCAAAATTCACTACCTTTGAACGACATTCGTTGGTTCCTGAACCACAATGCTTATGGGGTAAGTATGCAACAATTCCAACCGCCCTCTTGTGGAGAACCACTTCAAGCTCCACACAAAAATAATTTAAGAGATTTAAACAAAATAAATTTTTATGTTCCTTGTAAAATTTCAATTCAATCGCGTATCGATAATAGTAGTTTTATTTCTATTTTGAAATAAAACAACATGGATAAGGACTAACCAACGAATTTTGAACAATTAATTAATTATCGATATCAGCATGAACTGAATTTCCATTGGGTGCATTAAAACAGTTGTTATGAAAGAAATGAATGTATCACACTATTTGTGTAAGATTTGAAGTAAGCCCCACACAATGTCGGACTTCAAATTCACCATTAGCAGGGGTTCAAAATATAGTTTTTTTTTTTTGGTCACAAAATTTAGAATCCAATAGTATATAAGTGTGTTGTGTTCGTTTGATGCACATGACCCCATAAATACCAATGTGAGAAATTTAGTGGGGAAAAATACATGCACCAATGTCTAGCGTTATTTCTGTTCTATTCGCGAGAAGACATAGATCTACTTTTGTGAAGAGTACATGAAAAATAAAGCAAACGAACAAAAGCTTAAAAGTGCATTTTTTTTGGGAATGGCTACAATACACACTCATTAAAGGTGCATATGCACCTATTCTATGATTCATATTGTGTCACCCAAGCCCGGCCTTGAGATTTTGGAGGCCCTAAGCCAAATTTAATAATGAGGCCTCTAATTTGTCTTTATATATATTAGTTGTTCATCATAGTATATCACAAGTGACTTTTGTGGCTCAGTGGTTTCTTTAGTTTTACATAGGAAATGCACCTGAAGGTCGCGAGTTCAAGCCTTATGGGTGTCACCTTCGGCCATTTTTTTGTAAAACTTGAAAAAAAAGTGCTCGCATAAAATGCTTTTAGCAAGAATTGAACTTGCTACGTTAGCTGCATCGAACAAGGTTCTAACCACCATTGATAGCTAATGCATTTGTTGAAACTTTGACATAAATAATATTTATTATAATCTTAGATTTTGGGGCCTTTTTATTGGTCCAAAAACTGGGGGTCCTAGACCACCGCCTTGTCGGCCTATGCCTAGGGCCGGCCCTGGTGTCACCTCATCGACAATCGTAATATTTTTTAGTGTTTCATAACTTTTCACCAATATGATTGGTGGCATTTTCTATGATTCATAACATTTTGGTGGGTCTCGTGACTTTTGTAAGAAAATTGTACTACCTCCGTCCCATAAAGTTTGATCACTATGAAACTACGTGCAATTTTCAAGCTAAAAAATAACGTGTTTACGAAAATAATTTTTTAGTCAATATCGATCTTGTTTGATAGATCTCATCGAGAATTTTTATATGGTGCAAAAAAAATTCAAAAATTATTTTGGTAAATATATTATTTTTTAGTTTGAAAATTGCACGTAGTACACCTTTAATGAGTGTGTATTGTACCTAAATGACCACCTTAATACACTCAAATAGGAGATGTGTATTTTACCCTTTACCACTTCTTATTTATCTTGTTATATGATAGAACCCAACCACCCACTTTTTATTTATCTCTTTCTAAACTTTTTATTTATTAAAAGTCTAGAAAATTTGGATGGGGTTTGGAGACTTGGGAGGCCCAAGCACACTTATATAATGTATGTATTAGCGTTATTCTTGCTCGATGCATAGGAACACAGAATAATTTTTTGGATCCTAAGAAAAAATTAAAATTATCAGTCAACATTTTTTTTTCTTTCTAAAATAGATGAAAGAAGAAGAGAAAATAAAGAAAATTTTATTTCCTAAATGACCACCTTAATTTCCCTCCTCTACTTTAATTTTCTTTGTATATTATTAAAAATAAAACCTTTTTTTGTTTGACCAACAAGCCATGACCCATGAGCTTTTCCAGAATTCTTTCGTTGATATCCAAAATGTTTGGACCCATTCGGGCCGTCCGAATGGAGCGTAAAACAAACTGTAAGAGAAAGATGCCAATATTAATTAGTCTTGTTTTTTCGTATCTATTAAAGTGAGACAAAATCAAGAAGTTTCTAATCCTAATTAGTCTTTCTTGTTTCCTATTTGTTCTCTCTTGTTAGAAAACATGTACACATACTATTGTTAGAAAACATATACACAAATCTATGAAAACATATACTATTGTTAGATTTTCACCAACGAAGATCCATGGGAAATATGCAAAACCAATGGCAAGAACGGATCGAATACTGAAGGTACCATTTATGTATTCACAACCGTGATCAAGGCAAGCAAGAACCGAGAAGCTAAGACAGCAGGTTGGGGTGCATGGCATGCTGAGACCGCTCTTCAAAAAATATTGGACGATCACAGTCGTGTAATAGGGTACAAGAGAATGCTGTGTTTTCAGATTACAAACGAACCGGGTGTGATGGACAGAAGTGTGAGCAAAGGCCACTGGATCATGCATGCGTACTCTCGCTGCAGTGGTAATACCGATGAAAGCCAAGTAGAATATGTCCTTTGTAGGATAAAAAGACAAGACTCCAAATTCACCAAGAAATCTAAAAGGGTAAAAAATCTTGAGACTGCTTCTACTAATCACGATGTTATAGCCCCGAAACCCGCCAAGCGTGTTAGAACAAAGTTTGTGGAAGAACATAAGATAGTTTATGATATCGATGCAGCAACAAAAACGGAAGTTATGCCCTTTCTTGAAGAAATTAACTGATACAGGGGCTGCAATATGTAGAAACTACTAGAATAAAGGACAAAATCACACCAAAAAATTTACAAGAATCATAGTTTTAATGACATATTGCTTTCACCTAATAAATGAGTTGAACAAGATGAGCAATGAATTGATCATCTTAAATATGTAACTCTCAATCAACCCAAGAGCTAAATACAAAATTTAATAGGGCACCACACACTTCTGTCTTCTCTATGAGTCCATTCAGAAAGTTGGCAATTACCGTTTTGGAGTATACCACATTCAAAAAAACCTACAATATATTTAATGACGCCATTGGTGCATCCGTTTGTCGTCTATACATATGAGATGTCCAAAAACCATGTTTGGTATGCTAGTTTCACAGGACCTACCTTCTGCCATCCGTACTACAAACCATTCTTGTGCTCCCTCCAGTTGTTGCCTCAAATATACATGCGACTCCGAGGTTATGGTATTTCCATAATTTTATTTGTCCATCCCTGGATGATGAATACAAAATCTTAAAATTGGGATGCACATGGCTAAAAACATTAGGCAAGGAAAACAAATATACAGGGCATAATCAGTAAACAAAGACTTCAATTTTGATACTTACACAATTATCATTTGTGATGTCAGGGCAAACATGAAAAATAGGAGACTCATGTCCTTCAAATAGTAAACAACACAGCACCAATAGTCACATCCCACACCTACAGTTATGGATACAGTTAATGTATGCTAGATTGGAAAAGAAATAGAACTATAGGAGATTTGAAAGTCGAAAGTCACCTTCATAGTTTTGTCATCTCCACAGGTGACAACTTAAAGTTTAGAACTGAGAATTGCGAAGGCCAGATCATTTATGTTGCCATTGTGCTCAATTTGAACGTTAAGAATCTACCATTTAGAAACAAAATGATAGGAAATATGCATCTATACTCATAAATCTAAACGATATGAAAGCCTAAACCTACCTCCAAATGCTTCTGAATGTCAGCTTTACCGTGATAAGAATATAAGTGCAACATGTAGTTTGCATATGCAACACCTACTTCATTACCAAGAAAATACTTTTTCTCTTATCAACTGCATCAATTCAGATCACGAGATATTTCAATTATTCAGATGCTACAGTAGTAAATGCATATTTGGAAGATTATATGCATAAGCAGCAGTTAAACTCATCGAAGAAAAAACCAGTGGGACTCCATTTTATACAGTTCACAGCAGCACATGGAGGACCGTTGACAAATGCATACTGCATTTGGGTAGGATTATTTTAGATTTCATGCCATTTGGAAGGTATAGCTCGTATTGAATACATTGTAGAAATTTGCCAACCTGTAATGACTTAGGAATTGAAAATGTTCCAACTATGGAATTGAAACAAGCTTCTCACCAAATCCAACCTCCCATAACTCGATACCTCCTTTGTGATTTCCAACCAAAGAAGTAATGCAAATGAGAAACAAACATCAACATCCTCTCCGAGTGAAAACAAACACAAAACAATCTAACTGAATATCTATGCCACCAAAATCTAGAATGTAATGTCCTTCATTCCTTAAACTCAGAAATCGTGCCTATTTCAGACCAAGGCCAGGCCTATAACTAGCGTCTTTCATCGTTAAAGCCAATTTTTCCAATGTTTCATATATTTCATCTCACTGAGGGTGCTTTTGATCTCTAGACACAAAAGAGTTAACACTACCAGCCACATCAACCCAACTGCAGCCAGCATCCTTTGTCAAACCCTTTTCCTGCATCCCTTTTCTCATTCTGTTAACATACTCCCAATTCTCTTCCTCTGCATATATATTTGATAGCAAAACATGGAAACCTGACAAGCCCTTCCCCTCTCCATTTGAAGCAACTTATTTGCAACAGTTTTTCCAAACTCAAATTCTCCATGCTTTCTACAAGATGCAAGAATGGATCCTAAAATTCTTAAGTTATTTACCCTCTTCACCCAATTCTTTGACAAACTCACAAGCTTCCACCACCCTCCCAACTCTCCCCAACATGTCTGCACTCAACAGTGGCTCATATGAAGGCCGAATTCGATATTCTCTCTTCATTGACTTAAATATTTGAACTCCTTCGTCAAGAAACCCAGAATAACAGCAAGCCAACAAGATAGCTACTAAGCTAACGACATTAGGTCTAATGCCAGATTCCCTCATTGAGTAGAATAGTGAAAGAGCTTTCTCACCAATAAGTCCTTACATATAAGTTCATACATATATAAAATCATAACAACATATTAAAATTTAAATTTATAATACTTTTATAAGTTTATTATACATGTAAAAGTTATAAAATTTCCATTAGGCATATATGAAAGTTTATACATATCCAAGGTTATTTAGGAATTCTTATGAGATATACATATATTCCAAGTTTGCGAGCCTAATCGAGCCGAATATTGTCAAGTTCAATTCAGCTTGTTGATAAAACGAGCCTCAAATTGAGGTTCAGATTCAGTTCGTTTAGTATCCAAATCAAACTCGAATGAGCCTTTACCGAGTCGAGCCTAGAATAGTTCATGAACGACTCAGTTCATTTAAAGCCCTAGGAGTAAGATTAACTTTGTGAATGCAGGACCTACTATGTTTTTAGTTATTTATAGTTCATGAACGGCTCAGTTCATTTACAGCCCTAGGAGTAAGATTAACTTTGTGAATGCAAGACCTACTATGTTTTTAGTTATTTTCTTACTACATATATACCGAGAAATCTTTATATTTTTGGATCTTTTGTCCTCAATATTCAACTCCATCAATCATTAATTTTTCAGTCCTGCTCCATCCCATTCAAAATTTCCAGAAAATTTCACAAAACTTAAAAACTACGTTTGGTGGTTGCGTGTACCTCAGGGTGGTTCATGGTGCATGGAGGTGGTTATGGAGTCTTAGAGGAGTGAGGAGAAAGCAGAGATAAAGGAGTTTTCCTAACGGAAAGGGTTAAAATTGTGTTTGACAAATATAGCTGCTATCATGACAATCTGTTCAGTGGCGGGTACAAATGGCAACCAATTCTAAATCTCAATTGATGAGACTATAATTTCTCAAACAAGAGGAGGGAATTTGTGAAAAATGAAAGCAAGAAGCGAATGGAAACCAATGGTTAATGGTGACCAAATCAAAATTGTACTCGGCCACATCTCGTATTATCATGAAGGGCATTTAAATCTAGAGACTTAGAGAGGTGGAAAAAAAACCCGACAAGCACATGGACAAAAAGCATTGCCTGCAGTTGTATACACGAACTAGAAAATCCAGGAGATGCATCCAAACAACTGCAAAGGAAATACATTTGCGTACAGCATGTCATATCAGTTCATGCCATCGTTGCCACACACAATGAGAAGTTCAAAAACATCATTGTTGCAATACGATGTTTCCTTTCTTTAGCCACACATTTTTGAACCAATGGATTTCATTCAAGGAAGCTTTATGGCTCATGTAGCCCAAACCCAAGTAGCTGGTACAAAAAACATGTTCTCTATTGTATGAAAAGTTGAGGGGTATGAAACAAACAGTCTGAGGAACTAAAAGAAGCAAACCTTACTGGAATGTCAATCAATATAACATGGAATCAGTTACTGAACAGAGTATTTTAGTAGTATGATGAATCTCACTAAATCACCAAAGCTACAACACAACCATGCAGTGACCAAGGAGAGAATCAATTCTTCACCTTTTACAAAACCTATTTCACAAATTTAGAACCGAAACACAAACAGAAACCATTGTTGCAACAAAATAAGACCTAAACTTTTGGATCATTCGCTGATTAGATAAGTTACCAAGTGTGTAAATCATCACAACGTTCTAAGTACCACTTGGCACTTGCTGAGTCACACCCCGCACCCAGTGATCTTGATCGCTAAAGCCTTGAATTGCACAAGCCTTCCAAAATTTCTTCCACAAATCCCCCAGAAGAACTCAATGTTGATAGTTGAATGATGTTGAAATCTCCTGAAACTTATGAATGAGATCAAATATCTATGAATCTTGTCTTTCCTTCGAGATTCAAACTCTGAACACTTTAAGGTTTCTCTGGGTTCAAAAACGCAAAGGCTCTAATATTCCTTGGGTACATCGATATCCTAGAATGAAAGAAATGGTGCTTTCATATTTGCTGCAATTCCAATTAATTGCATTCATAAATCGATTGATTGGTCCATTGATGAATGATTTTTCAGAGCAATGTTGCCCGATTAGTAAGCCGATTGATTGGATCTAGCCACTCTACCTTGAAAAACGATTGTTCCCTTTTGTGAACCTGATTGATCCCAGTAAAACCGATTGATCTACTAACTGTCAAATTAGATGAATATGACCCCTCCCACTCTATTCTTATACAGACTCCACTACACTTGGAAAAATAAAGAAAAATAATAACATTATAAATTGATATAAATATGTATTTTGTCATCAATACAAAGAGACTCTGAAATTTGGTCTTACAATATACACTCCTTTCAACAAAAAAATATGACTTAAAACGTTCATATTTCAAGCTTCTACAGTAAGTGTAATGCCCTAAAAATTGGATACGTTAAGTAGAGAATTTTAATTAGGCATCCTGTACAAAAAAAATCATTATGATTCCATCCTATGAGATTTGAATACTTATGATTCCATCCTATAAATGGATAATTGGACCATTGTGCCCTTATTAAGTATTTTAGTAGTATATATTTAAAATTGTATAATTATATTTCCTTAATTATATCATTACCTATATACACATCTCCACATGTTTTCAATTCCCATGATTAAAGGGATTGTGTAGAAGTCGCTTCGCAGGCTGCCCACGCATTTTTGGTTGTGTTTGTTAAAAAGGGCAATCCAGGAAAAAGAAAAATTTAGAGTACTCGAGAAATTGTTTAGAAAAAGTAATGACTCTTATGTCGTTGAAAAAGGATTTGGCCTGCGAAAAATAGAGATTTTGGTTCGGGAGCCAGGTTATCTACGGGGAAGGTTTCGTTCAAAAAATGCACCCCGCGTGCCCGGAATTTTCCGGTCTTTACTAAATCTTTGTGGAATTTTCTTTCAAAATATTTTATTGAAAACTTTATTTCACATAAACAATATTTCAGATAATAACATGCTTAAAAGAAACAAATAACAATAACAAATCAAACAACACACAATCAAGTATATAAGTGCAAGAAAATCAACCACGAAGGGATATAAGTGCAAAAAATATGAAGTAAAGGGGGTCATCTGTAATTAAACCTTCCTGGTTTTTATGATAACGGAGTGTCAAAAATTTTTTTTCCAGTGATACCGTACGGTGTCTAAAATCACACCGCTCGACGCCACGAGGATGCCGTACGGCGCCTCTGTGCAGTGTATTTTTTCATAAATTCTTATTTTTATTCGTTTGAAACCAACTTTGTTTTCAGTGTAAAAACCACACTATTTGTTGATCAAAAGAGGTTTAGGAAGTGGTCTTATTGAGTGAATGTACCTCATTTTTAGAGACAGCATCCCGTGACAATGGATGATGTCATGTGATGCTTACCCGAGAGGCTCGAACCTTGTTGAAACATCTCCGTTTGGGCTCAAGGAAGAGCTACAGAGCTCCCCTCAAACCCGTTGGAGACCCCCGTCAGAACATTACTATTTTAAAACGAATTGTTATACCTCGAAAAAGAACTGAACGGACTGGATTAGTTGATGACAGGAAATGGGCACTAGGTTTTCGGATTCTCGTGAAACGGAGGTTCAAACAATAGGTGGATATGGATGAAATAATCGGAATTTTTCATTGGTTTTGTATGGAATGAATTTGGGTCTTCCTTTCGGTATGATCTGATCGAGCTCTCTCTTGAAATCGTTCGACGACGTCGGAATTTATAGACGAGGGCGAACTGGCATCATTGCCGAATATCATCATTGTTTTTTAGTTGCTGGAACTTCCCGGGAATCCTGTTGATGGGACAAGGGTGCTGTATGGCATCAAAGGTATGTCGTACGGTGCATAAGGCAACATCGCACGATGCAAATTGAGTTTCAAGTCGTGCGGTTATGGGATTCAGGCCGTATGGTTCAGGTGGGTTTGGGTTTTTGGCTCTTTTGATCCATCCGACTCAAGTATCCATTCCAAGGTACATCTCACGCGTTCTTCTTTTTCATCATCGGGGGGATGCACAAGTCATCAAAATTGGGGTGTCTACAGATTGGTTACCTATATGCCTATTTCCTTAATGGATAATTACTAGCCATTTGCGTTGTGTATATCTTTACCAATAGATTTTAATTCAATTCCCATGATTAAAGGGATTGTTTATTTAGGTCTTCTCTCTGCAATCTGCATGCCATCTCCTGAAACAACCTTTCTCTCCTCTGTTCAAAATCTACTCTCTCTCCTCTCTTCGACGATCTGGCAGCCTATGACGAGCGTCGACCGTCACCATCAACCCCATCATCCACGTCCAATGAGGTAGCCCACTCTGATTGTCCATGCTTAGATCTATCGCCATGGCGGCTGCCACAAAAGCTGCTGCCAACTTTCTCTGGATCAAGATCATTACCCATTTTAACGGTTGATTGGTTTTTTTCCCCTTTGATCGGCCATGGAATCATGTTTGGGCTGTGGAATCATCTTATGATTTGAAATGTTTAGCAATGTATATCATAGCATGAGTTGAATACAAGGAAATTTTTTTCGATGGTAAATTAAATTACCATCTTCTATTATGTCGACTTCTTCCACTTTTCATATTTGTGTTATAGCAGGTTCTCATTAGTGGTTAATTTGTTTACAATGTTAGTCATTCATACAGCGAACATGGTTTATTAATTTATCATGTTTTCTGTATTTATTGTTTTTAATTTACCAAGTTTTTTACATAGTCCAAGATGGTTGATTAAGTGATCACGGTTAATCAATAAACCATGTTCCCTGTGTAAACTCACCATTTTGCCATGATATCTTAAACTTAAATGGGAAAATGTGTACACGGTTAATAAATAATCCATGTTTTATGCATGAACATTAGTGAAGTAAACATGGTTAATCAATAAATCATTATGTTCCAAGTGTAACTCACCATGGACATGGTTAATCAATAAATCATAAATATTATCGTCATTAGGTTATCATGTTTTTAGCATAGTCTATGTAAATTAATTAATTTATCATGTTTTCTTTGTTTGTTGTCATAATGAACTTTTCATATTTTTTTTAGATTTTAGGTGAGAGAAGATTAGAAGAGAGAACTATAAGATTAGGAGAGAGATTTTTTAAGATGGAGAGAGAGAGAGAGAGAGAGAGAGAGAGAGAGAGAGAGAGAGAGAGAGAGAGAGAGAAATGTTAGGAAATTAAGAGAAAGAATTATTAGGAAAATCAAGAGAGAAACATTAGGAAAATCAGGAGAGAAATATTAGAAAAATTAGGAGGGAGAATGGGTGTTTTGGGGTTTATTTGAATTTCATAATGAAATCATAAGTATTCAAATCTCATAGGATGAAATCATAATGATCTTTTTTTTTATACAGGATGCCTAATTAACTCTCTCTTAATAAATCAATATTATAATTTATTTAAATAGAAAAGCCAACTTCATTAAAATTTCAAAGAAAACTTAATATATTCTTTTAATGGAAAGCTAAAAGTTAGCTAAATTATTACAACTCGAAATAAATAGAACTCTAACATTGTCTGAAAAACTTAAATATTTATTTAATGTTCAATTGAAATAATAGACAGAGCCATCTAGCTAAAAATCTACTGGTAAAGCCACGGCTCCGCCATTTCATAACCTTCTTGCTGCTCCATCGCCTCAAACTCAGCAAGCGGCTCTTCCTCTCCTTTTGTACCTGGTGTTTGGGGATTCAAGGGTCACAAAAGTAGTACCGTGAGTGATAAAATTACACTCAATAGGACTACCTCTTATGAAAGAATACTCATGCAGCAGTTAAAACACATGGAACATCAATTTAAAGCATAGAACAACCCGATTACTTCAACATTTCTCAACATAGTGAATTCAGTAGATTCAATATTCCCTCATCAATCTCAAGGTTTCACAATTCTCATTCCCTCTTCCAAGAAATAATTTCCATCACCAGTTTCCACCCACAGTATACCTCAAGTGCTCGATCACACAACAAAGCCACCTTGGGGTATACTGCGCATGGCTCATGATTGATCACCCATTGATCAATCTCTATCCGGCATGGATTCCCACCCATAGTATACCTCTGGTGCCCGATCACACAGCAAAGCATAAACAACGCATGACCCAAGAGCCATACTGGACACGCCCCATTCGCCAAATCCGATAAATGAAACACTCATCTTTTTAGTTTATTAAATTAATTGCAATACTCAATTAAACAAGCTTAATGGTTTAAAAATGTCAGTAAGCCAAACAATCACATGCGTCCAATTATAGGATGAAAAGAAAATTTAATGATAAAATTGATTATCTCGAGCCCATACATGTCAATTACCATTCCAACCACTAAAAATAGCAAACGGGTTCCAAAATTTTACAATTAAATAGTTCATCAAATTTGGCTGAACTAAACAGTTTCATGACAGATTCACCATTTAGCTTAAAACACTGTTTTGCTTCGTTTAGGACTGAAAAATCATAATTAATTCTACGAAACTCGGATTGAAACGAGTTCTATATGAAAGTTGCTTAACTTTTTGAGATCTACAACTTTGTTGTTTACGTTTTCTCTAAATCCAAATAGAAATACTCGAAAATCCGTAAAGTAGAACTACGCGCAAAAAAAAAAGGTTTTCGTCCTTTTGGTTCTGTTTTAGAATTACAAAACCTTATCAGTTGGAAAAACTACTGCGACTACTATTTCACATTATATTCATATCACCACTATATTTAGATATACGTGAATATATGGAAACACAAAATGCTTGCGACCTCACTTTGTTGTAGAATAGGACGCCCCAAGTGTAGGGCTAGGTCATTGAGAGCATAGTAACCCGGCAAGACTGGGGTCGATTTCCACAGGGACCAAATGCAACCGGCATGAAGTTTGACTTGCGATGAGAATTTCAGCCTTAAGACGGCCAACTTTGTTGCATGATATGACGAGTTCTATGCTCTGGGAAGAATTTCTTGACCAGCTTGATTCACAATGGTAGTCACTATTTCATCAAAATCCCTCATGTGTGTGTAGGGATTCTCATGATCATGCCCATAGAAGTGGGGAACCAAGTTTATGTGCGGAGTTTTGATGGTGAAAATGTTTGCGGGTGTAGTTTTGGGGAAGACTATGCACGAAGTATGTGGAGTGCGACCAGGATTCAAGTAATCTTGCATAGTCCTTTAATGTGGTGGTGGTGGTGGATCTTGGTGAGGAACCTCATTTTCGTCAGCCATTGCTTCAACTAAAGGAGTGTCAAAGCTAAGTGGCGATTATGAGGGGCTCAAAAGCACCCGCGCTGCCCGTGCATACACTACCAACTAGCAGTTCCGAGGGGCTATGCTACCGCCTCACTAAATCCAACAAGTAAACTAAAAACAAGAAAACTAAACTAAACTAAATTATACTAAAGGAATGAAATACTGACAGTGGGCAAGTAAAACTCACGCTTGGTGGACCATTTGGTCCTGGGCAACGGCGCCAAAAATGCTCGTGATCTAGCTTTGTAGTAGAATAGGATGCCCCAAGCGTAGGGCTAGGTCGTTGAGAGCATAGTAACCCGGCAAGACTAAAGTCGATTTCCATAGGGACCAAATGCAACCGACATGAAGTTTGACTTGAGATGATAATTTCAACCTTAAGACAACCAACTTTTAAGGTGGTTTTGTTTGGTGGTTCTCTCTCTACCTCTAAATGACAAGAAAATGAAGGTTTTGCTAATTTAAACTAAAGGCAAAGTCAAGGGGTTCAAAACATCCATAAATTGAATTAAATTGTTCCTCTCAAGATTACACGGTTAAAGCACGTAGTCAAACATGCTTAACTGAAAGATTTAATATTTTAGTGCATTTGGATTCTAGAAAATGGGTTTGTTCAAGAGTAGAGTTCATTGAGGCATTTTTACAAACACTTTGAATTCCATAGCTCTAAGCATCATGAGTGGTAAGTAGTCAAACTCTTGCCTACACAAGATCAAAAAGGTTAACAAGACTAAGTTTTAACACATAAAACTGAACCCTAACCCTTAAACAAACAACTTTTAATGCTCATTTTGAGAGAAGAACAAAATAACCCAAGTTAGCACCCGATGACCTAGCCTTGCTACACTACTCACACATACTCAAAAGGAAAATGAGTTGACTAAGTAAAAATGACATGAAAACATGAAACATAACGAAAATGGAAATAAAATGAAGATCTACGTAGCAAAAGATGGGTGCAATAACATTAATGAAGAAGAAAGTACCTTAAACCAAGTATTTAAGCCCCAAATCTAGAGAGATGTGGGAGTACAACGGAGTGAATGAAGAAGGAGGTAGAGAGCAAAGGTGAAAGATGAAGATAACCCTAAAATTTGAGGTTTGAGGGCTTTTATAACCCCCAAAAGTCGTGCTACATATTACAAAAATGCCGCTAAATTTGGTCTTGATTGGGCTCTAAAAATCCAGAATTTCGATGGTTGAACCGGTACAAAGGAAAGCTAGAACTGGTTCTGGTGTTGTTTTCTTCTCATAGCTGATTGGCTAGAACTTGTACAAGCAAAAGGGTAGAACAGGTTCTGGCATTGCTTTTTTAGCATTCTGTTCAGGTAGAACCTGTACAAGGGTTGCGCTAGAACAGGTTATGGTGTGTTTGGCTCGCCCTAGTCACTTCGCTTTGACTTCTTGATCTTCTAACATCCCGAGTTCTAACCATCTCTTCAATTCTTGGCTCAAGGAACTTGGTAACTGTGTGCCAACTTGCTTTATCTTTGGGATGCTCCCTCGAGCACTCAAACACGCTTCGCTATCCCGTTTAACCTGTGACTTCCAAAAATACCACTACATGCAATATCAAACAAATAAAGCTAAAGTATGCGCGTTTGTGAGATCAAAATGGGTGAATTAAGCCTTTTATTTGCACTATCTAGAGCTTATCACAAAAGCAGTGTAACTTAAGTAAAAAGTAAGTTCTAGGTATCCTACCTTTCGTCCGAAATTATTAGCGAGCGACGAACATAAGAAGATTTAAGGTTGTGGAATGGTTGAGTTCTTAGTATATGAATCTATGGAAGGAGATATTATTTGCGAGAGAGTTTTAAAAATTAAACGGTAAGATCAATAAATGTTAACTATAGACAAGGGATGTTTACCGCACAAGAGGAGACAAACCGAGAATGATAACTGGCGAGGACTTTATGTAGTGAGTGAAATCAAATGGGAAGGAAAATACACAGCCGTGGCTTTGAGGTTTAGAAAGGAAAAAAAAAAATAAGGCGTACACAGAATCTTACTACAATATTAGTTCTGAATTTTTTTTTATGTTCATTTTCTTCAAAAAATTTTGTTTAAAATAAAATGTAAAACTATCGATCAGGATTCATCAACGGATTTCAACTTATCTTTTTATGCATTCTACGTAGGATTTGTGATATTTTTAGCAAAAATTTTAGTATGTGCTCTATAAATTTTATATCTTTATTCCACAAAAAGTCATTATAGTTTTAGAAAAAGAAAAACTTTCCGCTGCCGGGATTTGAACCCGGAAGATTAATTCACGTCCAAGTATATGTGCTACAGCGGATATGTTATTAGTATACCATAAAATAATTTTTATATACTATATTTAACTTGTATTCTTAAACTTACTAGGTCTATTCCTCTTTTTGGTTAAATAAAGGGTGGTGATAATGCAAAACTATTTTTGTTAGTACCAAAACGTTAGTGCATAAAAAGCTTGTACTATACACATGAATACAAGCCTTTTGTGCATTGAAGTTTGAGCCCTAGTATAATACATGAAAAGAAAACATGAAAATGACCATGAAAAGGCATCCAATGGATGAGATCTGCCTGGTACACTATTCATGAAAAGGTATCCAATGGATGAGATATGCCTTGTACACTATTCAAACAGTGTACTAGAAGGATCTCATCCTTCAGATGCCTTTTCATGTTCATTTTAATGTTTTCTTTTCATGTTCCATACACTTTCTCTTGAAGTTTTAGCACTAACAAAAATGGTTTTGGCTTCAATAGGAGTAATAATGATTATCCTTTTCACCTTCCTTTGCTTTTGGCCAAGAGTGAAAGAAAGGAAGGTCAAGTGATAGATTTGCGGAGTTTTTCAAAATCCTCTATTTGCAAGTAAGAATTAAAACCACAAGAGATTTCTTCCCCTCTCTCTTCTCTTTCTCTACTTGCAATCCTAACCATCACAACTTTTTGATGGCCGAGATGCGAGATCGTGCATCATGTGACCATATCCGACAGGCACCCAAATTTTTCTCATAATTTTGACTTTTGAGAACAAGGTTTAGAATCAAAACAACGTGGATGAACATTTAGTGTATTATACTGCCTCTCCTCTTTGCTATGAATTTCTGGGAAGTACTTACTACGTTCTAGATGGAGATAGGGTTTGATCGAGGGTTTAAAACAATTTTCGTATCTCTAAGTTTAAAATTCAAAATCCTAGATAAAGAGATTTCTTTTATGGTTTTGATTCACGCAGTCAATTCCCCAAAAAATTTGAGATTCCTCCCACTTTCCAGAAACATATTAGATGTCCATTCTTCTTCTTCTTCTTCTTCTTCTTCTTCTTCTTCTTCTTCTTCTTCTTCTTCTCCTCTCTCTCTCTCTCTCTCAATTGCCTTTTAATTGTTTCCATCAGAGCATCCCACTTAAGAAAACAGACTAGTACACGAGTAATATATTGATAGACGCGTAAATGTTAACATTAGCGCCTCCTAATTTATCTTTGTTAGTTCCATTAATATTGTTACTTGGAGTTTATTGCTTCATTCTTGTGTTATAGGTATTGGGACGCTTAATTTATTAAAGTGTTGCAATTAGGGCTCAAAGATGAAATCTAGTGCAAGTGATGTGAGCCCGATTCACTTGACGGCTTTATTCGTGGATTCTAGACTAAAGGCAATGTAGCGGCCGGATCCGTGGGGACCAGCGGAGTCACTCTCCCGAAAATACGAGAAAGCTGAAAAAAGTTCAACTATCTCAGAATCAGCAAAACTGAATGCAGTTTGATCCGCCTCGACGGTGCCGAACGGATGGCACCCTCGGCGGGGAGCACATATGCGTGGTTTTGGACGAATAAGGATTTGAACGATCTTTGCCGAGCGAGAAGCGCCCAAGGTGTGGCATACCCTCGGGACCTCCGCCGATTGGTGTGCCAAGTGTCCTGGGGCTGAGCCACTCGCGTTCTGAGTCATTCGACCGCAGATGCGTGAGGGCTCGGAGTTCACTTGGTTCGGGGGAAGCGTACCAGGCACACTACACGTTCCCCAATGGAGCTTTAAATGCGGCAGTCACCCACTCTGCCACCGCCGCCTACAGCAGCACGTGGGTGATGGGGAATGTCTCGAGGGGGATTGGACTACTCGAGCCCACGTGTTATGACGTCGTCTTAGTCATGGCGTCTGTGGCAGGGACAAAGGTCACCTCACCCGTCATTCCGAGTGCGAATGACAGGCACGTGAGGGGCACCGAACGCGTGGGATGCACGCCCCCTCTGCCTATAAATACCCACTCACAACTACCGCTAAGGACATCTCTCTCCTCATTTACTACCCTCATAACTTCACTTCTTTCTTGAGATTTATAGCACATTTCCTCCCTCCGGTGATTGACTTGATCATCGAAGTGCCTTCCCGGACCACCACCGTCCGGGCTAGGCACTAACGAGGTTACCTACTTGTGCAGGTCCCCCTCAGGCATGCATCACACTTTCCACCGCAGCCCATCCAACTCCCAGAAGGTTCAGAGAGTTCACTAGGGCAAAGACACCCCCACAATTGGCGACTCCGCTGGGGACGGAGAAAACTATTCCTCCCAGCTTCTCTACACACTCTGGTGGTGTTTTTTCCTCCACACTGAGTACCCCTGAACCAACCCAGATGGTCGACTTGACCTTGGGCATGGTGCATTCAGCGATGCCAGAGGCCAGAATTCAATTTGAGCCGCTACGGTACCACCCGGTCGGGGAGTGACTTGGGACTCACTTGCTTATCTCCCGTCGTCAGCGACGGAATGTAAATGACCAACAGCGGTAGGCCAGCAACAGCGGAAGCGGCGGCATTTCTCTTCAGCAGGCGAGAGAGTCCTGCTCCGCACCGACCACCTCCACGGCTCTGCTGCGCGGAGGCCTGCTCACTCCCACTCCCCTCTCACCATGGGGGCGAGTACGGCATTGCCGCCGGTGAGAGGTGTTGTATAGCAAACTGCAGGTTCAGCCTCTGGCGTCAGGGGGCTGAACAAGGACTGGAGAACTCAACCGAAGGAAGAACCAAAGAATGTCGGAAGGGTTCGGTCTTTTCTCACCCTCGCATTGTGTCGAGAGGTACGAAAGCAGGTAACTCGCCAGCCGACGTACGCATGCAGCATCAAAGGCGCGGCCCAACGTGGAGCCTACGCTGCGGCGCGCCCCGCTGGACGAGCCCGAAAGGCAGCGCGCCACCGCGATCAAGTGCCCAGAGCCCCGACGCCCGCATCTAATGGCGTGAACGCCAAGGAAATGGAGAGGCGATACAACAAAGGAAAGTGGCCCCATGAATGGGGAACGAAAGTACGCCAAAATCGTGGCAGCCAATACCGGCGTGGGGAGCGGGACTACCATAACCATAACCAATCGAGGGACGGGAGGTGATGGGGCCATTGCCAATCGGGGTGGGTGGGCACGACGCCGTAAATGGTGCACCCATTGCTGTGGGCTTAAAGGTTCAAAGAGAACAAAACCGACCTAATTGAGGTCCCGGTAACCTTGACACAATGACAACGACGGTTTGAGGCCCGGAGACAAGTATACCCTGCGAAACGATGGTGTCAGCATCGTGCTCGTCAATACTCAAACTGACGAAACAAAGGTGTACCATGCCGAGCCTGACACCAGACGTCACCACCCTCGGGAAGGGGTGATGAGGGGCCATGATGGCCGCAACAAAAGACTGTCCTCCGAAAGGAGTAACGTGCACATAGATGGGTCTGACCCATGGCACGAGGCTGGCGTCCCGGCAAAGCGTGCATACAGGGAGAACCGAGCGGTGAATCTAAACCGCTAGGACCCAGCCGACTCCAGACTGGAAAAGGCCAGACGATCCCCATTCTGCCGAGCCATTGCGGAGGCCGCACCGCCACGTGGATTCAAAATCCCGATGTTTGACAAGTACGAGCCAACGACAGATGCAATCACGCACGTCCAGTAGTACCGTCTGGTCTCCGAGCTCTATGGCCACAGTGACTCCCTCATGTGCCGAACATTTTCCATGAGCCTCGGGACCACGGCGCTCCTATGGTACACCCAGATCACTCCGGGGTCGATCAATAGCTTCGAGGAGCTTGAGCGTGCGTTCACATCTCGGTTTGTGAACAGTAACACACAACCGAAGACGCTGGATGCGCTTGTGAACATGAAGAAGGGCTCGGAAGAGACCCTTAAAGAGTATATCGCAAGGTATTGGGAAGTGTACAGCCTCGTGGAGGGATGTGACCAGAGAATCGCCTCCACCTCGTTAAAAAATGGGCTTGACCACCATTCCGACCTCTTCAAGGAGCTCATGGTACGGCCACCGAAAAACATGGTGGAGCTGATGGAGATAGTGAATCGTTTCCGAGAGCTTGACGAGCTGATTCTCAACGGAGCTATAAAAGGAAGTGCCAGCAGGGGAGTGCTCAAGGAGGTGAGGAAGCAAGTGAACAATCTGAGGAAGGATTGTAACGACCAAGGTGGGGGATACAGAGATAGGGGTACCCGAGACAACGGTAGAAGCAGTAACGGCGGTAGGGGGTGGGAGAAGCCCCCCCGAAACGATAACGACTATGTAGCCGAAACCACAGTCTTTACCATGCCAATCTACAGATTGTTAGCAGAGATCGGCAGAAAACGTTGGTTTTACTGGCCAAAGGAGAAGATGGGGTCAGATCCCACCCAGAAGGGAAAGTGCACCTACCACAACGAGATGGGTCACTACATGACGGGATGTCGCCCGTTTAAAGCCCACCTAGAGCGGCTCGTCGCCGAGGGACGCATGGACGAGTGGATCGACCATGGCCGTACATCGAATATGCTCAAGGGAGCGGCACCCCCCCAAACCAAAAAAAGCGGCCTGCCCCGCCACCTCCGTGATGCACGAATGCGGAGAGAGGATAGGTCCGGGGGTGGTCCTAACCATCCACGGTCCGGTCGGCAAGACACGAGCTGATGAAATGCACACAGAGCTGCAGCAGATGGAGGTGGCCATGGAAGTGATGATGCTTGGAAAGTTGCCGAAACGAAAATACGAGGAACCAGTGGACCCATACACCATCTCTTTCTCCGAGCGGGACTTGGGTGGGCTACAACTCCCGCACGACGATGCCCTTGTGATTGAAATGAGTATCGACATAATGGATGTCGCGAAGTCACGGTGGATCGGGGAGCTCCGCCGACGCCCTTACTACGGGCCTTCAAAGCCATTGGGCTGGACGGCGGCATGAGTTTACCCCCTCCGACACGCCAATTTGTCGAGGTTTTCGGTTTTCGGTATTCGGCCGGGCAGCATCACCCCTCGGTGTGGGGCGGGGCCGATCGCTGGGGATAGAATTCACCGTAGTGGACTCCCTGAGCCCTTACAACGCCATCCTGGGGCGGGGCTGGCTCCACGCAATGGGGGCCATTGCCTCAACCCTTCACCAGTGCGTTCGATTCATCGGTATGAATGGGAAGTAGGAGACCATCCGAGGCAACCAGATGGCCTCGAAAAGGTGCTTTGTCAATGCCGTTCGCCAAAAGGAATGAAGGCGGAGCGGTAGCCGGGCGTGTTCAATGGATTGAGGCTCCCGAAAGTGCACTCCACGTTTCGGCGACGTATTTTACCCAAGGCCGAGGAAAAATCAGTCGAAGAGCTGGTCAAGGTGCCCATCAACGAAGAAGGCACCGGGTACTTTATGCTCGGTTCAGATCTCTCTAATTCCGAACGGAACGACTTGGTCGCTTTCCTCAAGGATAACATTGAGGTCTTTGCGTGGACTCTCAGATGGAAATGTCCAAGGGGCGTGACTCTCGACTTTATCCACGCGCCCTCAATGTTGATCCGGGCTAGAAAAACCGGTGGTGCGTGGGTTTGGCGGTCCTCGGGGATCCACTCTGACACCGTCCTGGAGGAGGTTGACTGCCTTATCGAGGCAGAGGCTATCCGAGAGGTGATGTACCCGACGTGGCTGGCTAACACCGTTGTGGCAAAGAAAAAGAATGGGAAATGGAGGGTGTGCGTGGACTACACAAACCTCAATGATGCATGACCTAAGGACTGCTTTCCCCTCCCTCAGATAGATCAGCTGGTTGACGCCACGGCTGGTCATGCCCGGCTCAGCTTCATGGACGCGTACCGGGGGTACCACCAAATTGCGATGGATGTCATGGATGTGGAGAAAACGACATTCATTACGCCGAGGGGTACCTACTGCTATCGGGTCATGCCTTTCGGCCTGAAAAACACCGGGGCTACCTACCAAAGGATGGTCTCCAAGATGTTCACCAGGGAGCTTGGCGATATTATAGAGGCCTACATCGATGATATGGTAGTAAAAAGCAAATTCGCAGGAGACCATCTGTCCCACCTTGGCAGGGTGTTTTCCATCCTCAAAAGGCACGGTCTGAAGCTTAACGCCGAAAAATGCGTGTTCGGGGTCGGTTCAGGGAAATTTTTAGGGTACCTTGTCACCCGCCGAGGGATCGAGGCCGATCCCAACCAGCTGGAGGCTATTCAAAAGCTTCGAGTGCCATCGATGATCAAGGAGGTACAACGGCTAACGGGGATGGCCGCTACCCTCAACCGTTTTATAAGTAAGTCGTCGGACGCCTGTCGACCCTTCTTCCAATCTGTCCAAGACCAAAGAATGGGGCCTTCGTTGGACGATGCGCACGATGCGGCCGATCTCAAAAGTTACATGGCGGCGCCCTTCTACGGGTCATGCCGCAGAGGACGAAGATCCATATCTCTACCTAGCGTCTCCGTCATGCGCAAGAAGTTAAAACCTTGGTTGGCGGAGAGACAGGACGATTCCCATCTACTACTTGAGCAAGACAATGCTCCCGCGAGACGAATTGCCCCGGTTGAGAAGTTGAAACTTTAGGCAATTCTGCAGCCAAGAGAATTTTATTACCCTATTTTTCCCCAAGTCCTACGATCGCCGAAAGTGATCAGTGTATCCTAAAATCCGTTATGCGAAGCGGACCTCTGGGATGGCGGATCGTAAGTGAGTTGGCTTGACCGACGTAAATTCTACGAACCCGAGCGGCAATCCAAAGGTGAGCATTGGCTGATTTAGATTCTTGAACTCACTCAAAGAAAACGACAGAAACTCAAGGGAGGAGAGCTCTTGTCGTCTTGGCAGCCCGGTGAATCCTTAAAAGCGCTCCGGCGATCTGGTCGTTCTCAGCGCTCCCGCCCATAGCACTACCTATTTCTCATGAGTAGATCTTGCGTATGCCGCGTTAGCTGATGCATCACTTAAACGGCCGGCGAGGGCGGTATTGTGCTCATCTCTCCCCAAAGGAACTCTCCATAAGCGTTGGCTGATGAAAGGACATCGGGTTCCCAAACACGCAATAACGGCCGTAGTATGAAGCCTTGACGCTGTGACTGGGCCTTGCCCTTGCCCCCTCGGAGTCGCATGGTGCCACAGTCTATAGCGAGCCCCCTCACTGCGGTGAACCAGTCAACAACGGCCACGCTCCCTGTGGCCTCGGATGTTGCAACACCGGAAAGCCACGCCCCAGCTGCAAGCGGCTTCAAGGCCATCCACTTCTCCCCATTACTGGACGAAATTTAAGAACTCCTACGCCGACGCCTTGTTGCCCCCCGGCTCCATGCGGCAAATCTAACCCCTGAGGAACACGGAAATTCGCAATCACCTCGGGAGATAGCGTGCCGCGTTTTGTTAGCCGGAAAGAAGTCATGACTATCTGGCCAGGCCCACCTCCCCTGCTCGGGACTCCATCCCCTTCCCTCCGAAGACCGCATTGACCCCCTGCACAAGCAAGGAGGCCCACGGAGTGATGTCGATCCGAATCCTACTTCTGTCTCAACGGCCAGCTCTGCTCGCCCGTGCCCATCGGCCCGACCTCTGGCGTAGTGCATGAGCCGAAAGTACCCCACGTGCTACGAGCTCATGCATAAGAGGAACTGCGCGGCGGCCTTCAGGGAAGACGCCTCTCTACGAAGCGAAGTGTAACCCGGGGATCTTTTGGTGGCAAAAGATAGAAGCGGTAGAATCGTCAGCGTGTAGCGTGCGAGAAGCATTCTCTATTGCACCGGCCCTGTACCTCTGTTGGTCACAGTCAAGCAGCCCATTATTTAAATAGGGCACAAACATTGTAGAGTCCCTCTAACGCGGCCCCGGTGGGTTCCCGGCACTGATCCACGACCATGGATTACTTGACGAAGTGGGTAGAGGCCGAGCCCTTGATTCACATTACGGCCACCGAGGTCAAGCAGTTCATTTGGAAAAACATCATCTCTCGGTTCGGTGTGCCCTATGCTATCATCTCTGACAACGGCACCCAGTTTGTCGCAGAGGCAATTAAAACGCTATGTAAAAGGAAGAACATTCACGTTTATAATTCAACTGTGGCCTACCCTCAAGGGAACGGCCAAGCCAAAGCGTCGAACAAGTCAATCTCGTCTGGCCTCAAGCGTCGATTGACTAACAAGCGAGGAAAATAGGTGGAGGAACTTCCTAAGGTTCTCTGGGGTTACCGAACTACCCCTCGGCGTGGGACCGGCCGAACGCCATTCTCCATGGCCTATGGGATGGAAGCTGTCCTCCCCTGGCTGCTGTCGCTCCCTCCGCCCGGACCGAAGCCTTCCACCCGGCTACGAACGATGAGCATCTTGCCTCCGAGCTTGACCAAATTGAAGATCTCCGAGACGAAGCCAACATCAAATATGCTGCATATCAGCAAGAGGTCGCTCGGGGCTACAACAAGTACATTCGTACCCGCCCTTTCAATGTTGACGATCTAGTCCTCCGGGAGGTTGGTTATGGTTAGGATCTCATGTTTACCATTTCCTCCTTCTGGGCCCTCGACACCCCTTTTTGTGATGCCTCGGGATTAAAAATGTTAATGATAAGATCCTTTCCTCAGTTCTCGTTATTCTTCCAAGTTTTTAATTTTTGCACAAGTTGTTGCCCTCGAACGAAGGGTCTTTGTTTAATTAATGTCGTTCGGCGGATCGACTTGACCCTATTCGAATGAATAGTTGTTTAAGCGTTCGGTAGAACACAAATCTCTTATTGAAAAAATAGTTCGTGGCGTTCGGTGGAACGCACGATTACGCCCAATAAGAGCAACGCTGACAAACAGGCGTTCATGAAATGTCCTTGGTCCGTGGACCTACCTTTTAGACTGATTGGGGGCTATTTCATTGATAATTCGCTCGGCGCGGACGAACCTCCGGCTCGGTTAGGAAATCAGTGGCTATGTTTCCTATACTTTGGCCGGGTGTCATTTGGCTAATGGCTCCCCGCCGAAGCAGGGGCTATCATTATCATTGATTATTTGTTTTGGTGGAAATAGTTCGGCTGCTCACAACTTTTGCCATTTACGTGAGCGTATTTTGCGAACCACCTATCGAACTAGCTGCGGGCTATTGAATTTGATTATCGCTCGGCAAGAAATTAGAAAGTTTTTTAATCGCTCGGCGCGAAATTGGAAAGTTTTTAATTTCTTGCAACGTTTTTTAATAATCTCTTGTGCCTCGACAGCACGCCGGCGCAGGCAATTACCTTCGGCTCACTGCCGAAGCCGGGGCTAACATTATTACCAGTCCGACGATTATGGCTCAAATCCGGAGGTTTCGGCTCAGTCGTTACAATTTTTGGTTACCCACGAGAGCCATTACTTGGACAATTATTCAGACAAGGTATTAAAATACTGAATCAAGAAAATCACGAAGGCATTCATAGAAGAAAAGAGGAAATTCATTCATTAAACTAAAGAAGGGGACCAAAGAGGAGAGCAGAGATTTTGCCGCCCCGAAAGTACAACATTGCAAAAAAAAAAAAAAAACAGGTACAAAGAACATTAAGAAGCTTGGGCCTGGCCCTGATTGTCTGCAGGAGGATCGGCGACCCCACCGTCCTCGGAGGCGGTCCCCTCGGGTGCCGCGTCTTCATCGTCGAAAGGCATCTCCGGGATTTCAACCTCGGGAACAGGAGGGATGGAAGACCGAAGAGCAGAGTCCACGGGGACGGCGACGAGGTCATAGGCCTAAAAAAGGCTTCGCCAAAGGCCGTAGCTGACGCAGGAGGAAGCCCTTTGTCATTGGCCTTCGGGCAAACCTCCGAGCATTTCCCTTTGACCCTCCGGTAGCCGTGGGAGTCCGGGCAGCAGCCATCATCATCATCTTGGCCCGGATGCCGGAGATCCCTCTCGGCGAGATCCCTCTCCCTCGCCGCTGTCACCGCCCGCCCTACGGCCCCTCCTTTGGCCTCTCACAAGCGGTGGAGCGCCTTGCGCCCTCGCAAGCCGTTTCTCAAGCCCCGGCCGCGGCGGGAGGGCCGGCCTTCCTTTTAACTCCGCCAGCCTTTTGCTCCTCGGCCTTGAGCCTCCCTCGCTCCTCTTCTTTCTCAATGCCAAAAGGTTGTATACCGCCGAGAAGCCAGCCACCGGCAGCAGCTTAAAAATACAAGAAAATGCAAATAAACAAAGGTGTAAATCTAAGACAAAGACTTGGCAAAAATTATGGAATTCAAATTAGAGTCCCACCGGCCACGATGTTGATGTGAGCTTCGGCATAGTTGTCGGGCCGTGGTGTTTGGGAGCGACTTTCATATCCCCCCAGGCTGGTAGGGGCCACCGCTAAGCGTCATTGCCGTTTTCGCTTTCCCCAAGCGGTGGCGCTCTTTGACCGCTCGCCGGAGGTCTGGATGGCCGGCACCCACGCTCGCCCCTTGCTGCGATGTGGGAGTTCGGGGCACGATTTGGGGAGCGGGTTTGTTGAGTCCGGCCATACGCCCTCGGCCTCCGGCACTGTGCTTCCAGACGGTGGTCGCGAGGAGGCACGCGAGACCCTTAGAGGAACCTCTTTAGCCGTCCTGAAAGCGTCTGTCGTGCGAGCCTTCTTTTGAGATCTCGCCTGATTGGTATCGGTAGGAAGCGGCCCAGCCACCATCTTCCTCTTCCCTCTGACTGTCCTTCCTTTGAGCCTCCCTTAGCCGAGATCCGGCCATGTCGATGTCGGGGAAGGTTATGAAGGCCACAAACCGCGCTCCCCACGTGCAGGTCGGAGGATTTACGGATGCTCCCGGTCGGCCGAAAAAGCCTGCGTCGTTCTCTGCGCGCCCTCGGCTTGCGGGGCTCTTCCACTCTGCGAAAACCCTCAGGATGAGTATGTGATAGCCGGTGAATGGCAGGAGCTGTGCAAGGCTCAATGTCAAGATCCGGGCGATGACGCCGCCGCTTATGCCCCGCGAAGCCGCCTTTCACACCTTCTGCACACGCTAAAACAAGGCAAATGTAATGATAAAAGTACACGTGATGAGTATAATAAAATGCAAGTGCAATAGAAATGCAAGTGTAATCTGGGCTTACTAGGGTTCCCGCGGCGCCATGGGATCAGGACCTGCGGTGGACTCTCCGGGGGTTCCTGAAATCCCTTGACTATGACTAGCTTCAAGAGGCATGCTCTCCGAAGGTGCGTCAGTTGGCGCGCTGGGATACTCGGTAGCGAGAAGTAGTACCGGCCTGTAGCTTTGCTCCACGCCACGGTGTAAACCCGCCATTAGGTCGATAAGTGGAAGGGGATATCGCGTCTTTCCGGATAACCCGACCCACCGAAAGCGTAGCGATGCGGTACGTTGGTTACCATTTGGCGGGGGCGAGCCTGCATACGCCCGTGAATTGGCAGGAGGCTGGAATGGGAAAGGAGAGACCGCCCTCGGTGATGGCCATCAAGGGCACGGTCACCTGCCCCTCCACATAGTGGATCCTATCGTCCAACGGCCTCGCGATCTCCACGTCCTCGGGGATGTTGTAGTCCCTTCGGAAAGCGGCGACCTTCTCCACCGAGCCATCAAAATACGTCTCGACGTATTTGCATTTGTCGTGCTTGGGGTTCGGCGGAGGGATTGACTCCTAGTCACGTCCGTACTCAACGCCACCTTCGACGTCGACCCCATCAACGTCCTCGGGGACCTAATCTTGCTCGTCATTGTCGGGTCCGCAGGCGGCAGCCCGCCGTAGATCCCAAGCACGGGGTCCCAGGGGTGTGACCCCTCGCCCTCAGGATTGGAGGTGCGCCCCTTGGTTTGTGCTTGGTGGGCCAGGAGTTCATCCACCTCGAGAATAACAATCGGCTGAGGCTCTCCGAACCCGCGGTCTCCCTATCTATTTCGATCACCTCAGGGTCCGGGGACCGGTTGATGGGGGAATTTGGGATCTCCATTGGATCGATTGAGGGGGACGTAGGGGTGCCACTCGGCACCTTGGCGTCGGGGGCTGGGTTCGGAAATAAATTCTGCTTAGACGTAGAGGTTTGGGCACCGCTCTCAGCACGTTTGGTTTCCTCTTCGATCTCCATCCAGCGCTCGGGGGTTATGGCTTGGAGGGGGGCTACGTTTAGGGGTACGGTTCCGGGTTGTGGGACGTCGGATTCAAATCGGCACCTATAACCCCTCCCAAGACTTCTTAGCTGCTCGCGGACAAGAACGATGTGGATAAATTCGCCGAATTGAGAATCAGCGAGGACGTCGTCAGAGGTTGAGTCCGAAGAGTCCGAGCTCATCCAGGAGAACCTACAGTGCACGGGTGAAACAACCATCAGCGATATGCACAAGTTTAAGTTTAAGAAAGATACAAAAATGGTGGGCATCGACACCCTGCCGAGCCCCCCACACAGTGCTAACTATCCGAAAGCCTCGCCCATGTGCAGGCTCTTGGCAAGATTTGTGGAAATATACTCTCGGTGGAAGACATTATGCTCGGTGATTGAACGCTCGGAAGAACACGATGAGTGTTCTTCGAGCCCAGAATCTGGCGGCCATGCTCCGCCGCACAAGCCGCCGAAAAACTCAACAGAGAACGAAACAAAAAAGACGAAAAAGTGAAAAACATCGAGAAATCACTTGAAACGAGGCAAAAATGTACGAAAACTACATGAAAATGCAAGGAAAACCAATGAGAAGTTGAAATACCTGAGTATTTGTCGTAAATCTTCACCGAAAATGAGTTTTTGGCAAGATTGCTGGTGAAGTACGGCGGTGGATGACGGCGGAGCAGGGATTCGATGCTAGAGAGAGAGAGAGTAACAGTGACTCTCTCTCCCTCTGCCCTTGTATTTATAGGGGCACCGGATCGGGAGGTGAAGGGTCACCCCCTTCAGACCGCGACGCGTGTCCCCACCGATTCAAATCGTTTGGGCGCGAGCAGCTAAGAACTCTTTCGTTTTCAATTGTACGTAAGGATTTTACTACTTTCAATATGTTTTGTATTCATACCCGCAGTTTTTGAATACGAGTTATGCAATTGTTTTCAATGTTGTGGTTGGAGTTCTCAGATAGGCTATGCTCGTGAGACGGATCGTGCCGTTGGATGGCGTGACACCATGCCAGTGAGACGGTCCGTGCCATGGGATAGTTTATGCCTTTTAACAATCACAAATATTTCCTTGACAATTGTGATTCGAATAATAGCCCTAACCTATGCATAATTTTGTTACGTAGTCAGGGTGGATTCAGAACCCTAGATCTTCTCTCTATTGTTTTCCGCTCAATTTAATTATTGTTTAGCTCTCTTTAGTTTATTATTTCTAAAATCAAAACCATCAAACCAATCTCTTTTAATTAATCTAGAAATTAATCGAATCTATTGTAACTAAGCCAATCTGTCTCTGTGGATCGACACTCGGACTTAACCGCTATTCTTCTGAATAAGGGTTAATTCCTTGTTTTTATAAATATATTTTTGGTGTGAAAAACGACCTACCATATATGAATGGAAAAGAATTACAAGCCTTTTGAATTAATTCCTTCAACAATTTTGTTTTCCAACCTTTTATTTCCTTTTGAATTAATTCTTTAACCAATTTTGGTTTATAATATATATATATATATATATATATATATATATCATACTAATATGGATTTTTTTTCGAATCACTAGATTGTCATGCATGCTCCAAGATGGAGAAATTATGTGCAACTCGAAACATGGACATTCAGAAAAAGGAAGAGAAGGAAGTTCAAAGACATTCATCGTCAGATAGATAAAGATTGAGAAGAACATGCTTGAAGACTACACATAGTTTATTAAGAAGATTAATCTCTCACTTCATGTTAACTTGTTTTCAGGTATTGGTTGGAACCTGGTGACTTCGAAGAGATTTTACCAAAGAAATCCTTCTTCTGGTGGAATTTCTATGATTAAGAATGTTGTTACTATTTACGTTGACAACTTGTCGGATGACATGAATGCCGAATGGCCAGGGAATATTTTTTCTAAGTTTGGGGTTGTGATTGACGTCTACATCCCTATGAAGAGAAGCAAAGGTTTCTTATCCAAATTTGGTTTTGTTAGATTTGGTTGTAAAAGAGAGGCTGATGCAACAATTTCTGAGCTCAATGGAATAACCATAAGGGAGAAGAGGATGGTGGTGAAATTGGCCTCTTATGATACTCCAAGGCATTTAGGTCAAAATGGTAAAGACACGCAGGTACATAAAAGAGATGTCAATGGTTTAAGAAAGGAGGTAGCGGGTGGGTTTAATCATACTGTGATTGATTCCAATAGAACAGGTGGAAGATCATACGCTGAGGCTATGGTAGGGAAAAAAGGTGGGAGCCTCCAAATGTGTAATCATCGAAGATAATCCTAATGAGTGGCTACATAGGAGTGCGGTTGCAAAATTGAAATCGCTTGCGGCTATGGAGGTGATTAGAGAGGCCTTGCATTGCGAGGGGATTCTAGAGATTGAAGTTAAAGATTTGGGAGGTCTATGGGTGGTCTTAACCTTCCCCAATGTAGAGTTGCTGCAGGATATTTTTGATGATGGAAAGTTAAGTTGGTTTAGGCAGTGGTTTGATGAAGTTAAGAAATGCAGTCCTGAGTTTGAAGCTACACATACCAGAAATGTGTGGATTCCATGTTATGGTGTTCCTTTACATGGATGGAGTGCAGTGACTTTTCGCAAGATTGCTAGTTTGGGGAGGTCGTTTTGTATGGATGGCCTTTACGGTGAAGGGTTATTCATTTGTTGCGGGTAAAGTGTTGATTGCTACAGAGACATGGGATAGAATCAATGATGTAATCCAAATTGATATTAAAGGAAAATTGTTCGAAGTTCGGGTGATGGAGGAGTAGGTTGTCATTCAGGGCCATTGTTCTAATTGTAATTTCATTTCTTCTAAGTCATCTAAAGCTTCCAACCCACCTCCCATGGAGATTGTCAATGACTCAGTGGGTGACTCAGTTAGGAACTCAATGGATGAGGTTAATTCTAGAAGACCAGATGAACCAATTAATTCAAATAATAGCATGCGGATCAAGGAAACTACTCTACAGGAACCAGAGGTGGCTAGTGGTATTTCATGCGAGGATTTGGATGGTGACCCTAGAATTTTGTCAAGTTCCAAGGAAAGTAGTTGGGAGGATGGAGAATTCAGAGATGGGAATGGTTCCGATCTGGGTAATAACTACAAAGAGAATGTTGACATTGCGCTTGAGAGCCGTGTCGAGAATATTGGATCTAAGGACCTAGAAAATTCTCATGGGCTAGTGTCTTTAGTGGAAGATTTTGGTGGTTTGGTAATGGTTGAAGCTATGGAATCAATGCAAAGAAACGAAGAAACCCAAAATGGAAAAACCCAAGAATTAATGGACACGGGTTTGGAGGGATTTCAAAAGGAGATTGAAGTTAATCATGCCCCTATCCAAGCTGCCATTAAAGGAGTAAAAGGGAAAAGCAAGAGGAAAAGTATCAATGATATTCTCGGATATTCAAAAGTAGAAAAAGGAGACAACGCCAAAGGGAGAAGGAATAAAAACAAATGTGTTGTGCTGAGATCTGCAGTAGCCTCTGTTGCATTGTCTGCCTCTTTATCCTTGGAAGGTATTAATAATAGAAATAGAATTTTACTAGATGAAGCAAAAGCAATTTGGGAAGTCGACAAGCTTTTTGGTATACGCTATGATGGTGATGAAGAGGAGGTTGTAAGCAAGAAAGCTAAAATGGAAGCTCTTAACAAAGGAAGGGCTGATTGTCAACATTAAGCTAGGGCTAAGTGTGAGGAATTCATTGGGGAGTGGGGGCCTAGGGTTAGGTGGTGTGTGGGGTGTTTTTTGGGGTGTTGTATGGGTTGTGTTTGTGAGTGGGTTATCTTTTGGGGGGCATAATTTTTGTTTGGTATATTTGTTGAGGTTTGTTTGATTTTCTAAGGAGTGTTTGGGTGTGGCTGGTTGGTCTCTTGCAAACCTTCTATGCCCCCTTTATTGTATCTACTCTATTTGATGCATTAAATTTCTTTTTGCCATGCAAAAAAAACTTGTTTTCGTTACACCCCTCTTCCGATATCCTTTTTTTTTCCTTTTAAGTCTTAGTATCCCACGTGAGATTTTAATTCATGTTTTACATATTTCATGGTACTGCGAATGCGCTATTTTTTATGCACTATTTTTTGGACAATATTTAATGAGAAATGCTTGAGGCACTAACTAATGTATCCAATAATGCATTAATGTAGTAGTGCATGTGTAAATTTAGTATAATAGTTGGTGTACTAGATAGTGCCTCTTGCATTCCACATTTTTTTTATGTTTCATTGAATTAATCATGTTCTGTAATTATTTAAATCCTTCATTAGAAGAACTCTACTAAAAGGTTCTTTTAAAAACACTACTTTGAGGAGAAATCAGCTTGGTTGGCGGGTCAAAAAATGATAATTCAATTTAACTCTATTCAAAATGTGTTACTTCGTGCCTTTAGGTATGGACAAACTCTAGTTCTACAATATTAGCCGATGTGGCAATTCAACTCCCACAATGGCGATTCAATTGTAAATATGAGTTTTTGTTTTTGTTTTTGGTACAATGATAACCAACAAAATCAAAATTCACTACCTTTGCACGACATTCATGGGTTCCTGAACCACAATGCTATGGGATATATGTGTGGGCACCCGAGACCTCCGCGAGAAACCTTGAAAGTACTAGAACATCGCGTTCGTTAGAGTTGCCACTTGATTTTAAGGTTAACCAAGCAACCGAATTCAACGTACAAACTTTGAGACAACCGGCCTGTCATAACCAGAGTGATCTTGGTTCGGGAGCTAAGTTATGGGATGGGAAGGTTTTATTTTAAAAATGCACCCATCCCGTCTAATCAAAATGATTAGTCTCTACTCATAATTATGGGATTTTAAAAGAAGATTTTGAGTGATTTAGACAATTACGGGAAATGGAACAAGGAAAAACAAATAAAATTAACAATGCGTGAGGCTAGATTTAGAGAAATGAAATATTACCGAAAATTAATAAAAGTGCGAAGAATGAACTTCTTTTGATCAACGTCCAGATGCTCCCCTAAAAATCACGAATTCGGCGAGTATAAGTCCGTTCACCGCGAAAAGCACGTTATTTAACTAATGCTTTGAAAAACTTGGATTGAAAGGAAGGGTTTTAAGTAATTTTGGAAAGTAGGCTTAGGACTAATGTTTTTGGAATTTTGAAGGCTGATTTTTGAAGAGGGTTTTCTTGGTTTTTGGGAAGAGAAACACTAGAGGAAAATTTTGGATGCAAAAATAGGCTAGAACAAGGTTTTTAGGCTAGGATTTCTTGAGGTTTCTTGTTGTGTGTCAAATGAGAGACCTTAGGTACCCTTTTATAGTCCTAGAGGAAGCTTCCACACTTCAATTCCAACCATAAATTGGATGGGGAGTGATTAAAATGAGCTTGGGCAGCCATAGCCGAAGTGCAGCGTTTGTCAGGAAAACTTGCCTCAAACCTTGCGGATGCAACAAAAATGTTGCAGCTGCGAGGTTTGACTTTCTTTTAGCAATGTATGGAGGCCTATACCTTTGCAGCTGTAATGTCGGTGGATCTCTTATGTTGCAGCTGCAAAGTATTTTCTGGGTCAAATTATTAGGATTGTTTGTTGGGTTTTATGGGCTAGGAATTAGGTTTTCTCTTGGGTTTGATAGTTGGGCCTTGAAATATGGATTTTGGAAATGTGTATTGGGTTCGCAAAGGTTTATTTGGATTTTGATCTGGGTAAATCCAAGTTCATCGAAGTATTAACTAAATAAAATAAGATTCAAGGCGTTATCAATAATTTTTCATCATTGGGGACACATCCAAACTCTTGCTTAGAATTCACGGATAATCAAAATTGGGGTGTCTACAATATGCAACGATGCCAACTGCCCTCCTGTGGGGAACCACTTTAGGTTCCACACAAAAATAAAAAGGAAAAATATTTACTTTGTTTAGAAATAAATTTTTATATTCCTTACAAAATTTCAATTTAATTGGATATCGATATTACTAAACAACATGGATAAGGACTTGATCAACCACATGGATAAGGACCTGATTAACGAATTTTGAACAATTAATTCATTATTGATATCCGCACAAACTGAATTTTAATTGGGCGCATTAAAATAGTTGTTATGAAAGATTTGACATGAGGCCCACACAATGGCAAACTTTGTTTATAGGGGTGTATATTATACACACCCAAATAAGGGGTGCGTATTATAGCATTTTCCTAGAATGTAACTCCCTACATCCCAAATATCTCTCTCTCTCTCTATCTCTCTCTCTCTCTCTCTAAAAATAAAAAATTAAAAGTCCAGAAAAATTAGATGGCGTTTGGAAACTTGGGAGGCACAAGCACGCATGTATAAAATATGTATTAATGTCATTCCCACTCGATGCATAGGAGCACACAAAATAATTATTGTGATACTAAGAAAAATAATTTTAAATATCAGTCAACGTTAAAAAAAGTTTTTATTTTTTATTTTCTAAAATAGATGAAAGAAGAGAAAATAAATAAAATTTTATTCCTAAATGACCCCCTTATTTTCCCTCCTCTACTTTAATTTTCTTTGTATATTATTAAAAATAAAACCTTTTTTTGCTCAATTGCTACTCAAAAATAATTTTAATTTTTTAGGATATTAAATAACTTTTTTATGTTCTCTACAAACCCATTCATTCGAACTAAACTTTTATTCTCCATCTCGTCAACTTGTTGATCCACACAAAAATTCAATTTAACAGGATATCAATAACCGTATGATCAAGCACATTTACCTATTTGTTTTCATGCAAAATTAAATTCTATTTTTTTTCTCAATCTAATTATTTTCCTATCATATAGATACCACTATTGAATCAACCTAAATTTTTCCCAAGGTCACTTAGTCCGTAGGACGAAGAAAAATGAATGGTTCAAATTGTTTTAAAAGATTCAGTGAACGAGATATGCCAAGCACGGACTCAAGACGACACACTCTCCCTCACCCATGAGGTTTTTCAGAATTCTTTGTTGGTATCCGAAATGTTTGGACCCAATCGGGCCGTCCAAATGGGTGTAAAACAAACTGTAAGAGAAAGATTAGCAAAATTAATTAGTCTTGCTTTTTCGTATCTATTAAAATGTGACCAAATCAAGAAGTTTCCTAATCCTAATTAGTCTTGCTTGTTTCCTATTTTTTCTCTCCAGTACAACTCTTGTTAGGAAACAAATACACTTCGTGTTATTGGGAGCCTAATGACGGATCCAGGGTGGGTGTTATGCGTAGTTGTTGCGCACCGGGTTGTGCGGCAAAATTTTTTACCTGATTTTTGTGCACACCTCCAAAGCTTCCAAGGGCCTAGTTTTGAGGAAGAAAAAAAATCACTACAAAGTGCCTAAACTCTAAACCCGAAGTACCTAAACTCACTATACCCTAGCCCAAAGAGCCTAAACCCCCTAAAATTAAACCCCAAAATTAATTTTCCAAACAGGGCCCTTGAATGTATGAGCAAAACGAGGTAGTTTTGCCACACCGCACAACGCCTCCTTCAGATTCCCCAATGACAGCCGTTGATTTCCTCTTCAGGATTCACTTCAACCCAACGATTCCTCAACTTGGGAACCAAGTATACCTTGTCTTATACAAATCTATAGCTTTATACAAATCCGCCGCCCTTATGTGCTGTATAAATATAGCCTCCACAGTTTCTCAAAAACACATACAATTTCTCAAATAACGTGTGAGATCATAGAGAGTGAACGCATTGCGAGAGAAAGTAGCAGTAAGATCAGAGATAGAGCCCTCTCTGGAAGACATGACGATACCATCGGGCTTTCTCTTCAGGCCCACGGATGAACTTCTCGTGTCCTACTATCTTGAGAGGAAATTTATGGGCTTACCCCTGCCTCCTGATCTCATCATCGAGCGCGAGATTTACGGGGTTGGCGACAAAGCCCCCTGGCAAATTTTCGCTGACGAAGACCCGTGGGAGATATGCAAAACAAACGGGAAGAACGGAAATTCATCGAAGAGCCAAGGTACCATTTATGTTTTCACCACCTTGATCAAGGCTAGCAAGAACCGAATAGCTAGGACAGCAGGTTGTGGTGTGTGGCATGCTGAGACTGCTCTTGAAAATGTATTGAATGATCAAGGTCATGTAATAGTGTACAAGAAAATGTTGTCTTTTCAAATTACAAATGATCGGGGTGTGATGGACGGGAGTGTGAGCAAAGGCCACTGGATCATGCATGAGTACTCTCGTTGCGGTGGCAATACCGATGAAAGCCAGGTAGAATATGTTCTTTGTAGGATAAAAAGACACGACTCAAAGTTCACCAAGAAATCTAAGAGGGTAAAAAATCTTGAGGCTACGACTACTGATCACGATGATATAGCCCCGAAACCCGCCAAGCGTGTTAGAACAGAGTTTGTGGAAGAACGTAAGATGGTTCGTGCTATCGATGCAGCAACAAAAACAGAAATTATGCCCTTTCCAGAAGTAGTTGTGCAAGAACCGAGTTTTATAACGAGTGACGATCCAAATGAGTTTACAGTTGAAGAATTTTTAGCACTTTGGGAACAGGATAGGCAAGGATGTCATTCACCGTGGATGAGTGATGAATCGAATGATTTAATTGCTGGAGAATTGGAAGCACTCATGGAAGAGGAGAAGCAAGGAAGTAATCAAGAGAGTGATATGTTTCATGCGGAGGAAGAGCCATCACCAGTATTTTCTCTTTCCAATGATTTCTTTTTGGAGCAGCAGAAAAAAGACATGTTCAATGACATGCTTCAGTTGGACAATGAAGCCTTGTGGTGGCTCGAAAACATGTCAAGCCAAGGAATACCTACGCCATAACGAGGAGCAAGAGAGTAGACATTGTTGTTAGACCGTATATTTGTCATGTGTGTCTTGTGGGAAAGAGGAATTAGAAACAAAGAAATAGGAGCTGTAGATGTTAGTTAATCAGTATTACCTTCATTGTTCATTTGCATCGGAGAAGCTTTCAACAAATTGCAGACCTATGTTATTGTTGGATTAATTTTCTTTGGATATTCGTTGCTTATGTGGTTAAGTCTGTCTTTAATTTATTTCTCACATGGTACCTCATGGCAGCTAACAGGATTTCGTAATATGCTGGAAAAAAAATAAAAAAAAAAAGATTCTGGTGGCAATGTTATAAACAGAGTACGGCTGTTGAGTGGGTGAAAACAATGTATGCAAAGATGTTGGTTCTATATTACCTGCAAGAAATATAACTGTTAGAAAAAAGAAAAAAAGAAAAGAAAACGATAACCAATATAGGGGCTGCAATATGCAGAAACTACATGAATAAAGGACAGAATCACACAAAAAAAATTACTAGAATCACAGTTTTAATGACATATTGCTTTCACCTAATAAATGAGTCGAACAAGATGAGCAATGAATTGATCATCTTAAATATGGAACTTCAATCAGCCCAAGAGCTAAATACAGAATTTAACAGGGCACCACACACTTCATCAAATTATTATGAGGCTCATTAACTTGCATAAACACTGAAAAAACCAAAGCCTGTTTCTCAACCATATTGCATTTGGTACCATTTTCCAAAAATTTCAAGAGAGAAATCCACTGTGAAATCTCTACTACTGTACAAGACATGATGCATGGAAAGATTCAAAAGCCTGCTCAAACTATTAGTCTATGCCTCTAGAGGCATATTGGGAGTGAACCAAAAATGGTTGTATAAACTGATGCCATTATCTAACATGTACAAGAACAATAAAGAAGAATTTTTCTTCACTTGGTTTCAGTTCTCAACCTCTGCAGGCATGCGCAGTTGACAATCAAGAAGTACAATAACTTGGGATTGCTTGAGATTACAAAAGAATATTTTACTTCTAGAATACATCAAATGGTAAACGAAGGATTCGGTTTAGATCCCCCTAACATCATTTAGGGAATTGACCTGAGTAACGCAATGGATGAAGGTGTTTTATAAGCTTGCAATGACAACAGTAGCTAATTGATCTCAGTACTCCTTGAAGATGCAGCTAGTGATGTCCCGTCCTTGTTGAAACAGACGAGTGGAATTGCCTTCAGATTTCTCGAAATTAAAAATCAACTGTTGCAATTTTTTACATTTGTAGAACAGATGTCCATTTTTGGAGATCGAATATTTTACAATTAGTCAAGAGATTATCACTATACATTTTCCAGAATTTGATAACAAGGTTATCACCAGCTGCCAAGAAACAGTTTTTTGTTGTATCAAACTGCACATTATCATTGGAAGGTGTCTCCAATCCATTGTAGCTTCTACCCAGACCGTCTTCTCTATGAGTCCATTCGAAAAGTTGGCGATTACTGTTTTGGAGGTACCACGTGCAAAAAAACCTACAATATATTTAATGACGCCATTGGTTTTTCCGTTTGTCGTCTATACAAATGAAATGTCCAAAATCATATTTGGTAAACTAGGTTCACAGGACCTACCTTCTGCCATCCGTGCTACAAGCCACTATTGTGCACCCTCCAACCATTGCCTCAAATATACACTCGACTCCGGGGTTATGATATTTTCATAATTTTGTCTTTCCATCTGTGGAGGATGAATAAAAATGCTTAAAATTGGATGCAAATGCCTAAATACAGTAGGCAAGTAAAACAAATATGCAGGCTACAAGCAGAAAATAAAGACTTCAATTTTGATCCTTACAAAAATATCATATGTGATGTGAGGGCAAACAAACAAACAAACAGGAGACTCATGCCCTTCAATAGTAAAAAACTCGGCACCAATAGCCAAATTTCACACCTCCTGTTATGGATACAGTTAATATATGCTGGAGTGGAAAAGAAATAGAAATATAGGACACTAGAAAGTCGAAAGTCACCTTAATAGTTTCGTTATCTCCACAGGTAACAACTAAAAGTTTAGAGCAAAGAATTGCAAAGGCCAGATCACCGTTTAGAAACAAAATGATACGGAATATGCATCTATAATCATAAATCTAAACGCTATGAAAGCCGAACTTACCTCCAAATGCTTCAGAATGTCAGCTTGGCCGGGATATAAGAATACAAGTGCAAGATGTATTTCGCATATGCAACACCTGCTTGCATTACCAAGAAAATATCTTTTATCTTAATCAACTGCATCAATTCAGATCATGAGATATTTCAATGTTTCAGATGCTACAGTAGTTCATGCATAATTGGAAGATTATATGCATAAGCAGCGACTAAGTCACCAATGATCATGAGATATTCCACAACCCATTGTTAAAAAACCAGTGGGAATCCATTTTGTACAGTTCACAGCAACACATGGATCACTGACTAATTCAAACTGTATTTGAACACACAATCTAAATGTCTGACCTAAATGGAGAGTCGATAGAACAGGATAGAAATCCATGCCTGTTGGGAAAGAGGACCGTGATCCCTGATTCAATGTGCTAATCACAGTGATGGACAATTTTGCAGCCATGTCAGGAGACTCAGGACCAATGATCGGCATATTCAAAGCCATTGGGTGGAAAACCTCATGCCTTGATGTGGATATATTTGTTCGGTTCATATTACTTTGACCCATTGGTGAAGCATTGTTTAGCCTGCATTTACAGTTTAAACAGTTAGGTTTCATTTCATAATCTGGAAGCTGATTTCTGTTAAGTATATGCTGCCAAGTGAAGCTGTCAATTCAAATAGTCCACTCAGTATGATAGCTATGAGCAGAAGGCCTACACAAATTCAACACTACTTCGGTGCTTCTTTTATAGCTGACTAATTCTTGTAGGCAAATTTTCATTAACTCGAATGTGAAGCAGAATGGTTCACCAACAAAAACTGGCCGGAACGTACACCTACGAATGGAATGATCATTCACCAGTTTTGATTTGCTAGTTATAATTTCCATTGTGTAGCCAAGGAATCACCGTTCCATTCCTTCACAAAATCATTCTAGCAAAACAGACTTCAACGTAACGTTCTAAGCTTCTGTACGATAGATGACCGAGTTATTTTTAACAAAGATCTTAAAAAAATAATTTACAAGAATCCTTAAATACATATTTTAAATAAGTTGAACAGGCTTTGGTCCCAACGTAAGTTTGGTCGCATTTCTTGCAAATAATGGTATGATGGGACAATCTCTGGCGGAAGTGACGGATACCATGCTCTTCCATTTAAGAAAAAAGAAGAAGATCGAAGAAGTCTGTGATTGAGGGAGGCAGGGAGGTAGTACCGAGAAATCTGGGGCAATATGAAATCATGAGTAGTGGTAACAAAGAGGAGATCCAAAGATTTGAGTTCTGGGAGTTTGGGGAGATCAGTGGGCATGCACTGCTGCAGTCTTACTTCACTCCAGTTTGACTCTGTTTTATGAAATCAAACCACCACCCACATGCAAATTACACGAACTCACACACACATGCAGGCACGTGTCTACGAATTGCATGTGGGATTCTTTCCTATTCCACAAAATTTTTTACATACAGCATGTGCTCACGTGCACACGCTTTTCAATCTAAAATGCTCTGCCTATATACACTGTTTTCCCCTTGTTCCAAAATTTTTTTTTAAAAAGAAAAATTCCCAAGCTGTAAACAGGTTTAATACACTCTTTATGTTCTTTGGTACAAATTCCAAAGATTTTATTATTATTAAAGTTACAAAGGTAAACGGATCAAGAGCACACCGGCATAAGTCACCCAAAAGCTACCAAAGTTGGTAAGAAACCAACCAAACACAAATGGGCCAGGCCCAACCAACCCAGACACCAAAAAACAAAAAAAAACCCTAAAACACCTAAAAAAAAAAAACCCCTACCAATGCCCACCAGGTGTTGCACCTCCAGAGTAAGCACCAACCATCGACCCCAAACCTCTTGAAGAAAACACCGCTGAGAAACAGCACAACACATCAAAACTCGAGCAAGCTGCCACCACCGCAACAGCCAACGAACAAGCCTCAACCACCCATGGACCACCTGATGCACGATCTTCCAATAAAGAAAACCGGTGTGGTTGGCCGCCGGACCAACATGCCGTTAGGGAAAGAAACTGCAGGCAACACTATGGCCACCATCAGGAACCATGAGCAAGACAGATGAGTGGAGGAAAAAAGCCACATGGGGAGATGAGAACCAAAGTTGGAGGAGGGGGAAGGGAGGGGAGGGGAGGGGAGGAGGAGGAGGAAGAGGGAAGTAGACATGTAGACATCCCCCCCAACCAAATTTTAACCCTACACAGTTATAGACATCAAAAAAGTTGAGTGAGGTCAGTTGTCCATGCATACCGTCGCCCTTGGCTAAGAGCTTAGGGTTTTAAGGATTATTTTTTTTCCAAAAATTTGAGAGATTTTTGCTTGCAGGTGGTTTGAGTTGAAAAATCGTATTTTTTTTTTTTTTTAATCTCAGAGCGTCTCCATGAGATATAGACTTTCAATGCCAACTTCCAACAATCATAGTTCAACCATTCGAAGTCTGATTTGGATCAATGTGTCGATGTATCTTTTAATTCCAGTAGTGATAGTGGCCCCTGTCAAGAAACCATTCAAACCACCACATACACAATGCGCAAAGAAATTAATAAAAGAATGCAACAGAAAAGGCATATAATAGTAGGTGCTTTTGCAATTATGTAACCAGGCAAATTAAAACATACATCAATTTTCACAACGCATCGAATTTAAAAAGTTTATAGATCACATCGGATGCATATAGCAAGCACTTATATCCAAGTGTTTGGATCATCATTTACTATAATACTCATGTCTAGATTTGGAGAGCACTGCCCCTAACCCCGCGACCTCGCTTGACCGGTCGAGTGCCAACATTGTTATCAAAGTAGAAATCCAAAATTAAATCATGCTTCAAAAACTCAATAAATCTCAACCTCTAATGCCAAGATTAAAAAGATCAGCCCAAGTACGATAGCTAGATTCATCGTAGAATTTCATTCTCGGTTATATAGGCCTTGTTCAGTTAGTAGGTTTAGTTTAATTTTGATGATGTAAATAAGTGTAATAAGTGAAGAGAGATAGAGAGAAATAATGATGTAAGCAAAACTAAAACAGGGCCAAAATCGGCCCAAAACTCCCAACCGAACACGGCCATAAACTTCTGTTACTTCATTACTTTTGCATATCTTGTGTTTTAATCCCCCTAGTTATGGGTGAGTTTCAATTTGGTCCTTATATTTTTAAATGTCTCAATTTTGTCCTTATAATTATACTCAAGTTTCAATTTGGTCCTCATATTTTAGATGTTTCAATTTTTTCCTTAACATTTCTGATTTGTTTCAATCTGTTTTTTTTCTCTAATTGCAAAGGTGCCCTTCAAGTTTATATAATTTTATTTTATGTCTCTAAAGTTTATAAGGTTATAGTTAATTCCCCAGGTTAGATCTTTAAACACTTTAAAGTTTTTGTTTTTGTTTTTTTTATGCATTCTATACTGCTAGGTGTCTAACACTTATAAATCTGTTTTTTTTTTTAATGCCTCCCGACTCTATGAAATCTTATTAATACATCTTATAGATTACTAGGTACATAACTTCTACTATTCCTACTTGAATGTAGTCAGCTTTGGCTAACACAGAGTGGGCCTACTATTGTAAATATATTTATCTCTTGTAAAGAAATAAGTTAAGAAGTCGTATTTGAAATAGACACGATAAATCTACTATTGCAAATATATCAAGAAAAATTAGATTTATTAAATAGAATTTAACGAGATATTTACTGGTTTAAGAAATCCACTCCAACCCATTAAAAAGGCTTTTTAAATGGTTTAAAAACCTAACTTAGGAAAAATGAATATAACCTTAACAACTTTAGAGGCATAATACGTAATTTTATAAACTTGAAAGGACAGTTTTGTAATTAGAGGAAAAAATCAAATTGAAACAACGAACAGAACTTGAGGATGTAATAGATTCTAAAGTAACAGAACTACCCCACAAAAAAAGATCACCTAGGTATAATTATGAGTAGATTTCAATTTGGTCCTTTCAAAAACCCCGCTCTCTAACTAGACCAGGTACTTTGGCCTCACCGGAGGGTTCGTCCGGTCATTAACTTTAAGGTTATAAAAAAAAAAAATAACTAGACAAAGACGGTAGAATAGGGTGCGTTGCTGCAGGGCATCGTTGTTACCTGGAAGGTCCATAACATGATAAACGCAGAAAAAAATATGGTCATATGCGAATTTTTGGAAGTAGCGCAAGTAAAAGTAAACAAAGCATTTTTGGTTTTTCTAAGAGTATCCCAGAACATGTTGTCCAGCGCAGTAATTATGAGAAGGAACATGAAAATATATAATGCATGATAGTTAAGGAACATTTCCTTCACTCAAAGGCAATGAGATTGTTTACAGTGAAGGAAAAATGGGACCTGCAAAGGACGAGGACGAAGAAGAGGACTTGTCTATGGTTTCGGATGCATCTTCTGGTCCTCCGATTTTCCACGAGGATTATGATTATGTAAATTCTGATAATGGGTGCTTTTATCATGCACCCATTGAGGTGAAAAACAGGGGAAAGAGGAAGGAAAGCAGAGAGGATCGAGTTCGTCGTAAGGTCGAAAAACATCCTTCTTTCCTTGATGATACGGCTAGCTCTCCTATCGTCAACTTCTCCCAACTATCGAACAATGTGAGCAAAAATTACTTTTCGTTACAGTATTAGATTTCAATGATCCTTCTTTCTGTTAAATTTAGGTGGTTTTGGGTACGTTGGAATGATTTTGGAAAGGAATGTAATGGTTATTTGAATGGGATTTCTAGGGAATAACTGTTCTTGAAATTTTGACAGAATAATTTCACAGTCCCTAGTAATCAAGCTTCAATGGAAAATACTAGCTTGGATTTTTCAGAGAGTTGTTCTGCAACCCATTTTGAGGTACTTTTGGCCTATTCCCTATTTATTTGTAATCTGTTTCTCTGATTTTGGCATTTTATCTAACAGAGAGTGCTCAACAAAAATGGTTCTTGCAGGTGAGATCTGCATTGCATGAGCCTTTTGATTTATTCCAGTCTTCTCTCTCTGGAAACCAACTGCAGCAAAACCAGTCAAGGTTCTCGTCCTTTATAGCTGATCTTAATGCAAATTACAGAGTGTGAAACTACATTATATTGAGATAATGATAATTCTTGGGAAAAAAAAAACCCTAGTGAGATAGTGATACGTGGCTCGGATATACACAAAAAGGATATCCAGTCCACGAGACTATCGCTATTGTACGGGCCACTCCCGATTTTCAATCGACTAGTTATAGTTACCCGCTTTAGTCTCTCTTTTCCCTCATCTTATTTCTTCTCTCTATCTTAAAGTCTTAAACCACCGAGACATAAAAGGCCCACGATTCAAGAAAAAAATCACGTTGAAAAGAACGTCCATTTTCATTTTGATAGATCGGTGAACTATTTTTGGTATATGTTGATGGATGATTAAAGTTAGAACATGTGAATTATTTTAGAATTATTATGGATGATTAACATTAGAACATATGTACTTTTCCGATTGTTAAGTACTAAGATATTTTATTATGAGGGTACAATTGATTCAATTTTCGCCACTCCCAAACTTGAATCCTAACTCCGCACATGGACATAAGTAGTTTACCATTGCAAGCGGAGAAGTTGTTTTCACGGAATTACATCTCTCCAAATCCTCCAAACAAACAAGTCCTAAATCACACTATTAGGGTTCCCCAAATTCCTACAATGCTAAGAATGAGTTGTTCTGTTTCCCTCAATTTCGTTAATTGAACTTTCAAAGCTTCTTGATTTACAGGTGGTTTGGAAGTTGTAATGGAACCCAAAAAGGGAAATTGTTGTTTTCACTGTAATTTGTTGTCAATGAAGTGGGAAACAACCTGAGAGAAAAAAGAGGGAAATAAATTTCCTGTTTCCTGAAGAATTTAATTTCCTTGTAATGAGATCTAGTCTTTTGGACACACTCTGTGCAGGCTGCAGCCATGCACAAAGTATTGGTTTTCATGGTGCCCCATTCTCTTTTATGTTCCAAAAAATGAAAACCCCATAATTTTCCAGCCAACAACATCTCTCTCTCTCTCTCTCACACACGCACGCACGCACGCACACACACATAGCACAGACAGCTCGTCAGAGGTTATGTTCAGGTGTCGGACACTTATTGGATACCACCTCATTTTGAACATTCTTTGGAGCCTCATTTCGAACGTTCTTTAGACAAGTGTTCTATTTTTCTCCACATTTTTTTGTTAGGACACTCCATAAAATGGTCTAGAAACTCTTGGGATACTTGCCCGGGATACTTGCAAAACAAGTCGGGAATATTAACCGAAGTAATAGTAGACCTAACAAGAAGTTAGGGAATTCTTTTTTTTATTTTGGGTGACAGATGATTATTTATTGACTATAAAGATGCATAAATGATGGAACGATTTTTGTTGATTTTATGGTCAAACAACATAAAGGTATACGAAAATGAAAGGTTTAGATCATAATGGCAAAACTTTGATTGAGCACACCGAGATGCCTTGTATCCAGTAGTGAATTAGTGCAATACAGGCGCGTCTGTGTGGAGGCGCGTCTATCACGTATCTGTGTCAAGGCAACATTGTCATTGTGTGTGTGTGTGTGTGTGTGTGTGTGTGGAGAGAGAGAGAGAGAGTGTGTGTGTGTGTGTTTAGATGCAAGTTGATGATAAGACAAATCCAATAACTGGGATTAGAGAATAACTTATTTGCAGACTAAGCATCCGCGCCATCCATCTCAAAATCTAATGGCTCGGATCAGTGCACTCTCTCTCTCCTTATTAAAAGCAAAAACAAAATTCGGGCATTTATCCGAACCGTTGGATCTCGAAATGAACGGCGCGAATCTGTTTGGTGTGCAAACACTTTGTTTGTGGACCGTACGCAAATAAGTTTTTCTCCTGAGATTATGTTACCCTTTCTGAATTCTGATGCTTATTCAATTCCTAAACGGTTTACTTTTAGCAAAAACAGGACAAGAAGTACTGCCTTTACTTTATCTCAATCTTCCGTTTTGGTCCAAAGTAACACAAGTGGGGTTGGTTCGGAAGTGGGGGCCTGCTGTGCCTGAGGCACAGTAGGAGCAATCTCTAGTCCAAAAAATTGATCTGAGCTGTTCACTATACTGAACTTGGAGCGTAAAACAAACTTCCAAAAAAGTACTCAATCGGATATCAGCAACTTAGTGAACAAAGTTCATTTTTTCACGATATAATTTTTCAAATATTTTTAACTGCCCAAAAATGTGGTTCATTCACTAAGTTACCGATTCAATCAAAGTCATTTTTTTAAGTTTGTTCTACATGTTAACTCTACAAAGTGAACGATTTAGATCAAATTTTTGGACTCGAGACGGTGCCCTCACAACTTTAAGTGAATTTTTAAAATCAGTCCATTTGACTGACAATAAGGCTTAAAAAATGTATTGAAATATGTGAAAAGTATATAGAAGTGAAAAAAAGTACATTGGAGTTTGTATTTTTTTACTTATTGCCTTATTGTTGCCTTATAACAATACATCAAATTGCATTTATAAAAATACTATATGTTAGTGCATTTTTTAAGACCCATGGGTTTGCTTGAACGCCCTAAACACAGGTTGGAGCCACCCTTGATGACCACTGTCTTTGTAGGCCAATGATTTCACTGAACCAAACACTAGCAAAATGAATCCAAGGAGTTGGCCAAGTACGAGTTTGGCAGCAAAATAATTGACTTACCTTTGAGTTTGGCAGCAAATAATTGACTTACCTTTCTCAACTTGCTAGTTTCATTTTCACCGTTAACTGCAAACTCTTGGAGCCATTGAAAGTTTGTCCAGACGTTATCTTATGGTCCGAGATCATTTGAAGTATAAGCTCATCGAGTTTCATCTTTTTATTGTTAAGGTGACGTGATATATATATTTAAAAAAAAAAATTAAAAAGGTCTAATCCGAAGGCCTAGGAACAAAAGGAGACTTGAATTGGGGGATGGTGTTGTCACAGCATCCATGTTGTCCGTGCTCAGCAATGGACGGCTCGAATTTGTTTGGTAGCGGACGGTTCGGATTTATTTGGACAAGATGTGATCCGAGCCGTTCATTGCCGGGCATGGACGACCCAAATCGGACAACATAGATGCTATCATTTAGGGACAACACCCACCCGGGTCAAAAGACTCTACCAAAATGTGAGAGTATGATGAAGGTATAATTAGGGATGGGCAATCATAACATAATAGTACAGAGGGTGATGGGGAAATGCCAAAGGTAATGTTGGAATATTTTATAGATATTGTGGAGCCCTCTTTCTCCGGTAGACCTTCCTGATAGTGATTAACGACGGGAATGGTAGCTTCACTCTCGAGCTGTAACTAGGCCTGCACACTGAGTAAACCATTAGCGCTAGACTGGACCGTTGAGTCCAGAACGGCACTCTGACGGTCTAGTGAGTAAGGGAAGAAGATGGAAAGTAATGTAAATCTAGGGTTTTCAGAGGAGTGAAATGCATACCTCTTGCAGGAGATGATCTTTACCTTTTATAGGTGAGCTCTTGACTTGGCCTCCAAGCGCAGCTGTGCTCATCACGTAACTTATCTGCTCAGGTGACATCACGATGATGAGCCCGAAAGAATATTCTGCAAGCACATGCCTCCAGTAAAAATGTTACGTGTCGTAACCGTTCAGATGACGTCATCCGTCATGATCACGGTTTGTTAGGGGCAGATGCCGCATTAATTGCTCTGCTGACTCAGCAACTGGTCTTCGGCATGGAGTAAAGTCGGTTAAAGTCACCTCTTGGGTGTGCCCTGAGGTCTTCGATATTAATTCTGAAATCTCACTATTGAGTCAAATGCAGAAAAGGTCTAGGTAAAATCCGAGACAACTGCCGAAGCCCCGCTTGTCATTCTGACACCTGTTGAACCATAAGTCTGAAGAGTTCCTCACAGATAATCTCTCGGAGATTATCAAAGAGGTGTCTCTTAACGGTGAGTTACGTGCTCGGCAGATCCGGACCCCTACAGATATGCATCTTGATGACCGTCCAGAGATCCTGCCTGAGATCTTCCAGACCTAATCCAACATGCTCCATTCAATTCAATATACATTCTCTCATTTGGAAGGATCTTATTATTCAAATAATCACTTCAACATTTGGTGGTGCTAGTCTTTTTGGCTCCCTCCCTCCACAGCTAGACTGTCTGCTTTGAAGCTGCCATTGAACTTTATCTCTGCACAAGTACGTGCTCTCGATCGTTTTAATTTTTTGTTTTTCGAATATATATATATATATATATATATATGACGACGTATCTATGGGCAAACAGAATTACAAATGTAAGAACTGAATTGAAACGAAAATAACAGAACCGAAATACAAACAGTATTGAGAAAAACAAGCCAAGTCTTGTGTTTGAAATAGTCTCCTTAAAACAGATTCGCCGCCTACCGAGGATATTGTAGGTGCATAGGTGTTTGTCTCCCAGGATGAAACAGCTGGACCAAAATCCTCTGAAACACCTCTGTTGATAGCCTTGGCAAACCAACAACGTCTGTCTCTCTTTCACACAAATACGGAATATCTGAATGGTGCATAATGGAACTCGAGTTTCTGGTGTCTAAACCAATTCGGAATTGCAATATAAGCATAGGAATGACTCTTAGAGTGCCCATCAGAATTAACTTCAAAAAACTGAAACATTGAATTCTGCCATCAACAGCATTATGGGAGAGGTTTCAAGCCGCAGCAATAAACATGTGTAAGTCCGAATTCAATGAACCCAGAGGGGACTTTCCGGTCACCTCAAGAGACTTTCTGTCTTCCCCAACGTTATTTGTTGAGTTGTGTATTTCAAAAACAAGAAGAAAAGCTTTTGCCCCACATTAGACAATTACAAAAACTTAAAAGACTTTATATAACACAACTCTTGAGTGGACTTAAGAATATGTGGCTAGACCCATGGGAGGCCTCTTTCACACACGGAATGGGCCAATGTCCTAGCCAATTTGGGGAACCGGTCTTGGGTGCGCTTTGCAAACCTCACTCGCAAGGGCGGGTACAAATTTGCCAATTTGGGCCTTGCGTGCTCACAAGAAAAGCCTACTCTTTTTGATCAATTTCAGAAACTGTTTTTTGAAGTTAAAAAATGTGTTTCGTTTCCAAAAATCGTGGGGATGACGTGGTGTGTTAAACTGCTTGCACGGTCTGGGCAGAGCCGCGAAACATCTTAAAGAGAGCGACCTCGTCCGGTACTCAGCCATTAATTCACTTTGTTTGGTAATCTATTCTCATACACAGATTTTGAACACATTCTTATTTTCAAGCAATTGTTCCAACATTATTCACAATATTTCCAACATTCATATCCCAAAATATGCCAAAAAGTTTAAGATCCACCCATCGTTTACTTTTCTCAATTTTTATTATAGCCAAAAAAAAGTGGTAAGGAGAGGAATTGGTAGGAAATCAAAGGACAGAGTGCATCTTAGGCTAATCCCTCAAACCCCTCCCACAGTTATTTCGCATGCTGCATTTCAAGGCTATGTTTGGATGTCCATAATCCTTGCTTATAGTCACAATCAAATTACCAAAGCCAAATACTAATCTTACGTTGAGATAATCCCATACGAATGTTTGAAGCAATTCAGGAATTTAAGCCAAGAAACATATATTAGGAAGTTTATTTTAGAGTTCAACATTTTTGTATTCCCAGATTGAGCCTGAAATCTAAAATCGCTCAATGGGCAGTTCTTCACATTTCTACGTAATTTGATAATGATTTTGGCCCTTTCCGAGTTTATAGTTTATAATCCAAAAAATGAGAGAGTTCTTGATTTTTGTCATTCTTGTTCTGGATTTTTGTCATCCAAACTGAACCTTTGAGAGAGTTCTCATTTCTCATGACAAAAGTCTTTCCCTACATCTCCCTATTGTCGACTTTTAATCCTTATCTCTTCCATTCTTTAGCTTTTCTGACCAGGGTATAACTCTAAACCCTGTCCAAGGCATGTGGTATGCAGAGCCAGCCTAACTTTTCGGAGATCTAAAACAAAAATTAAAGATGGAGCCCTTTTTCAATGGACTATCGTAAGGGTTTACGAAACTAGGAGGGCCCTAAAATTCATAAACTTTCGGGGGCTCACCCAATGGTGGCTCTAGGAGTTTTTATGAGTGTGTTCATAAATACTTACACTTGTATACTATCTCTAGAAACTACAATAATATATAAAATGAAATTTTATATACTCATATCAACGATGTTGTCCAAAAATAGCAAGGTATGAGTACACATTCCAATAGCCCTCGATGAGTTTTTATGTTTTGAAATCAGTTGCATAATAGCCTAATTATCAAGAGTATTAAATACATCGCTCTCAATATAAAGAACCAAAAGAAACCAAACAATCATAATAGCCTCATTTTTCTTTTTGATTCGGCAGAAGTTAAAGTTGGGAAGTGGTAAGGCAGTGATTAGTGATTTACACTTTACCCCTTTTTCTCTTATTGGGCTATTTACTTAGTTTATTTTGTTATGGGCTATTGTATTGTTCAAATTGGATTGATTTGCACTATGTGGGCTAATTTTTTGGGTGGGCGGTCATTAATTTTGGATGAGTGTTCATCCATATTTTATATATGTATGAACTTATTTATATACAAAATAAAAAAATTATTTGAAGTTCAAGACTTGTATTAGAGCATAAATATCTAATATTTTTGACTCGTTAAGGCATCGTGAAATAGTTCGAATTTGACTCAAAACTAGGCAAGCTCGGTTCGAGCTCGGCTCGTCAAATTTTCATTGAGTTCGAGGTCGGCTCGAGGTCATTTAAAATCTTAATGACGAACCTGAACATTCTAAAGCTCGGCTCATTTACAACCCTAATGTTGCATGTATTCATTGTTAGACAAAATACGCGGCAATAATAGAATTCCAAAGAACAATTTCCTTTATAGCACGAACAGAATGACAAATACAAGAACTGAATTAAAACGTAAATAATAGAATCGAAATAGAAATAGTATTGAGAAAAACAAGCCGAGTCCCCTGTTTGACTTAGTCTCCTCAAAACAGATTTGCCGCCCACCAAGGGTGTTGTAGGTGCGTCGGCGTTTGTCTCCAGGATGAAATAGCTAGACCAAAAGCCTCCGGAACACCTCTGTCGACTACCTTGGCAAACCAACAACGTCTGTCTCTCTTCCACCCAAATACGGACTATCTGAATGGTGCAGAATGGAACTCAAATTTCTGGTCTCTAAACCAATTTGGGAATGTAATATAAGCATAGGAATGACTCTTAAAGTGCCCACCAGAATTAACTCCAAAAAACTGAAACATTGAATTCTGCCATCAACACCTCATTATGGGAGAGGGTTCAAGCAGCAGCAATAAACATGTGTAAGTCCAAATTCAATGAACCGGAGGGGACATTCCGGTCGCCTCAAGAGACCCTCTGTCTTCCCCGATATAATTCACAATATTTCCAACATTCATATCCCAAAATATGCCAAAAAGTTTAAGATCCACCCGTCGATTACTTTTCTCAATTTTTATTGTAGCCAAAAAAAGTGGCAACGAGAGAAATTGGGAGGAAATCAAAGGACAGAGTAAACAACTGTGCCAGATGAAGGGTTAAACATTGTCTCATTGTCTTCTGCCATCTTGGATAAGAACCTAAAAGGTATGGGAATTTCATTTTCTGTCCTACCAACCACCATCCAAACAAACCTCCCAGTCCTCTGCAAAACAGAGAGAGGGCAGAGTGTAGAGTCTTTACGTCAAACGAAGATCACTAGTTTTTTTTTTTTCCCCCGGGCCAGCTTGAGTACACCTCGGACTAATCCTTATAACCCCTCCCACAGTTGTTTCACATGCTGCATCTCAAGGCTACGTTTGGATGTCCATAATCTTGGCTTATAGTCAGAATCAAATTACCAAATCAAATAATAGTCTTATGTTGAGATAATCTCATACGAATGTTTGAAGCAATTCAGGAATTTTACGCAAGAAAAATATGTTAGCAAGTTCAGTTTAGAGTTCAACAATTTTGTTTTCCCAGATTGAGCCTGAAATCTAAAATCTCTCAATGGGCGGGTTCACATTTCTACGTATTTTGAGAATGATTCCGGCACATTCCCAGTTCATAGATCATAGAAAATCCAAAATCACATTTTCAATCTTGTTCTGGATTTTTGTCATCCAAACTGAACCTCTGAGAGAGTTCTTCCTCCGTATCTCCCTATCGTGGACTTCTAATCCTTATCTCTTCCAATCTGTTAGCTTTTCTGACCATTGTCTAAACTCTGTCCATAGGCAGAGCTGGCCCTGACTTTTCGGAGATCTAAAGCAAAAATTAAAGACCTTGGCTTTTGTTGGTGGACTATCATAAGGGTTACCAAATTAGGAGGGACCCTAAAATTCGTAAATTTTCGGGGGCTCACCTTGAGCTTTTACCCAGGATCGGCTCTGGTAATATGATGCATGCGGTGTGTGTACACAAAGTAAGTGCCCAATTACTGCCACATGATCCACTGAGATTTGGGATTTGGATCACACAAATGGACGGTTCTAACAGAGAATGAAGCCAGCTGCAGCATGGGAAATCTGGTTTCTGGTTGCCCATGATATTGGATTTTAAAAGATCTAAATGAAACGACAAGAAATGACAGGGTTTTTAACGTGTACACAATTCATTATTCCTTGCCTCCACAAATTCATGATTAATAAAGGGTCGCAGAAACTTTGTTCCAATGTGAAGTCTGTTTCTTGTCATCGCGACAACCAGAGCTTTAGGAAGCCTTTAAGTGACTCTATCCGCGTGCTATCAATTCCTGTTATAGGTCAGTCCATTAAGATATTTGCTCCAACTTTAATTGCCCCCTCCAAGTAAATGGTAGGATTCAAACCCGAATTAGTCGGTCCAGTGAACCGAAAACTGGGTAGCCGAAAACAAAAACAAAAATTCAAGATCATTCTACTCTGAGAGGTAAAACATAAACCAAAATCAAGCTATTCTCTGTATTGGTGCGAATTCTTATGGAACGTAGAGTAATGGTCCACCTGGATTTTGTAAGGATGTGAAATCATATGATGGTGTTCTTCAGAATAAGTAAAACTCAGCTCCAAACTTAAATTCAAAACCAAACAAGAACACCACTATCTTTGTACTTTTTCTGATTGGTTTCCTAATAGAAAATGCATGCACAAAGACAGATTTATCACCATCTTGTTGGATACAATGTTATTAGAAAGGAAAAATTATTCAGTGCCCACGTGGTGCCAAGGCTCTTTTTCCACCACTCATTGTGATGGCCCCATGGCAAAATGTATGAACTCCATGTATCGATGCCCTAGGATTGCTAAATAATTTCTCGTTAGTAAGAGAGCTCAGACAGCTCAATTGACATTTATTTGACGATTTTGACTCTCGTGAATATGAAATTTTTCATATTAAAAAGAATTTAATACACTCTCCGACGAGTAAATATTCAGTGCTCTCGGTTTTCCACGTGGCATTGCCCACGTGGTACTCGATCGTAACTATTTACGTAGCAACAAATCTTCCGGTACAGACAATTATCATTCACTTTTGTTAGTTGGTCGGGAGACAAGGAGTGACTCACATAGTATGGTAGAAATCTTTTATTTCTGGGAGTACCACATGTCACTTCGGAGATGCCCAATTACTAGCCCTCGCTACATATACGAGCTATAAAAGTTCAAATGGTAAATCAGTTCACATCCCTTCCTAGTATCGCGCTTTAAGACCTTGAGAGCGTAGCCCCAAGTGAACAATGCCTCTAAAGTAATGATACACGATACGCGAATTGTACCCAAAAAAAAAAAGAACCCTATAGGACGACGAGGCAAAGATGGCGAATAACTTCAAGAATGTCACTGTCACATTGTCCCGGTTGTGTATGTCACTAAAAAATCGTTAAAAAAATAGCATCTTCAATGTTGTGATGGTGTGAGATTTTATCTCAACTACATTGCGACAGCAGGAACCCATGATATGGTTCACTGAACTTAGGACCTTTTTGACAAGAAGAAGAAATCCTTAGGACCAAAAAAAAATAAAGGTTGGTCTCTGATTATCAAAGCACTAGTTAAGGGGAGTGGAACCAGATAGTAGATGTTAGGGCATAAGTGGACTAACAGAAAAAAGGCTCATAATAATGGATGGGCAGCAAGATGGCTCCAAAATCTCACCATAAGTTGAAATATTATTCAATAGTCTGGGAGCACTACTACTTGGTGCTCCGGATCACTCCACGACTACGTAAATGTGTGGTCCTGGAGTGGTTCCATTAAGGGTTTCGAAAAGCTTTAAATCTCAACCAACACAATCCCAAGGAAAGATTTCTGTACACATCCCTCTAATAATTGAAGTAGTCATGCGATCATGACATGAAGGAAACTGTGATGCCATTGTGTCATTAGGAATGAAAAGAGATGTTGCCCAAGCAGTTTTGCACCAAAAAAAACTACCTCCAGATATTTGAAATCATAGATCATCACAATTCCCTGCCTATTTCCAGTGGTAACCTTGAGAATCCAAATTTCATTCCTCAATTACCACCTGTATTATACATAAAAGACTCTTGTAACGTAGAATGGCCCATTTGTCAGTAACACGCAGCCAAGTACTACAAAAAATATTTAGTAACTCGCGTTTATAGTATAACTATCCATAATACTGCAATGTTGATGACGTTATGAATGAAATGAACATGAAAGAAAATGAAAGATACGCTCAAGAATACAAACGTTTTGCAGTGGTCCAGTGATATGAGACAGTTGAATCTCACAAGGACACCTACTCACACCGGGCACTCCTAACCGAGACAATGTACAAATCTATGTTACAACAAAAGTATGTCATCTAATTCTTGTTGATATTTGAGAAGGGCAATATTCAGGACTACAATGAGCTTAAAGTTGATGAGCTTCTTGATTTGAACTCCAAACGGCTTTAGTGATGAAGCTCAGACAAGGGTTAAGGCTTTGAGGGAAAATGACAAAACATGAGACCTGACTGGTTGACTTTATCAAGCACTCATTCTTTCAGACTTTCAGTCATCTCATTCACAACCTCAGTAGGATGTAGTTTATCTGGAGCAATCGTATTATCATAAGATTTCAATTTTTAATTTGCATCGCAAAAAAGAAGGTCGTATTTCAGTGATAATGTCTTAGGCATATAACTAGGCTAGCTGGAGTTCATTGCCAGGCACAGGATGAATTGTCAACGGAAAGTTTACAGAAAAAAGGAGGAGGATATGGCGGTTGAGAACAAGAAAGAAATGGACACTGAAAGATCTTATTCGGCTATCATGTTCGCTTAACTAAGAGTTCCTTTTTCTCGGGATTTTCTTTCTCGCTTTCGATAGGCAAAGAGCCAAAGACATTGGCCTTGTAGGGAACTTGGGCAACCTTGGCGGCTGATATGTTTTTTCAGCATATGCTATATATACTCTTCTAGTAGCAAATTGCTAATTCTCTAGGAAATATAGAAGAGAACAGTTGAATAAATTGCCAACAGTCGAAGCCAGAGCCGTACTTAGCAATGAAAACAGTATTGGTTAATGTCTACAACACCCAAAAAAAATTGGTTACCAGAACAATGTGTAACCAGTTTGGGTTTAAGGTACACCCAATCTGTAACTTCACCGAATTTAATGCATGACTAATACCACAAAATAGCATAACTAATGAGGGGGAAAAAATTGGGTCCCATGCACCAAAAAAATATGTATTATAAACCAAAATTATGCGAACCATGCTCCAAAACTATGTGTACCATAAACTTCCAAGGTACACTCTTGCATAACCAACCAACAAAATGCATAAATATCCCCAAAAAAAAGCATAATACTTCTATGGTACACCTAGAAGCACCATAGATTTCTCCCTCATCAAACACTAGGGAACATCGTTGAATGGTGTATAATTTGGCAGGACCTAAACTGAACTTTCAATGGATTGGGTAAAATCCTTGAAGATGACCTCCAATCTTAGTGGAAAAAGTTGAAACAAAAAGTGGGCAGGATAGTGGAATATACATCTCTAATTTTATCATGGTAATTACACAAAAATCGAAATTCTCTATCAACAGTACGCACGCAGTACAAAAAAACCAAGTATTGTAACGCTAGTAGTATCAAAATGAAATCAAAAGTTCACAACCCAAAACATAGACAAAGTATCTTCACTATGAATATTGATTACGAGAAATACTTTAACCACTGACATAACCAAAACTTCCACCTCAATGATTACAGCATCCTTCACTACGAATTCGCCTTTGGATTTGTCATTTAAATCGCTCAGCAACATAAAGCTTGGGAAACCCCAGTTTTCCCTCAAGGCACGGAACCAGTTGCTAGCAAGACCGGCCCAAGGTATTTGGGTGCCCTATGCCTAATTAAAAAAATTGTGCCCTAAAAATTTTCGTGTTCCTCAACCAAACTTTCTACATTTTTGTTACTACAATATCCCCATCAAAAAGGTATTAATACAAGCTAAATTTAACAACGATGTAGAGCATCTAGAAACCTCGTGTCTTTTTTGAAACAAAATTTGGGTCAAAACTCTTTTGCCATGCAAATGTCAAACCCTAGCTTTACCCAAATTTGTTGTTTTTCAAGTTTCCTCTAAAAAATTTGGGTCAAAATGGCTCATTTAACTACTTAAAATAAGTAAGAAATTTGATATGTTGGAATTAATATTATGACTTTATTTGTTGGAAAAACAATGAAATTTGATCAACTTTTTGGTTACTTGGGAAAACTCAAGAACTTGTGTCAATTTAGAAATCTCAAATACAAACCCACTCGAAACTCTAACAAGAAAATTAGAAAATTACTACCTAATTACTTTTTCTTTAAGCAAATAATAAACTAAACTTAATCATTTCGTTTAGAACTGTCTTGATTTTTTACAAAACCAGAAATAAAAACTGCAACAAGCAGAAAATGATTTTCTTTTAAATCAGTTTTAGCTTTGGGCCTTTTTTTAAATTTTGGGCCACAATAGTTTTTGGGCCTTTTTAAAATATTGGGCCACAATGTTGGGCTCTTTTGTTACTTCTAATGGATTTTTTTCCTTTATTTTGGTCCAAAAAGTGTTCTAGTCAAACTCATTGGTATAAAATGGTATGGTGCCCCAAAAAGTGGTCATTTTTGGAGTGCCCTAGGCCCTGGCTTTGTGGGCCTTGAGCCTGGGCTGGCCCTGGTTGCTAGCTACTAGAGAAAATGGAAGTAAATGTTTGGGTTGCATAATTGTTGTATACAAACCCAAATATAAGAAGAGATCAACCCTTTGTTGAGACATGCATGTGAAATTACCTTGGTCTTCCTAGTGTACACCTTGGATCTGGTCCCTTACACGCGCCTTAAATTTGGCATAAAATTTCCAGTTACGAAGAAGGTTTTCACAATCAGCTACTTCGAGAAAGAGGGATAAACTTTCGCCTTTTCCCTTTCCATTTCCTTTGGGATACAAATTTAGCTTCCTGAATTCAGGACAATCCAGCGATGTGAACAATTAGGAAACACGAATGGAGAAAAATACCTCAATATACTGGTTTTAAACAAACGTTGAATTGTTTCATACCAATTTTGTCCCCCAACTCTAAACATGTCAGAGTTAAGAGATTGCAAGCTAATTCCTGAAAAATTATCAACCTTCCAAGTGTAAGTATTGTCCTGAGGCTCCTTTAATTATCATGGATAGACACTCTCCTTTGCCAGCATATTTAATAACGAAAACCTCCACTCCAAGTAAACAAGAATCATCAAGGAGGTATCCATTGGTTGAATCCTCGAATGTATGCAGTGAAAGTAACTTAGAGAAACCCCATTCGGTCCTCTTCTGATGATATCGCCTGGTTCTACCATCAGCATCTGCAAATGAAGGAGAGAGGTGTCAAACGTACGTGCCGTGCCGTGCTAGTCAACTTCCGTGCCAACCGTGCTTCGTGTCGTGCCGTGCCGTGCCTATTTTACTTCATCGTGTCATGGCGTGCCGTGCCAACCGTGCCACATGCCGTGCCAAATTACTTTATCGTGCCGTGCTTTTTGAAATCGCGGTAATAGGTAATGCCGCGCGTGCCCGATTAGTTAATCGCGGTCGTCTTTGTGCCGTGCCATTGACTTACTCGTGTTGTGTCGTGCCGTTTCTTCTTTTTTTTTATTGTGACGTGTCGTGCCTTTTTTGTCGTGCCGTGCCGTGCGTTTTTTTAGTCGTGCCGTGCCGTGCGTTTTATTAGTCGTGTTGTGCCGTGCCTTTTCTGTTGTGTTGTGCCGTGCATTTTTTTAGCCTTGTCGATGTGCCGTGCATTTAATTAGTCTTGTCGTGCCGACACCGTACCTCAATCCTAACCCTAAGGTTGGAAAAGCTGGAAAAAAATTCAATACAATCGAACCCATACAATAACATGCAATCAAAGCATCACTACGCATGCATAAACGTTGATAACTACAAGGCATAATAGCATTAGTTGAGCTCTCAACAAGCAGGGACATACTGGCCTCTGCAATGTATATGGGTACACGTGCATCAAACAGCTCTAGACACAATTTTTCCTAAAAGATGTGCTTCAAAATTGTATTTTGACATTGCTACCTCAATGGATAAAGTTAAACTTGAATATAGTCGATAAACACAAAACACGTATGATAAAGCCCTCAAATATGTGATTACTAAAAACTCAACATGCAATTAGTAAGAACTCCCTTACCTATTGTAAGAACTCCAACCACCACACACGATTAAATAGTCCTGCTCCTACAAGAACAAAATGAGAAACCCAAACGTGAAAAACAAAATAGATATTGTCTACCCAAACTGAAATTTACTTGACAGTTGATTGTGATATCAAGTACTTAAACATAATATTCCTTAACTTGATAAACACAATCATATATAGAATCAACAATCTAAAGATGATTCTTGAACCAACAATCACCTGTGTTTTTGTATGCCTAATAATCTCTTTGCACATACATCAAAATAAAAAATCCCTAATTCAAGGTGACAGGCTCCAAATTGACATCGCAAAAATAAGTATAGAATCAACTCAAAAGCCCTAAAAATCGTATAGGAACGCATAAATATAGATTTTAATAAATATGCAGATAGGATTTATATACATACATACAATATATATATGTGTGTGTGTGTGTGTGTGTGTGTGTGTGTGGAGAGAGAGAGAGAGAGAGAGAGAAACCTCGGTGACGGCCGAGAGTCGATACAGTCGAGTGGAAGTGGCCGGTGCGCTGGCTAACCATGTAGGCATGCAGCGGCGAACTATCAACATCGTTGAAAAACATGATCTGGTTTGGAGTGTGAATGGGTTACCCTTGGCCAAGGGCACCTCTGTTTTCACTTCAGCCCTTGTTTTCACATTTTTCTAACCCCTAGAAGTACATCGGCAAATCCTTTCCTCGATCGGCCCTGAATCTCTTATGTTAATCATCACTAATGGCACCCAAAAATGAACTATAAAACCCAATTATCTATTCTCTTGGCCTTGACAATAATTTTTTTTTTTTTTTTAGACAAACCCAAACCACCCCATTAAAAACAAAAAGATAAAGCAAACCCAAGCCACCAAATGAGATTTCCCATATAAAAAAGCACAACACCATGAGCTTCTCTCTCTTTTTAACTAATCAACTCGTTTTGACATCAATAAGAACTCCAAGAAACCAATTTATAATCCACTCTCCTATAAGTTCCATGTTGCAAAAGCCAAATGAACTCCCATGCTGCAAAAGCCAAATGCAACGGGACATTGACTGAGCTCGTGATTCTTTAGAAGACAAATGCGATAAAATTGGGATGAACAATTAATATATCAACAGAGTAATTAAGTACCCAAACTCTTACTCTAGAAGTCCAAAAGTGGACAATCTTGTGATTGTTTAAAGAGTCGTAAAAAAACATCAGCACCCGAGTCCAATAGCATAAGCTTACCTGAATCGATTGATCATAAACTATTGAACCCAGCCAGGTGCCCTCTAAATAGCTCGTTCTATCATTTGATAGTCCTGAAAATAGAAAAAAAAATAAATAATAGGATTAAATGGAAATGAGAAGACTAAGGTTTCAACGGAGTAAATTTGTCCACTTTTTTTAAGAGCTTGGTGAAAGTAAATCCTTTTCGCTGCTGATACATTTCGTCGAACACTTAAAATGCATCTCAATGAACAGCTAACTTCATTTCATCTTAACCAATGTACCTAATTAGGATTTCTATTGGCTCATGGATTTGTCCAGGTCATCAAAAGTGATCCCATGGACCAGAGGATCTACATTACTAAGCTTCCACTATATGGTCTTAACTCTTAACAACTTCTACGATTCAGGACTTCACAAAATAAAATATGAATTCAAATTGGCATTTTAGTTATGTCATGTGTGGCCAGATTGAGTGGACTTTTCCACACTTCTGAGGAGCCAAAAAACATGAAACATAGGCATCATGGTTCTGCTTCGTTCCAGAACAAAATGTCAATTTCACTGAAGAATGAGACCAACATATTGCTCCAATCCGAGTTCAAGTTTCAGAACAATTACCTCACTTTCATTCGGAAATACCTCCTTAATTGCATTTCTAGTTTCTGGAACTGAGGAAACTGCCACACCTTTTGGAACATTTACTCCATACTTGCTCATCAACTCAGCTCCCTGAAAAATCATAGAACATAACTAATTTGAAACAAAATAATAATAGCAAAATGTAACACACCTAGGGATGATAAACGAGCCGTATAGTTAGTTGTTCAAGCCTAGTTGGAAAACTTAGCGAGCTTTAAAATATATTCAAGCTTAGGTTGTTTATAAGAAGCCGATCTTAAATGAGCTCCACTCCTGTAGTGCTCCACTCCTGATTTCCCTTTGAGGAATTAAACATGAGGAGCAACACCACTTTAAAAACCATTCAGATAGCAATAATCAGTCCATGGAAAAAGTGCTCCACTAAAACCTAAATAGCTTGAAGGCTGTCGATACACTCCTTCGCTGGGTAATCCAGAAAACATTAGCTTTCTTCGACACATACAGCCCTAGATCAACAATAACTGGTTTTGGAAAACCACAGCAGTTACAATCCACTTGGTCATTTTGGAAGTACTCGTTACGTGAAAAGCTACCAAATGGGGATTCGTAATCATTAGAATTAGTGAAATCATCAATCACTGACATTGGTAAACAACCCAAAGCAATTTGATTACAATTCTATTCATCATATGCAATACAAAACAGTCACAAACCATATATCTGAAAACCAGATGCAAATACACTGTCGGAAAGAAAGTGATTTCTTTTGCCTATCTGGGGTACTCCAGAATCACCAGGCCGATTCCCAAATTCTCATTCCGATCCAGCCATGTTCAAATTTTAGTAGAAAGAGAATGCAAAATCATTTATTCTCACATAAGAGAATGCAAAATCATTTATTCTCACATTGCTAACCATCACAATTAACTAAAATCAAGCACGCCCACATTGCTAATCATCCCAATTGACCAAAATCAAGCATACCCACATTTCTAACCATCCCAATTAACCAAGATCCAGCAAAAACAGAGATACCCACATTGCTTACCATCCAAATTAACCAAAAAATAAGCAAAATTGGAATCCAAATTAACAAATCCAAACGACTTACTGTTGAGTTCATCGAGCCATCGCTTGATGCTGTCAAAAGTAGTGCGTCGGGTGATGTCGTAGACGAGGAGTGCACCGACGGCGCCGCGGTAGTAAGCGGAGGTGACGGCGCGGAAGCGCTCTTGGCCGGCGGTGTCCCAGACCTGTGCCTTGACCTCCTTGCGCTCGACCTCCAAAACCTGGGTCTGAAACTCCTATTTCCCCAGCACCCCAAGAAAATCTCCCTCAAGGCCGCCTGATTTTGGAGGGGAAATTTGGGGATCTGATTTTTTGGGGGGAGAGATTTAGAGATTTGGGATCTGATTTTGGGTTTGGGGGGGAGGGGATTTTCAAGTGGGAGCGAATTTTGGACCAAAAATAGTGTGTGATTGTGTGTGCAGTGCATTGCATTAACATGCATGAAAAATTCTCGTAAAGTTACGATGCATTTCGAGTTTTTTTGGGAAAATCAAAACCATCTATCTTTTTTCTAGAAGGAATTATATTATTCGTGTCAAAAACTAAGTAAATTGGTTATCTCTGTATGCTCGATCGGAGTTTAACAAATATTTTTCTACTAATGATTCTCACGTCCCGGAGTCTCCGATGAAGGGGTTTTCAAAATCGGATTGGTTCAAAATTTGGTGAGGTTTGTTAAAACACCAAGAAAAACAAAATAGTCGGTGTTGATCGTCGAAATTGTATTGAGATCGTGTGGCTAATGTACATTGGACTATAATAGTATATATTGGTTCATAACTAAGTATGTTCAATGTATAACATTGAATGGTGGATACTAGTTCGTTTTCTTGAATGTTTGATCTAAACCGATACAATTTAACATCTGATCAATTTTATCATTCTCCCCGAAATTGATGATCATCCGATGTCGGTAACCACACGATCGGAACACATTCAATGCTTCTAGTGGCATTTGAACGCTATAACGCACCAACTAAAGGCCATCTAATCTATTTCTTGAAATTCTGAACTGGTAAATGTGTTTAAAATGCGTTTTTAAGGTCCTATGAAAGGATTTGGGAAAAAAAATTTACCTAGAAGGGTTTGATCGGAGCAAATTTTCATATTGCATTTTTGTGAAAAAATGATCTGATCAAGCCCTTTCGGATAGTATTTTTTGCCAAATCCTCGCGTAGGACCTTGAAAACACGTTTTAAACACATCTTACGGTTCCGATCGTTGAAATTTGGTTCAGAAAGTGGATGTCTATTATTGTGTTCATGTGAGAGTGAGACAGTGAAACTATGAATGAAAGGAATCAAATTTAATTTGTATAATTTTATAATTTTCTATAACCAAATTTAATAAAAATAATTCTATAATTTATATAATTTCTATAATTTAACATCTAATAATTTCTAGGGAAAATGACCAGAAAATGGGTTTTAAAACAAATAATACCAATTTCATGGTAAGGTTTTTGGAAATGACCAATAACATGAGAAGGAAAAAAATAATTCCACATGCATGGTACCAATATTTCGACTGACAGAAATACCCACAGGTAAAAAAATCAATGGGAACTTGCTCCGAGAAACAACAAGACTTACTATTTGTATAACCTTGTCGTGCACTCTATATGAAACCACAAGCACCAGACTGTTCTTCTTAGAAACTTTATTTCTTATTTCCTTAGGTTTTTAGATTGCATAAACCATGCATACAGGTTCATCCGTTCGACGTTTCATTGTCAGTGGGGTGACCTTTGCACTCCACATTCTAAACTAGCACCATAATTGTTTTCAAATTCTCATTTGAACAATTTTTGTATCATAGAGTTTAATTATGTTTCCATGGACAATGCAAAACATAGAGATTTGGTGCGGTCTAAATCCAAAACCGGAGAGCCAAAAAATTCACCGAAATCAAAACCGCTTTTAAGAAATGCATACCATTTTTTAAGAAATGCAATAATAGAGAAGCAATTATAGCATTTTTTTAGGTTAAAACCGATAAAAATAAGGAAGCCCTTAAAATAGCGTTTGATTTACGGTCTTGCTTGGTTTGGTTTCCAAAAACCGGTTTTCTCAGTTATTATTCAATTATTACTCTTATTTTTAAATTTTCTTTTCTTTTTCTTTCTATCTCTCTCCAATCATTAATATTTATTTTTTAATTATTATACACATTTCTCCCTTTAATCATTACAAAAACCAAAACTTAGGCTTGGTTTGGCTAAATTGAAAAAACTAGTTTTTTGGATTATTGGTTTTGTCCTTATTCAAAAAAAATTTGCATTTGTTGGTTTTTGGTCTATTTTTTGAGGTTTCTTGGCTTATCTCGACGAGAGGAATCTAAAAAGTATAAAATTATTAGCCAAATTTTAAGTTTTGTGAATAAAGACGAAAAATAATCCAAAAAACTAGATTCCTCTCGTTGAGACAAGCCAAGAAACCTCAAAAAATCGACCGAAAACTAACGAATACAAAAAAAATTTGAATAAGGATAAAACCAATATTCTAATTTTTTCAATTTAGCCAAACCAAGCCTTAAAACCAAACCAAACACAACCTACATGACTATAGCGTTCCCCCTAAAAATTCTCCAAACCAAAACACAGCGTTCAGGTCATTTTTACTCCAGGCGGGCGCCAATGCTTGGCGCCCCAACCCTCTTTTCCTCCCCGCTTAAATTTCTGATGAAATCTCAAAATCTCACTGTACCACCACACCCACTATGCACGCCCTAATCATGCAATTTGGGTTTGTCCCTTTCTCTCTCCTGTTCTTCTACTATCTAATCGATGACCCTCTGCTTCTAATAAGTCGATTTCATCTTCTTTTTTTCTGTAGCAAGAGAAGAATTAGTAGAATAATCGACCTATTGTTCCATTGAGGCAAAAGGAACCTGAACTGGTGCAATAACTAGTTTTTTAGGGTTTTAATCTTGAGTAGGCAGTACCAGGTTTATTCCTTTCCTCCAGTTCTCCTAATTTCTAATCGGTTAACCTCGACTTCACTGCTAATCAGTAGATTTCATCTTTGTCCTGTTCCCTAATACTGACCTATTGCACCGTGGAGGCAAAGAGAACCCTCACCAGGTATATGCTAGGGTTGGAATAAGCATGAAAAAGGTGTGGCAATTTGCACCTTCATGTCTTTTTTGGTCTGTGTGGTTGGAGAGAAATAGAAGTTCTTTCCAAGAGGCGGAGAAGTCTGCTATATGGTTGAAAATCCGATTTTTGTCTAGGTTATAGAGTTGTGTTTCGGATTATGCGAACCCAAGTCTAGATACTTTTGTGGATTTTGTAGATTTGATTTCCTTGTTGCCCGTAGGGCCTTTTTGTAGATGGCCTTCTTTATTTCTTTGACCTCATAGTGGCCTTCTTTATTTCTTTTAATGTGTTCTAACTTTATTAAATAAAAAAAATTCAGCGCCACAAGTACAAGGTTGAGGACAAACATGGACCACACATTTGTGTGGGGAAGGAAATTAAATGGATCCCAATAAATGAGTGGTCCAAGTTCGTGCTTAACCTTGCCCCATGGGCACTGAATAATTCCTCAGTTGTGACTTGTGAGGGGGAGAGGGTAGAAACATTTAAGCACTTCTCTATCCTTCCTTCCCTTCTGACATTTGGAGGAAACGTTTTATTATTGTTTCTTATATACCAATCAATATATTAAAAGAAACCCTCAATTTGTTCAATTATGAAAAGGGATAGAGTAGTAAAGGCGCATTATACTACTCACTTTCCTGTCTTCATTATTTGTAAAGCAATCAAGTACTCTTCGTTCCCTCTTGGTTAACCAAACAAGAGGAGAGATGCCTCCCTCCCCTTCCCCCCAGTCTCCTCAATCCAATCTAAGAGATAAATTTTGTTTTATGGTTTGGCCCTTTTGTGTCCTTTTTTGTATTGTGTTTGTAAGGTGATCTATGGACTTGGGACAGGGAGATGCCTAGACACATTAACTTGATAAATCAATTTTTTTGTTTTTTGTTTTTTGATAAGTTTGACTTGGTAAATCATTTTTTTGTTTTTTGGTTTTCTTCTATTAATAAGGAAATGTATCAGGAATCATTAAAAGGGGGATGTGGAAGTGCCAATAAATAACTATGCAACAAAGCCACAGAATCCACTGAATGATCCAGGAATCACTAGTCCTGAATCCCAACTTTACAAAATAGACAGAAAATAGCTAATAGCTATTGAGACATTGAGCATCCTCCTTAACACCCTTGGCGGCCCTGTTGTTGCCCTTCCTCCAAACCATACTACTGCCTACCTTCACATTACACCTTTGGTAATCTTTATCCTGTTCTTTTCATTATGAAAACTGTCTACTGTGGCACTGCATTCACCACTTTGTCTTGGTTCTACGATGTCTTCTTTTGAGATGTCCCAGTAAAAGATGTTCTCATTGAGTCCTAGGCTTTATAGCATCTGAGAATCACATTGAAGTGCCTCAAACTATGGAACTTATTTTCAGATTAGGACTCCTCCGATAAGCTTTGGACACCGTTTATTAGCTATATACTCTGTGTTCAATGTACATTTTGGTTATCCCTTGACTGGCTGCGTTTGCTTCTATCTAGTCATTTAATGCAGGATTATCTGTTTTTATACCATTCCAGGGTCTGGTAAAACCATGCCGTGTTACAAAATATGCTTCTTACCACCAGAAGGAGGAGCGGAAACCAACTCTTGCATACACAGATACATTCAGAGCTAGCATTTTTGATCAGTTGAAGCAGAATGCCGCTAAAGCTAAAATTGCTTTCTACAGAAGGTACCATTTTTTGTAATTTATTTGATGCAATGCCATTTCCATCTTATGTGATTTTAAAAAGTTGGTGAAGTTGTGACATCAGAGAATAAAGGAAAATGTGTCAGATAGTACAGAACTTGGTTTAAAGAAATAGTTTTTTGCAATCGATAGTACCAAGAAGATGAACTGAGAGGAAGAAAAGGAAATGATTCGTGATTGTGTTAGAAAAAAATATAACCCAGCTAATTACAATGACTTAAATCTGGGGTAGACATGCCTACCTTGTCCAGCATGAATTCTTGTGAAATTAATGTAATGAACAACCTTAATGAGAAAGCCAATAAGTGAAGAATTATTGTTTACTTAACGGTCCATATATATATTACTCGCAAGTCCATGTGTCACTGGCAAACTTAACTATCTCTAAGAAAGCAACCATGTGACCATCTGCTTCCATGTGGTTAGTTTTGCATGTTCGTGCTTCTAGTTCAAATGCTATAAACTTGTCTTGTTTGTTATGGATAGCAGCATTGGTCAAGCTGCATTTGATCAAGCTCAAGCATTCAAGCAAAGTGTTGCAGTTGGAGCTGTGATTGTTGCTAAGATGGATTGTCACACAAAGGGTGGTGGTGCTTTCAGTGAGTAAGTTTACTTCCATCTCGCTCTTGTTGACAGATATGGTAATGCAAACGTGTGGAAAACCTTCACAGATTTGTTTGACAATTTTCCTCTTTCAGCATTGGTTAGTGTGTACGTCATAATTCCTGTACCTCAGTTGCATCTTTGCACCAACTGTTAACTTAAAAGTTTAACCACGCCAATAACTTAAAGTTAATTGCTACAGCTCATCAACTGGTTATGGAGGGATTTAACTGGGACAAGCAACTATTTGCCCGACCTTATGAGAGTTGGTCGTCATTTTGTACGAGGACGAGGTATTCTGACTTACTGTGCATTTCTTGTTACAGAAGCAAAAGGTTGTAACCATATTTATGTCACCTAATTATTGCTATTGCTGCGGCAACATAGCATCCATCCTGGAAGTTGATGACTGCAAAGGCCACACCTTTATTCAGGTCTCTCTCTCTCTCTCAAACATTTTGCAGGCTATTAGGATAACTCTAGGATATGGGGCCACCATGTAAATATGTTTCCTTTTTTTCGTGTGTGGATATTTCCTTTGTAACCTTTTTTTTACATGGATTCGGGTACGAATGGTGGGTGTGGGTGTGTATCTAGAGGTCGGGCTCATCGAGTTATAATGCAAGACTCAAGAGTGGAGTTTCTTGATCCATGCATTATGCCCAATACCCTCGACCAGAGCGGAGTTTCCTAATCTGGACTAGTGGACTATCCAGAAGGATGAGTGGTTTGGGATATGGTTTTCCAACTGTTATCCTTCATTTTGCTTAGATAATTGTGTTGAAGTTGGATTCTTTAAGTTGGATGGACTCTTTTTTCTTAATGATCTTGATTGAAGGGCTATCATTAGCTTGGTGACGATTCTAACTTGATCCACACCGCCCCATTATTTGCTTACTCCCTCCGTCCCAAAACTTTTGACCTTTTTGGGATTACGTGCCATTTTAAATTGCTTAGAGCATCACTAATGGTATACTCAAACACAAAAATACTCAAAGATGAGTATTTTGATACACAAAATAGGCTCACAATGGTATTTGAATAAATACTCAAAGTTAACAACATTTATTACAAATACTCAACTTTTGGCATTTTGATACTTAAAACTACCAATCATTCTCAATAACCAAACCTCAATAACCAAATTTTGAGGACCACACCCTATCAAAAGTAACAATATTCTCTCTCTCCATTTTTCAAATACTTAATTCAAAACTCAATTTTGTTGCACTTTCTCTCAAAAATTGAAATTATCAATTTTTAATCTTTACCAAAATATGTTCAAGATTGATCTCATTTTAAGCGTATTGTGAATATCTTTTAAATGGTACTAATATTGTAAAAAATATATATGTAAAAATTTAAAGTTGTGTCCATTTTATGAATAAAAATAGAGTGATTAGTACTTTTTTTAATTATGAACACAAATGAACCATTGTAGAAGGGTAGATACTCAAACTTATAAACCTATTAAATGAATACTTAAAATGTGATGTGGCAATATTTGAGTATCCATATTTCAGTATACCACTAGTGATGCTCTTATATCTTTTTATTTATAAAGTTTTATGTGATTTTGAAAACTTTGTTTAATAGAACTAATTAAAATCTATCAAACAAGATCCATATTGCATATTTTTTTGACATTTACATTGAAAGATATAGACATTTGAAAATGGCACACTATCCAAAAAGTGTCAAAAGTTTTGGGATGGAGGGAGTACTTTATAGCTAAAAACTAAAGCTATTGCTACTAGTTTGTGGTAATCACTTGCTAATAGGTATGGAATGGTAAATATTTCGCCAAATTGAACTGCTATTATGACCTTATTGGTAATACTTCATTGGGAAGCAGACTCAGAAGCTCGCTGGCTGGGGTGGAAGAGGAGCACTCTACAAAGCTGTGTTTGTGCTTTTCAACTAAATTCATGCTATGGACTGAGTTTATAGGAAGAATTGCTTGTACATTTTTCTCCTATTCTCCTAGAAAAGTGTTGTGCTGAATTTTCTCATATTTCTATTGGAAAAGTGCTGTGTACTGCTGTTTAGCTACTACCTTGCATTTGCGGAGTCAATGCTGACTTTATTCATGGGCTGGATTGGATTGATTTTCTGCTGCTACTGTGACTGTGCATTTGCTTTCTGGGAACTTATATTCTGCCACAGAACATGAATATACATCATGAACAACTACTCATTTAAAGTGCATGAACATCAGTAGATACTTTGTCTAAGCCGGGTTTACTTTCTCTTAGCAAGGTTTCAGGTGTTGTATCATTGTTCACATTGAAAGATTAAAGTGCATGAACCATCAGTAGAGTGTTTTCGTGTGTGTGTGTGTGTGGATACTTCAGAATACTCACAGTGCCATCTTACCTCCTAATGAAGAAGTAGTCATATCAATCATCTGGTCATAGAATTTCTTTAGTATTTTCCATCATGAAAGCTTTGCATTTTCATTTCTTTAGCTGGCTAAACGTATTAATGCACATCACTTATCTGTGACATTTAGGACATCGACCAAGAAGTTAGTTAGTACTATCTGTGATTTTAAGTCCAATATAACATTGCTCCACATTTAGTTCAATAGGTAATGATCTCAAACTGGTTTATTATTTACTAGTCGTGTAAGAAGTTTTTCGTCTGATCAATGAATCAACCAATTATAGCTTAAGTACCTTTTTTGGACAGCATCACTTTTGGAGTAAACACATGTGCAATTGTTCACCTGACATTAGAGCAGTTCTTTATTGGACGTGTGGAGTGATTTCTTGGTTTGCTACTGTTCCCTTGGCTTTTGATCAAATATTGTGGTTGCACATGTCTATGCTACTTTGACTATGTAGCTGTTTCTAGATAGTTGTTGCTGATCAAAATGACATGCTACTGCTATTGTTAACCCGATGTGTTACTGGTGGTGCTATCATGCTGATATTCCCTTGTCTATTATCAATTTTTACCCAGTTTTAATTTGGATGCAAATTAGGAGTGAATTTTGGTTGTTTTAGTTATGAGGCACTATATTTTGTGACTAATTAACTGATATATTAGGTTTCGTCCACTCAAAAGAAGGTGACGTGATCATGTCTGACACTTGTCAGACACGAACATTCTTTGGACCCTCTAGGACACATGTCTGATACTCTTTTTCTTGTGTCCATTATTAGAAAGTAGAAATGTTAATTCGGACACGTGTCCCACACTGTTTCTTTAATGTGATGTCAAGTTTGGATGGATACATGTCTAGATATTTTGGTATTACCATTAATTGGAAGCTCATGCAGTTAGAGCTTTCCCTAAGTCCACAATTTTAAGTATCATGGATTTAGCATTAGGTGCCAAAATTTTGACTCTTTAACTTAAATGAGCGAATATCTAATCTATTTGCATCTACCATGTGTAGGTCTATGGGTTTATAAAGAAGAGAAATTGTTTCATCACTTTTTGTTGATCGAAGATTTGATCTTGCTACTTCTGGTTATAATTTAATTGGTTGAAGTGCTTTTGATGATATTTGGTTGGAGATATAGATACATGACATTGCAGTGCTTTGAAGCCTTTTTGTTGATATTATGGTGTCAAGGCTTGTTCTCCACTTTTGGTATAGATAGAGAGTTGGAGAAATATGTAATATACTAATTTTCTTCTATGTAATGTCAATCACTTGGATGTTTAGAGAGGTACTTTTTGGGGATTTGTATGGAATATTGTGAAAACATTGACAAGGAATGTGTAGTCTTTGAGATCATGTTTTTTGTTGGGTTACTGCTGTATGAGTTTGGTATGGAATTGAATTCAGGTACTGGAATAAGCACCAAATTTTTAGTAGAATAAATTGTGGTACACAACATTCAAGGAATGCAATGAAAGGTGAAACATAAATAGCAGGAAAAAATGCCATAGAAATTATACATTAAATAGCAAGTCCATAGCAGAACTAATATGCTATAGAAAATGTACAGTAATAGCATTTTCAGAATGTTATTAAACGTAGACAAAAAAAAATAGCTGTGAAGAAATGCTATGGAAACATGAAAAATCATAGTAGGTAAGAAATGCTATCTTTATTATACTAAATATAGCAGGTGCAAAATGCTATATTTGATAACAAAATATAGCATGTCAAAAATACCATGGAAAGTCTCAAACTTTTTATAGCACCGGCAACCACAAGGTTTGCTGGAACACTATATATACCATTCTATAGCATTTTTGGCATGCTATAGAAACTGACTTTTGTTGTAGTGTTGGTTTTTGTTTTCTGGGTACTTAAACTTTTCCTTTCAGAAATTACACTATGAAGCAGACCTAAGGCTTTACAAAATTCACAACAGTGGACACGAGACCTTTTGAAAAGGTGAGGTGGATTGAGCCTATTACAAAATAGTATAATAGATTTTAGAACACTTCTTTATACTATTGTATACATTAATAACTATACTTACCCAAGGGATCCAGTCCACTCCCGTCGACACGTTTCATTTTCTTGCCAAATTTTCACAATCCAAATCGTCTTTGGGTTTAAAATTAGTTTTTTAGGGTCTATGCGAGGAATTACCAAAAAAATGACCCAAAAGGTTTGATCTGATCAATTTTCATAAAACTGCAATATGTAGTATAATTTTATTAAAAACTGCTCGAATCAAGCCCTTCCGTGTAATTTTTTTTTGTGATTCCTCGTGGGGACCCTTTAAAACAAGTTTTAAGTACATCAAACAGTTCGGATCATGAAAAATTGATAGGGAAATGAGAGGTTCGGATATGTAAGGGTCCGGATTGAATCCTCCACGACCATACCTATATGTATGCCTACAAAGCTAAAAAAATTAAAAATTAAAAATTCAACGAAAATGAAAGCATGTACCCAAAAAAATTACTATTAGTCAAGATTATGAAGCTTATGATTTTTAATACAAGTCCTCCTAAGGACATGAGTTAGCAAAAAAAAAAAAAAGAAGAGATTTTTTATTATTATTATTATTTTTTTTGGAGAAATGGAAAGAAATTTCATTAAATCAAACCCATAGTACACAAATCAAACCCAAAAAAAAAAACCAAAAATTTACCCAAAAACTAAACAAATCAGAATGGAAAAACAAAAAAGAACAAAAAAACAAATTGCTGGAGCCATCGCCACCTCTGTCACGCCGTCCCCGCCGCTACCCATCCGTGTTGGAGACCTAGATCGGCCTCCCCTTGGTCCAAAAGTATTAGTTGTTGAATTACCTCATAAAAAAATTACTATTATGACTAGTATCGTCTAGTACTGACCAGTATTTTTTGATATGGCCACTACTAATTGGTGTATGAATCGGAACGAAATTTGTGCAGTTGGGTGCCGATTTTAGGTAAATCCAATACGTAATGGCCGATACCGATCTGCACGGTGTGGGATTCAAAACCATGAATTTTGGGACAATTGTTGCAGAAATTAGATTTTAGCAAGGAATAGAAATGGGTTTGGTTCATTGTACGAGAGAGCGGACAGAGTTGCTTGAGAGAAATAACATTTTATTTATCTTCCCTCCATCCCAAATTGTTTGCTCCTTTTGAGAAAGCGTGCATTTTGTATGCAAAAAATAATGGATTTATGAAAATTATTTTTCAAAAAAATTTACACTATTTTTTTCTACTCAATGAGATCTTTAAATTGGTGTAAAAATTTTTGAAAAGAAAAGAATGATTATACATCTTTTTTTGGGTGCAAAATGCATGACTTCCCAAAAATAACGAACAATTTGGGACGGAGGGAGTAAATCTGAACAATAGAGAGTCACTGTAGAAAAAATGCCTAGTACCTAGGCTCTTGATCCGTACGGTGTCTAAATACGACTTCATGCAGTGTATGAATTCCACACGAATCACTAATTATGTAAGATGTTGAAGCACCATGTAGTCATGCCTAACATTTTGGGCACGCCTAAGGAACAATTAGGTACTCTCTTCGTTCTAATTTGTCAGTCCTTTTGGAAATTTCAATGAATTAAGAAACCATTGTTATTGCACTTGACATATATATTTTGATTTTCTCTTTTTACCCCTTTTAAGTATTTAAGAACATGGTCATTGTCTTTTCTTATTTTTCTTGTCAATTTTGTCCATTACTTTAGAACAGAGATAATAAGAGGCTGTTTGGGTGACAATTTTTTGTGTTTTCACATTCTACTTTTCTCATTCCGCCTGTTTGGGCGACAAACAACAAAACCCATTCCGGAAGAACTCATTCTCCATTTCTCACTTTGCAAGCCAAAAAGAGCTATGCACCTCCTTTTCATTTCTACTTTTGGATTTTCATTTTCCCCTCAAATTTGCTCTCCCATTCTACCCCTCTACCCTTATCCTCTGAAATCCTCTTTTTTAGTGTTAAATCATTACTACTCTGTTCGCCGAGAACCCGATTGACAATATCGGTTAGGGGGCTCTCCTTTTCTCTATCTCTAGAGTGGGTAGATTATGGCTTCGAATGGAGTTTTTAAGGTGATTTGGGTGTAGATTGGTCAAGGGATTCAATGGTCTTAGAGTTTGATTGAGAGAGAGATAGAGAGGTTTGGGTTCTTCAGACTGTGGCAGAGAAGAAGAAAAAGATGGGTTTTGGTTTTGGGTTAGTAAATGGAGAGAGAGAGAGAGGAGAGAGAGAGAGAGAGAGAGAGAGAGAGAGAGAGAGAGAGAGAGAGAATTTGTATCACTATGCTTTCTCTCTCTTTTTTTTGAGAAATTTGTGAGGATAATCTTGAATGGATCAATGTTGTACAACACTTCATCTCAAATAGGTTTTGGGAGATTATCAATTACCGAAAAATAAAGGAAGAGAAAATATTTTTCAACAAAAAAATCATACGTAATTCATTTTTAATTGCAATTTTTTTTTCTCATTATGACTTTAAAAAAAATGTTTAAAATGATATTCATACACATTTTTAATACCATAATAAAGAAACAAGGGTAAAATGGTAAACAACAAATCTATAATTCATTTTAATTATCATTCTCCCAAACACTACCCATGTTACAAAATGCATTCTACATATTTCTCTCAAACACTCTTACCAAATTCAAAATATATTTTGACTATAATCCAATAAGTTAAAAATGAAAAGCTGAAAATGAGGCTATCAAACACCTCCTAAGGATAGCGAAAGTGTCGAAAGAGACAAAAATAGAGATGGAGTAATTTTGAATTCCACTATAATTGCACACATTTGTTGGCGTGATTTGTCTTTATTTAGGTAGGATGTCAACATAATATTGTAATCTTTTATTTTAGGGAGGATATTTTTACGTTAGAAAGCTCTGTCCATCCTTACCTTAGGTAGTGTAGCCTTTTGCCTATTTAAACACTTGTAATAGCATAGGGTGATTCATTTAGAAATACAAGTTCAGACTTTCTCTGAAAATTGACATGGTATCAAAGCCACAAGATTTCTGGCTCTTAGTTCACGGCCAACCATAGCCTATAGCCCCCCCTTCCATCACTACCTTCCGATATGGGAGATACCGACACTCCGTCAAAGTCTGATGAGTCTCTCATTGACCGTAATGCATTCCTCTCTGATTTATTCACCACCAAGATGGCTAAATTTCTGTCCAAAGCTCAGGCCCCGACCTCAATTCCTGAACCTGCTGTTGTCCCAATTGGAATCAAGTTGGATGGTTCCAACTATGCTCTATGGTCCCAAGTTGTTGAGATGTACTTCGCCGACAAAGACAAGTTAGGTTACATCAATGGCGAGTTACCTCAGCCATCTTCAACCAACCCGTCCTTCCATAAATGGCGCACGGATAACGCCATTGTTAAAGGCTGGCTGATCAACTCCATGGATCCGAGGGTTAATAAGCAATTTTATTCGGTTTCCTACGGCCAAACTGGTTTGGGATTCTGCTGCTACCACCTATTTTTATGGTAGTGATACTTCTCAAGTCTATGATCTCCGGCGCCGTGTCTCTCGTCTTCGCCAAACCGGTAGCTCCTTGGAAAAATATTACACTGACTTGCAAGGTCTTTGGCGTGAGATCAATTTTCGACGCCCCAATCCAATGGAGTGTCCTGCTGATATCCAACACTATAATAATCTATTCCAAGAACACCGGGTTTATGTATTCTTGGATGGTCTTGACGACAAGTTGGATAATATTTGCAGCAACGTGTTACAGATGCACCCTTTTCCCACCGTGGAACAAGCCTATGCCCATGTCCGAAGGGAGGCCCTTCGCCAAGCGGTGATGAATGCCAGTGATCATGAACCACTTCCAAGGGCAGTGCTTGCTTCGAGAAGTCTCAAGATTGGGTCTACTGCGTCTGCTTCTCAACATGCTGGAAAATCTTCTTCTAAGGTCTGTACCTTGTCTAATGGTCTCAAATGCTCTCATTGTGGCAGTACGAAACACACACAGGAAAGTTGCTTCCAGTTGCATGGGTACCCCGATTGGTGGCATGAACTCCAAGCCCGAAAAAAGCGAGATACTATCGGCACGGTTGTAAGCATAGGAAAGGCTGCTATGGCAGTGGCTGAACCTTCTCTCTCTCTCTCATACCACCCGCTGTCTCATCTACAGTGGACTACCCTCATGAGGATCCAGGTAACCTTTGACATGCATTGCTTAATCATTGTCAAGATGTGGACAGTAGTGCTTCGCTTCTCAACTATGGGGCCACAGACCATATGACTTTTGATCCCACATATTTTTCTCACCGTTCATCCCCAAGGCGCACCAACGTCATGAATGCTAATGGAGTAATCTCACCTGTCAAAGGGGCTGGATCTGTGACACTATCACCCTCTATGAATTTACCCAACACTCTATTTGTTCCCTCTTTATCTCACAAGCTATTATCTGTTAGCCAAGTTACTAAAGATCTACATTTTGTGGTGCTAATGTATCCTGATTGTTGTTTTCTTCAGGATATTCTCACCAAGGAGATAATTGGGCGTGGCACTAAGAGGGGGGATTGTACTACATGGAAGATTTTAGTTTGGGTCGAGCGCATCATGTGTCTTCTTCACGCAGTTCCAAGACTCAACAAATTTGGCTATGGCATCGGCGTTTAGGGCATCCGTCATTTGGGTACTTGCGGCATTTGTTTCCTGATTTATTCTCCAATATGGAGATTTCTGAGTTTCACTGTGATACTTGTGTTCTTGCCAAAAGTCATCGAGTTCTTTATCCATTAAGCAGGAATAAGAGTGATATTCCTTTTGGTTTGATTCATTCCGATGTATGGGGACCCTCTCCCATATCTACAGTCTCTGGTGTACGTTGGTTTGTGACATTTATAGATGATTGCACCAGAATGACCTGGCTATATTTACTGAAACATAAAAATGAAGTGCTTAGTGTGTTTTAGTCATTTCATGTTATGGTTCAGACTCAATTTTCCACCAAGATCCGGATTCTCCGCTCAGACAATGGTGGTGAATATAATAATAACCCCTTTCATTCCTATTTTCAACAACAGGGCCTTATTCACGAGACCACATGTACCCAAACCCCTCAGCAAAATGGGGTCGCTGAACTGAAAAATTGGCACATTCTTGAGACTGCCCGAGCTCTTCTCTTGGGTGCTCATGTCCCTGCACAACATTGGCCTGATGCCATTACTACTGCCAACTATTTAATTAACCGCCTTCCGTCCAAAATCTTAAACTTTAAGACCCCGCTACAATCCTTTTCAACCTCGGTCTCTCTACCTACAACCCTAATGCTCTCTCCTCGCACATTTGGGTGTGTAGCATATGTGCACCTCCATAAGAATCGGCGCACCAAACTCGACCCATGTGCTCTTTGGTGCCTCTTCTTGGGCTATGGTGTACATCAAAAAGGATACCGTTGTTATGACCCTATTACCAAACGTACCTATGTGACTATGGATGTCACCTTTATGGAATCCAAACCATTCTATTCTTCTTCGGCATCCGCTTTTTCTCTTCTAGGGGAGACGCTAGATGAAGAGTTTGAAGTGGCTGAGTTTTGACTTGCTTGAAGATCAAAATGACACAACAATAATTGTCAAGGGATTAACAGGACCGGACACATCCTTTGAATCTAGAGGGTCGTCAGCAATTGAGTCTACACCATCAGGAGAAGAATTCCCCCATCTCTCCATGCCTGACTCATCTCTTAAGAATATTCCTGAGGTAAGCAATTCTACTGCATCTCCATTTATGGATAATTCTACTGGATATACCTTACCTTTCAGGCATAACCGTGGCAAGCCACCAAACAGATACTCTCCGGACATTAAGGAAAGAAGGTCGAGGTATCCGATTGCCAACTATGTCTCAACCAAAAAGCTACCTGAACCCCTCAAGACATTTGCACATGAGCTTTCCACTTGTCATATTCCCACTACAGTTTAGGAAGCATTTGCAGATCCCAAGTGGACTTAAGCAATAGAAGAAGAAATGGGAGCATTACTAAAGAATCAAACATGGTCCCTGGTTCCATTACCCAAAGGGAAGAAAACAGTTGGCTGCAGGTGGGTCTTCTCTGTCAAACACAAGGCAGATGGATCTATAGAACGGTACAAGGCAAGGCTAGTCGCAAAAGGATACACTCAGACATATGGCGTAGACTATCAAGAAACTTTTTCGCCGGTGGCCAAGTTGAATACAGTCAGGGTTTTGTTGTCTCTCGCAGCCAACTTGGACTGGCCATTGCACCAGTTTGACGTAAAGAACGCATTTCTCCATGTTGACCTTGAAGAGGAGGTCTACATGGATATTCCTTCGGGCTACACCTCATCTTCAAAAAATGAAGTTGTTTGTAAACTGCAGTGAGCATTATATGGTCTGAAACAATTACCTCGAGCATGGTTTGGACAGTTTAGATAGGCAATGAAGAAGTATGGCTTTCGCCAAAGTAATTCAGATCATACATTATTTCTGAAACACCAATGGGGCAAGGTAACGACTTTAATTGTATATGTTGATGATATGATCATCATAGGGGATTATACAGAAGAAATCGCTAAGCTTCAAAAATAATTGGCGACAGAGTTCGAGATGAAAAATCTAGGAGGACTCAATTATTTCCTGGGGATAGAGGTTGCTAGATCAAGGCGAGGTATATTTCTTTCCCAGTGAAAATATATATTAGATTTGTTTTGCGATGCTGGAATGTTGGACTGTAAACCAGCAGACACTCCAATAATTCAAAATCACAAGCTCAGAGAATATCCAAACCAAATACCAACGAACAAGGTAAGGTACCAAAGATTAGTTGGTAAACTTATTTACCTCTCAAATACCCGCCCAGATAATGCTTACGCAGTGAGCGTAGTAAGTCAATTCATGCACCAACCAAGCAAGGATCATATGGAAGCAGTGATCCGGATCTTGCGATACTTAAAAACCTCTCCTGGAAAAAGGGCTTATGTTTTCGAAGAATAACCATCTTAGAGTTAATGGTTATACAGATGCAGATTAAGCAGGGAATGCTACAGACAGAAAATCCACCTCATACTACTTTGTGTTTGTCGAGGGGAATCTTGTTACATGGAGAAGTAAGAAGCAAAAGGTGGTGGCATTATCAAGTGCTGAAGCAGAGTTCTGTGGCATGGCTAAAGGACTTTGTGAACTCCTGTGGCTCAAGAGGCTTCTAACCGAGATTGGGTTTGCTCCTACCTTTGAGATGGACCTTTTTTGCGACAACAAGTCAGCTATCGCCATTGCTCACAACCTTATTCAGCATGATTGTACCAAACATGTGGAGGTTGACAGACACTTTATCAAAGAAAATCTTGAAGCAAAAATAATTCGGTTTCCATTCGTAAATCTGAAGACCAGTTGGCGAATATTCTCACAAAGGCCGTATCAAGCAAGGATTTCTACAACTCACTGGACAAGTTGTGCATTGAAGATTTGGATGCTTCCACTTAAGGGGGAGTGTTGGCGTGATTTGTCTTTATTTTAGGTAGGATGTCAACATAATATTGTAATCTTTTATTTTAGGTAGGATGTCAACATAATATTGTAATCTTTTATTTTAGGGAGGATATTTTTACGTTAGGAAGCTCTGTCCATCCTAACCTTAGGTAGCGTAGCCTTTCTCCTGTTTAAACACTAGTAATAGCATAGGGTGATTCATTCAGAAATACAAGTTCAGACTTTCTCTGAAAATTGACAACATTTACTCACATTTGTGCAAACTCTGGCACACAGGGTGGGATCGACCACGTAGGTTTCTTAAAACAATATTGATATTTAGTAGAACGGGCGAGGGTTTCTTTTTTCTTTTTTCTTTTTTCTTTTTCTCTCTATTGAAAGGCGAATAAAATTCCATTAATCATCACGATCAAAAAATGGAACAAATGTAATAGGAAAAGTAATACATAGAGAGAGCCTCGAAGAGTGCAATGGCTCTTCTGCTACCGTGAGGCTAGTATTTGACAAGAAAATTCTGTTGGAACTCTTCCTCTCTCTCTTTTTTCCTTCTTATTCGTGCGAAACGAAAGAACATAATAGGAACACATGAGTGCTTGCTCCTTCTTCTTTTTTTTTTTCGCAATACACGTTAATTTATTTGTTTTTCTTAAGCCAATCAAGAATGCCCTTTTCTGATTCGGTGAGCTCCTCTTTCTTCCCCTGTAGAGACCCCTCTACAAATTCAAAGTAATCCTTGTAATTTCTCTTGTAATAGCTGTCCAATCTCTGTTTATTTAGAAGAAAAATCAACACATAATCAAACAAACAGACCATAACTAAGCTGATAGTCAACAAGAAAGAGGAACAAATGTTCACCGAAATCCGTTAAGCCGGTAACTAGTTTGTATTTCGGTAGAATAAATGGTTGGGCCATCAAAGAGCAATTTTTTTACCTCCTTGTCATTCTTGGCCTTGTTTTCCTGGGATTTCTTCAGATACTCTGATACGTTTTCTCAAATTGGTTAGATACCCACAAAAAGCAAGAGTATAGGTATTCATGAGCAATTCCGAAGACACAAAAACCAGTCACAAAAATGGCTACCGAAAATACATGAAAAATCAGGTATTCAGGTACTCGTTAACGCAACCTGGCCATCCGTGCACTTTCTGTGATCGGTTCTATATCCGTATAAGTATAGGTAGCAGTTACGTAGGTACGAGAATTAGAGTGAGTGGTAAATCTGATCAATTAGTGTGTAAAAGAAAGGGGAAAAAAGGCAGAAGATGTGTTTTTTACTTTGAAGAAGCTCAGTCTTAGAGTCACTGACTTGGGAAGCTGCAACTACAGTTGACAGGAGGAGGCCCCTCCTTCCCATCTCCATCATCACCCTGGGTGTTTTTGCTCTTCTATCATCTCTTCTTTCAGCTGGTGGTGGCAAACTAGATGATGAAGAAATTTTGCTAGCACTGGCTCTTACCACCATTTGCATTCTCTCTCTCTCTCTCTCTCTCGTTTGAGATCATGTAATGTGATTCCTTTGGCCCCTATTCATTTTGCTTGTCAGCCACTAATCTTGAAGTCATGGTGCATTACTGCATTCCTTTTCTCATAGTGGGTCATGCTCCATATACACATCCTACAAAGTCAAAAAAATTTCCTTTTTTTTTTGGTGCAATGGAAATAACCTGAGCTGGAAGATGTTACTCTTAAGGTTCATCTTTCATCTCCACTCCTTACCTAAATTTTGAGTAAAAATTTGGGTAAAAGCATTTGATATGGCTCAATCCAATAGAGAATGTTTCTCCACTTCAAGAATGTGTTTGGGGCTGTTCTTACATGATTCGTCACCTCCAAACCCTAACACACGATATATTTATAGCTGCCGAAATCTATCCAAGTTGCTTGAGCACATTGCTAAAAATACGTAGACAGCACCATGCATATCCACTGACCTTAAAACTAGATATCTCGATACAAAATACATCGATTTCCTTCCTCTTTCTAAGTAGACATTCTAAAAATAAAAAGGAAAATAAATTACAACTCGATTGATCGAGATAATACAGAATTTGTGTTTTATCAATCAAATAGCCAATACAAAGGTGCTTGGCTTTTTGGAGCTTACGGGGATTTGCTTTCGATGTGAGTAGATCGAGATGGTGGAAGTTTTAATATGTTTTAGGGATTGTCTTTTTGTATCGTTCCAAATGTCTCTCAAATAAGTTGTAATAATATATAGTTAATTGAGATTTCAATAAATTGTTTTCTTTTCAAGGAGAAATAATATATGTTTTTCTCTATTTGTTGTATTTGTCCATTAATCCATTTATACTACATGCTCTTAATAATACTCTCTCTTTTGAGAGCCTCTCTCTCTAGACTGAGAGTTTTTTTAGGGGTTTTCCCTACCTACCCCACAGCCGCCTTAAACTCTACCACTGCCGCCTTTCGTTCAACCCACCAAAACCCACAGCCACCATCCCTTTTCTCCTCCTCTCACTGCACCTTTCTAATCCTCTTGGGGGGGTAGGGTCGCCGTCTAATGGCCCTACTCCCCCTCGGTCGCCGCCCCGCCACCATCCACTCACCACTGCCCTTGTTTTGAAACTCCTCAAATCTATTCACCACCATCCACCGCCTAATCCAAAGCCAACACCCTTCACCTATTCTACCGCTAGAACCTCACCATTTTCTATTGCCACCGTTCATCTACCAACGCCCTCCTCTGCCAGCTTTTTCTCGATTTGAACCCCTTGATTTTGGGGAGTTTGGCTTAGGGATGATGATGAGTTCATGGTGGCCTTGGCCTTCTCCGGCAAATAACACCTCCAGATTCCGATGACGGCGGCTATGGAGGCTTTGTTCTGCACCCGAAGTTGAACTCGGCTTTAGCTTAGCATATATGAGTGTGACTCAAGGTAACTCAGCCTTGGGTGACCCAGTTGACTTAGTTCGTGTTGAGTTTTAGCCGATTGCTTTTTTGTTTATCTTAGGTGCTAGTTTTTATGCTATGTGATTTTCGCTTTGTTATTATCTTGATATGTTTCGAGAAGTGCAGATTTTAGTGGGGCTCTCGATGTTTGGATTGAGCAGTAGGTAGTTATTGAAGCCTGGATAAGACCCTATGCATTGATCCTCTTATGGATCTGCGTCTGCTTTGCACTACGAGTCTTAGAGCTCCATGCCCATCGTGGCTTTTGTGGTGTGCTCGTGTTTGAGCCTAAGTAGTATTGGTTCTTTCCGCTATTTGTTTTGAAATCTTGTATGTGCCGGACGGCCTAGCTTTCGGGCCCTTATTAATGAAATGACTTCCAGTTGAAAAAACATGCTCTTAATAATAAAAAAGTAGTGTCAATATTTAGAAAGGAAAAAGAAAAAGAAGACAAGTTACAAATCATGTAATGAAATTAGAATTCATTTATTTTAACTTAAATAATGAAATTATAAGTTACAAATAAAAATAATTTTTCGTATTCTTTAATAAAATAAATATTACAATTAGGTATTATAACTCAAATGTTGAATATTATATGAAATGAATTATTTTTTGTTATAACTATGTAAATATACTCTACTATAAGCATTACCAAGGACGAAAAAGTCTTTTAACACGATTTTACATTATCCACCCTTCTTATCCCCCATTTCATCCATCCAAACCATGGACTATTTTATCTCCCATTTTTAATCTCTCGTCCAAATCATGAACTGATCTAATTTCTCAACTGTCACATCAATATGGATTCCTTCGTATTTTATCGGCCAACTATTTTATCCCCCTTACTATTTAATCCCTTAAAACCAATACACCATCCAAACAAGCTATTACGGGAGTCACTGCGCGCCTATTCAGGTTCAGAAACATTATTTAGGGCTGGGATGAAACCGAACCTAAAAAATGGAACCGAGCCTCAAATGTACTGACTTGTTTTTTTCCCCCTCTTCCGCACTCCCTCAATTCTCCCCTAGATCTTTTTTTAATTTTGCCTTTTGCTTTGGCTAAATTTGGTTTTTTGGTTTATTGGATTATTTGGTTTTGTCCTTATTCAAATTTTTTTTGCATTTGTTAGTTTTCGGTCGATTTTTTGAGGTTTCTTGGCTTGTCTCGACGAGAGGAATCTAAAAAGTATAAAATTATTAGCCAAACTTAAAGTTTTGTGAATAAAGACAAAAATAAACCAAATTGGATTATTGGTTTTTGGTTTTTTGGTTTATTTTTGTCTTTATTCACAAAATTTTAAGTTTGGCTAATAATTTTATACTTTTTAGATTCCTCTCGTCGAGACAAGCCAAGAAACCTCAAAAAATCGACCGAAAACTAACAAATGCAAAAAAAATTTGAATAAGGACAAAACCAAATAATCCAATAAACCAAAAAACCAAATTTAGCCAAACTCTAGTCTCCTTGGGCTATTTTAATGGAACCAAAACTTCTCTGTCCGTGGAGAATTCCACTTCCATTTTGCTTCTTTCCCACTTGCACCAAAACACATATAGAAGATAGTGGTTTGAGTTCTTAAGAACCGGTTCTCTAAATCATTATTCAATTATTACCTCTATTTTTAAATATTATTTTTATTTTTCTCTCTATCTCTCTCTAATCATTAATACCTATTTTTTAATTATTACCACTATTTCTCCCTCTAATCATTACAAAAACCAAAACCCAAAACCAAACCAAACACAACCTTAGCCGCCTTTTCTTACCAAAAAAAAAAACTCTTAAGCCGCCTTTGTTATCGCATAGCTAACTTCAAAATTTCTTATTGAAAAGAGAGAAAAGATTCAGCCAATGAAATTGAGTCCAAACAAGACAAATATTCTTTTCACACAGGTAGAATTCAGCAAATCACCCCTTCTTCCCAATTCCCATGTGAATTGGCAGATTTGCACCCCCTCAATGGGATTGCACAGAATAGTCCACTTTTGCAAATTGAGTCCCAATTCCATTAACTCAAAAAGCCAAAAAATCAATTTATTGAGGTTTTCAAGGCAAATCATTCTTTTACAATACATCACTTAAAAAGCCGTAAAAAATTGAAAAGCTAAAAAGCTACTTGGCTCCACCTCTCCTCCCTTCAGAGAATATTCAGAAAGATCGCCACCTTAAAAAAAAGTTGCAGAAGTGACCCTCTTTTTTTCCACTTGCGCAGTTGAACTCATCAACCAATTTTGTCCACTTACCCTGAGCTTCTTTGTGAACATTAAAGCGGTGTTTAGGAGTCTCATTTCTAGCTTTTCATTTTCAATTTTTTGGCTTTTTGGATTATGGTTAGAATGTATTTTGAATATGATAGGAGTGTTTGAGAGAAATTTGCAGAATACATTTTGCAACGATAGTAGTGTTTGAGAGATATGTGCAGAAATTTTGTAGGGCTCTTTGTTAATCAAAATGGGAAAGTGAAAATTGAGAAGTCAAAAAACTCCTCTCAACCTACTTTTGGCTTCTACTTCCTAAGCATGAAATTGAAATACTCATTTTCATAGTGTTTACATATAAAATTAACAAATCCAATAATTAATTGACACGTAATGGGAAAAGCCAAACGTTGGCAATTACTCGTCAATACAAACACACTGGATTAAAAGAACATATTTGAATAAATACGATGTCGTATCGTGTTCAAATGTAAAACAGTTATTGGGAGTTACAAACCATCGTTATTGGAAAGAATTGACCTCGAAGCTATGGGATTAACTGCTAAATATATAAATTCCACGTGTGAACTTGGGAAGCAAGGCAAATTGGCAGTTATAACATGTGGAGTACTTATAGAAAGGCAGTTATTCATCTTAACGTCTAAATCATTTGAGTTTGTTTAAACAACTGTATAGATTCAAAATCAAAGCTTTTGGAGGAAGAATTAGAAGAATTCAAATTCAGACGTGGAGGAAGGAGCAACTGCCAACTCGAGGAGTGGAAGTTAGAGTTCGAAGCAAGCCAATGTTCAAATTCATTAAGCGGGAAGTTTGAATTGCAAGCAGCGTCTATAAATAGAAGAAATTGAAGAAGTAAAAACCCCCCGGACAAATCTTCAACAAACAGCTATCAAAAAACTGATGCTTGGTTTGTTCATTGGCAAAGTAGTTTAGGATTTCGAACTCAGTTCGAATTAGTTTAGGATCTCGAACATAGTTCGAAGTAGATTAGGAAGTAAATTAGGAAGTAGTTAGGATTAATCTCGATTGTTCCTGTAACAATCAACCGTTCGAAGTTCTTGTATTTGAAGTTGGAGACAAATTTCGAAGTAAGTTTACCTTTGATTATTTAATCGAAGTATCTTGTTTCTCTTTTGTTCTTCGATTTCCTAAGTTTGTTGGTTTACATTTCTTCACTTGTTGAAAAAATCCTCTTAATTGAGGTAATTGAACCAATAAAACACAATCGCCTGATTAGATTTGGTTTTTCCAAAGTTAATCTGAGGGAGGAGATTGAAACTCTCTCTAGCACGCTCGCACACAATTATTTTCCATTGCAAAGAAGTAAAAGAACCAAACACATAGAACATGTTCTATACAGAGGCTGCCAAACAGCCAAAACGTGAAAATGAAAAAATGAGAAAAGATAAAAAGCTACTTGGCTCCGCCTCTCCCTATACAGAAAGATTGCCACCATAAAAAAAGTTGCAAAAGTGACCCTCTTTTTTTCTACTTGCGCTATTGAATTCATCAACCAATTTTGTCCACGTACCCTGAGCTTCTTTGTGAACATCCCTTGCAAGCTTGTAAAGAGTATCAACCAGTTGTGTATGTGGCAAATTCTTGTCTCCTTTAAAAACCTCAAGAACTCCATCAAAAAAACCTACAACCTCTAGTATCTAGCATTTCAAGGGAAAGTTTCAACTCTCTCCTCTGTGGGAGCTCTTTCTCCCCTCTGTGGGAACTCTTTCTTCCCTCTGTGGGAGTCTCCTGGGTTTTTTTCCCTCCCTACCGTCGCCCTCCATTGCCGACCGCCCTCTCCACCAAAACCCATTGTCTTCCTCATTCCCACTCCATCCCTCTCCAACTCCAACTCTAGATTTGTTTTCCCTGGGGGAGGTGGGGCCGCCGCCCTTTAACCTCACCTCCCCCCCCCTGGTCCTAATTGCCCTGCCACCATCCTATCATCGCCACCATGTAACACATCTTCCCATTATTAGTCTTCCCCACCACCACCTCTACCCGTTCGACCACAACTCTGTCCACATTTCTTCCACCTTCTTCTACTCTGCCTTTCCTCCCCCTCACTTGCTGGGATGGTGATTTTATGGTGGCTTGGGCACCCTCCGGCGAATAAGCTTCTAGATCCCGTTGGCGGTGGCGACTATGGAGCTCAATTCTCTACCCGGAGCAGTGACTCGTCTCAACTTAGTTCATCTCGAAGTTAACTCGCGACTCAGTGATGGGGTTACTTGGCTTCGACTTTGTTGGGTTTTGATTAGTCTTTAGTTTCATTTTCATGGTTTATTTTGTAGTTTTAGTAGTAGATTTTCTTAGACATAATCTCTTGATTTTGCTGCTTGATCTTGGAATGGAATGCATGGCCGCCATGGACATGTGGGGCCACCTATGCCGGATGAGGCATACCTGCGTCCAAAACCTCGCGTGTTAGCGGAGGCTCTCCTGCATTTATGTCCATTTGCGGTGGTGTTAGGGATAGCTGTTCGGTGGAGGTCTCCACCACTAGTCGCTTGACGGCATTAAGCATTTTGTGGTTTCTATAGTCCCTGGATCGTAAGCACACTTTTGATTACATTTGCGATGTATTGTTTTAATGGTTTGAGCCGGGTACCTCTTGGGTTCTCTATTCCTAACATTTTGAAAGGATTCATCATTCCATCCCGAAAGTGTTGGGTCGCTTCGGTAGGTGTGTCTAAGAGCTAGTGACTTTGAAGGCCGTGCTCATTTCAATTGTTAGTGGTTTTGGTTTCACTCTTGTCTTTAAATGTAATCATTGCCGGATGACATTTAAAATGGAACTCTTGACTTCATTTAAAAAAAGAAGCATTTCTAGGGGATTTAAATTTTTCTAGGACTGAGGAGCGGCATTACCACTTCACAAATAGGTGACAATTTGAGATGTTAGCACTCAATTATAGCATGTGTTTTATGATTTTGGTAGCAAGGTTTGACACTGTGTTGCCTTTCAAAATTTAAAATCTGAAATAAGTGACAATTTTGGATTTTAACATCCGGTTGTGGATTGTATTTTCGGATATTGATAAGCGGAGTAAAGTTTGAGACTTAAAAAATGTCTTTCAAAATTTAAAATCCAAAAGCCGAATCTCTTTGACAATTTCGGATTTTAATATCTGATTGTATATTTATTTTCGCATTTTGGTAACCGTAGGAAGGTTGGAGACTTAAAAAAATGTTGTTCAAATTTCAAAATCTGAATCTCTTATGATAATTTTATTTTTTAATATCGGTTTGTAAATTGTATTTTCAGATTTGGCAAGCTGTGCAAGGTTATATCGATATTAAATGTATCTTGTTCAATTTTTAGAATCCGAATATATTTAACATTTCCGTATTTTTGCATCCCATTTGTCACTTAATATTGGAATGTGAAAAACCGAAATATAGTCTTTGATAGGTAAAATCAAAATTCTTCTTTTTGAGTGTTTAGAGCGAATTTCAGCTAGTTTTTTTTTTGTCTTCCAAATTAATGACAAAAGACAAGTTATTTCAGTTTAATGGTATTCTTGTTTATGTACCTGAATTAGGTAAAAAAAAAACCGTGCGCTTTGGCCAATTTTAGAGGACACTCACTGTTAATGAGTACTTCCTCTGTTCCTAAACAATAGTCTATTATGAAGAATCGTGACATTTTTCAAATAAAAAAATTAAGTACTTATGTGTATATTTTTAAAAAATTTCGCACCAAATTAAAGTACGTTATGAAATTAAAATACATCATTTATTTTAATTCGGCCAGAAAAACTTAAAAAATAATATATAAAAGTAATTAAATTTTTTATTTGAAAAATGGCAAGAGAGGAGGGTGTAATTATTTAAGTAGGTAGGGATGGAGTATTATTAAGGGCTAATTTGACTAAAAAGTGGTTTTTGGTTTTTTGGTTTTTCCATTTCGTCTTTTTCAAATTCTTTTAGCATTTGTTAGTTTCGTGTCAAGATTTTGTGGTTTTTGGATTCCTCTCGGCGAGATGAATCTAACAATTATAAAATTATGGTCAAAACTTAATTTTTTTTAAATAAAGCCAAAATACTTGGATTATTGACAATCTCGCTGAGATGAATCTAAAAATTACAAAATCTTGACACGAAATTAACAAATACTACAAAAATTTGAATAAAGACAAAACGAAAAACCAAAAAACATTTTTTTAGCCAAATTAGCCCTAAGTAATTACTATTACACAGGAAATGTAGTTTCAGCGTTGAATGAGTTAATAATATATACAGGGACCGCAGACGAAGAAGAATGCTTGTTGAACGAAAGGGGGGGAACAAGTGTATTGCTTCGATCGCCAAGAGAGCTCGCCAAAACCCTAAAACTATCTCAGCTTTATTATCAGATCTCAGCAGCCAAAAGCTGCTTCGTCGGACGTCGGAGACATGGTCGGTACTCTCTCTCTCTCCCCCCTTTCTCACCCTCCTCCACCTCCTGCTGCCGTGTCTGTTTTTCTTTTTTTTGACGAATCGAGTGTGGATCTCGCACATGAAACCACATACGTGTCGTGGTCGACTCGGGTATTTTCCCCGAAGTCGTGGATCCATGTAACATAGTAATTGCTGTAATGGGTATTCAATGAATTTGATTGTCCAATTGACCACCAGATCTTTACAAAAAAGCGTAGATTCAATTTTCAACTTCGTGGCTACCTCAAATAGTTGTCTGCGAGGGTTGCTCACAAATGTATTTCTGACCTCAAAACATGAATGCAGGGATTCTCTAGTGTAGTTGATTAAATCCCTAAAATTCTCTTTTAATCCGATTTTTATATTTTCCATATTCCTGGCTAATTGTCAATGTCTTTTTATATACTTTTGTAGCTACGCAACAAGCCTTCTAACCCATGATTTACTGCATGTAATATTGTGGTGCTTCACTTTCATCACCCATGTATTTTAGATGATTTCATGTACTTGCAGGACTTTAATGTTGGCAATTGATCTTAACAGAGTTTGTGTTATTGTTGTGTCCTCGAACCATAAACTGCCCATTCTATACCAAAACTCAAGCTAAGAGCAGCACTAGGAGTCTGCACAACACATCTATTTGGTACATTCCAGACATTGCACAGAGTTATATTTTCAGCAGACCCCCTGTGCCCAAAATGACTGACTCAACAGACCTTTTTTGTTGGAAATTAAGTTATCAAACATGACTTAAACATTGGAGCCTACATATGAACGAATAGGATCATCACAATGGGAACCGTAGTGGGCCTCAGGTGATGAATAATATAGCATGCCTTGAATTAAAGGGATGTACCTAAACAAGATTAAAAGGGAAATTGTAAATTTTTTTAATTAGGAGTTGTAAACATGATATCTCAGTGGAAAGTGTCATTTCCATCATAATGATTCTTATGTGCATGTCATAACAGAGTCTCACGCTTAAATCTGGACGAAAGACTGTCAGAAAGGGGGTAAGTGATAGTAAATGATAGATTGAGGGGGCAAGGTGTAGCATGTTTTAGACGAGGTGGGTAAAGTGAATAAGGGTCATAGTTTAACGGGGTAATCTGTAATTAACCCCAACTAAATCAATAACTGTATGCTGGTTCTATAAATTCAATTGATACTCTGTGTTCTTATCATTTGCAGTTGAGAAATGCACAACGCTTGCCGCGGCATAGACAGGCCTTCTTGGGACGTTGGTTTTCAAATGGTGAACGTCTCTTTTCTAGCATAGAAGATGGTAAGCACCAGGTCCTTGATTCTAGATCTTGTCTGGATAGCCATAGGTTTGATGATAATTATACTTTTTGATTTGTTTTTCTGTTTACAAAAGTAAATTGTAATTTCCTACCTGATGTCAATGTGCTAGGAATACGATCGAGGATTGTTGTGCTTAGCTTGTTGTATGAATGTGGTCCAAAATACTTATGAAGCACGTGAAATTCATTGAAGTAACTACTGTGCTATTTATTGTGCCAAAGAAAGTATTTTGCAAACATGAGCTTTTTAACTATTGTGGTGTTGTATAGGTCAGGGAGATGGACTTTCCCTCTCATTATGACTCAAACATGATCTTTGAAAAGATTCATGTGTACCATTTGTGGCTGGGACTTGTGCATGTAAATGCGCCGTAGAATTTAATATCACTGCTTGCTTCCCAATGTGTCCTTGCGAAACATATTGATAACATGTGCCAAAATTTGAAACTTTTAGATATTTATGGTGATATTCATTAAACTGCCAAACATTTCTATTGGGGTCTGTGCTTTCTCTCCTTGTTTTAGGAGCTCAATCCACACTAGAAAACATTGGAAGCTGTATGACTATAAGATATAAATACATTCGCGCCTGTCCACATCATAATGAGAGGGAAAGTCCATGTCCTGACCTATATCAACACTGACCAACCCTTTTTTATAGAAAGGTAAAGAGGCATTTGTAAGAACCCAACTAAAACTTGTATTTCAACCCCCAAAAGGAAAAATATTTCTCTCACTGCCCAAAACATTGGAGTATTTGTTTTAGAAAATTTCCCAAAACCCATTCAGATTTTCAATGATGGGAATTACATAACCCAACCCTCACTAGACAGTGACAACCCTTATAATTACCTCACGGTAGACACACTACTTCTCCAGGGAGCAGCACACAATGTGTTTGGAGTATTTGGTCAAGTAGTTTTCTGATCAACCTGTGCTAGTCTTTGTTGCTAATTCAGGAATATGCTGGCACACTCTAGGGAGATGATGAAAATCTCACTTGTACCGTCTTTTTGTATTTTCTTATTGACGTTGAGTCTAACCTTGGACACATCTTGTATTCGTGAATACCTGTGATCTGACATGTCATTATGTCCAAATATCAAACAACTTAATTCGATGGTAATTTCTAGAGTTGTATTTCTTTGGGTAGAGATACTACTCTGTTTTACATGCATATTCTTTCCGAGGTATGGAATTTTCTTCAGTTTGGCCTTGTTGGATTGTTGTCGAGTTCAGTGAATAATGATTTCAGCATTAAAGAGTTTGAATCCCCAAAGTTTCACATCCTTTAGTACTGTACTTTTCGAATATTGGATTATGTGAAAATAGTCGTGTTAAAGGTTTCATATGCATACTATGCATGTGGACCTTCATCTTGATCGAGTATTGCTTATACTCAAGAAATTAAAAGCAAGAAGTTTATCTGCCTATTTGGTATGATAATTGTGGTGTTCGGGATTTTTTGAGCTTTATTGCTTATTATTCCTTATAATTCTTGTTATCTTCCAGATATTTTGGTGGCCTGCAAAAATGGTTTTTTGTATCAAGGAAAAAATGGAGTTTGTCAATCATCCGATAGGTGCACTTCCCGTACAGATATATTTCATAATAAAGCAAAAAATCCTGCCATCTTCAAGGTCTTTTCATCTCTCTCTCTCTCTCTCTCTCTCTCTCTCTCTCTCTCTCTCTCTCACACACACACACACACACACACACACACACACACACACATTGTTATCATTCCTTTTATGGGCTCTTATTTACATTACAATCTATTTTGGAGAAGCTCTCACCTGTTGAGAATTAGTCGTCAATGGCTCTCTTGCTCCATTTTATTCAGGCATTATCAGCAGGAGTATCTGGAGGAAATGCTCTGAGGACAACAACAAAAACGGAGACTCTAGTACCTGGTTTGGTGTTCAACAAAGGGTACTATGAGCGCTAGTGTATTTAGAGAATATCTTTTGTACTGTGACTGCTGTCTATGCACACGCCACTTATTATCGGAAATTCTATGAACCAAACACCTAATTTTTTATGTTGTGTTGGCAGTTTACTGGGGAACTCCAGGAGAGGCTATTCGACTGATTCAGGTAAGTTCCACCAAACATTTTTTACTCGTACAAACAACTTCTATTGTAAAGATTGGTCACTTTGGGAGATGTTCTTGTAAGTGTGGGGTGACGACATAAATATCATGCCATTAATGCGGCTGTATCCAATCAATAGTGTGGTTAGTCTTTTGTAATTTCTGTCAATCTTGTGTCAAAGCAACTCGATTCTCAGTATGCTGTTATTTTCTCTTTCGAAGGGACACTTGTGAAAACAAAGTCTCCCCCCTGATGGGTAAATTCTAAGATTTATCTTAATGCATGTTGCTGTTACCTTCTTGCTACTTGCCTCGAGAAATGTAATTATCTATTGGCCATTTTATTCAAAACTAAATACAACATGAAACCAAAGAAAGAATACTTGATCAAATAATTGGGATGCATTGAGGTCTGATAAGTTGCTCAATCGAGGTTGTCTGTGGGGCCTATGAGGCTATGAATCAATTAAAACATGTTCGCATGAAGTCTCTTTTCAAATATTGGCCTTTCACTTTATCAGTGCTCTCTTTTCCCTCTCTCCCAATATTTTGGGTTCTCTCAGGCACTACATCTAGTAAGTTGAAGAACCAACTCGTCTATCATCAAATATGGTTATTTATGTGTATTCTCTTCAAAATGTCCGTCTCCAAAATTGGAAAATGACGTGTCTGCATGTCTTGCTCCTATCTTGTGCCTTACCCAAGCTTTGTAGACCTGCAACAATTTAATCCCAAAATTGTCAGGGTTGTGTACTGACCTCCGTTTGGATGGGGAATGCAGGGTTCAGGTGCTTATTTTTATGATTTCTAATGACCATTTACTATATTGTTAGTTGGTACCAAAAACACCAACTTCAAATGTGGTCAAAATTGCTTAAGCAATTTATTAATTTCTTCTGCAAGTTTTGTTTTTTTTGGATTGGTTAAGTATATACATTGAAGTTGCCGAAAGGCCTTAACCTCTCTGGATATGAATTTAATACAAGATGGAGGTCGAAGCCCTCTGCAAAATTAAGAAAATGGATATGTACAGTTTTTTAGAAGCATTGCCAATAAAGTGATACGTACTATTGTGATTTTCACCTTCATGATCCCTTTTCCTCTCCTAGCATAGTGAGTTGTGAATTCAGTAAGCATTAGCTTATAATTTAGTATTCTGACTGTTTTAAAGAAATGGTGCCGCATGCTGTCCTTTTTTTGATCTGAAAATAATTGTCTTTCTGTTCTTTGGGCATGTACTTCAGAATAATTTTGTTTTGCCATGATTTGTTGCAGGCCTTCCTGCACACCAGGAGATTGGGATGCCTTCTCTTTCACCAACAATGACAGAGGCATGTATTATATTTAAGTTAAACTAAGCGCACACTTCTAGATCTATTATTTTCTTGTAAGTAAAAAATGATTGTATCCAGTTCTCTGGGAGAGGAAGTTGGTAGGTAGCTCATAGCTGTACCTGCACATTTTTTGTGTGGAGATGATAATTTCTTTGACACAAATCCAAAACCACAGTGCTTGATGTGGCTAGCACTTGCTGTCCCGCTATCTGCGATTTCCTCCTGAAGGATGTTTTTTTATCCCTTGCAACACAGGGTAATATTGCAAGGTGGTTAAAAAAAGAAGGCGATAAAGTTTCTCCTGGTGAAGTACTTTGTGAAGTTGAAACGGTGGGTCCTTGCTGTTTCTATTGTTCTGGTTGACAAAGTTGTTTTAGTGACATGATGATTGCGTAAATTAGCATTGCATGATACTCCCATTTGATATTGAAGGACAAAGCAACAGTTGAGATGGAATGCATGGAGGAAGGGTATCTTGCTAAGATAGTACGTGGAGATGGAGCAAAAGAAATTAAAGTTGGCGAGGTATTACTTCTGTGTGGTATCCCCAATTTGGTCTTATTCGTTAGTCTGTTTACTCTTTTTTTTTCTTCTTCTTCTTCCTTTTTTTTTCCTACTCAAATTTGAAATGAAGTAAATGGACCATCTGTCTCATGACTGCAAGTCTGCAATTAGGTGGTTCTCACTTCTAAGGAAAGTTATCATGCACATTATGTCCTTCCTGGAGAATGTGCTTAGAATGCTGAACTACCCCACTGTTTTGTTAGCTTATTTTGACTACATTTTCAAGACTTCAATTTGGATTATTTAAGTAGGATACTATTGGACAATTGGGTGTCTCTTTGAGGTTCAACTTCCCCAAAATCTGAACTGAAGTGTTGTTGGGAAGACAACCTATTAAGAATTTTCCAGTATTTTGTAGTAGATTGCTGTAACAGAAACAGATTTTGCGAAACAAGGGGTTTTTGAGCTTGAAATCAATCTAAACGATAAACATATTTTGTTCATATTAAGTCCTTATTTAGTCGCTTAACATGCCATGAGCATGTTTTTGACATTGTAGATTTTGTCAAGCCTGGTGACATCAATTATCTGACTTTAAGTTTTCAAAGAGATGGTATTCTTTTCTAGCATTGAGATTTTTCTTATATTCTCCATAGGTAATTGCAATAACTGTGGAAGACGAGGAGGATATTGCAAAATTCAAAGATTATGAACCTTCAAAATCAGGTGATGCTCCTACAGCTGAAGGGTCATCTGAATCGGCTCCACCCAAAGAAGAAAAAGTAGAGGAACCTAAAAAATCACCAGAACCAAAGGCTACTAAGGCCACTTCGCCTTCTCCTGCAGAAGATCGCCTTTTTGCTAGTCCCCTGGCAAGAAAGTTGGCAGAAGATAACAAGGTAATTATATAGATTTGTTCCTTACTGTTTTGCCAACAATCCCATAAATAGGAGGCCAACATAACTGAATTCAGGTTTTGATATTTTTTATGCATCTGCAACTGTAGGTTCCACTCTCAAGCATCAAAGGAACTGGTCCTGATGGGCGCATTGTCAAGGCTGATATCGAAGATTACTTAGGTACTTTGTTTTGCTTCTAACAATACTGTTGTGTTCCAAGGATTTGGTGCTTTTCTTCATTTATAGCCTTTTAGATCCTGTCCCACATTGATTACTTATAACATCAAAAACTAGTATATGGGCCTAGGTGGCCTCTACACTCATTGTCTATTGGTTTTGAGTTGGATGCTTTGACATGGTATCAAAGCTAGGTTTTGGAGGCTTTTGGACATGACTCTCTTGGTTGATTATTGCGCTGTTTGTGCCATAAGTGCAACTTGTTTCATTGTGATTCCAATGTTATGTATCTTTCCATGTGCGGGGGGTTAGGGGTTGCATATGCGGGAGAGTGTTCGAGTTTGTCCCACATTGCTTAATTATAACATGCCAACACTAGTACATGAGCCTGAGCCTCCATTCATTGCCAATTGGTTTTGAGTTGGATGCTTTAACATGGCCTATTTTAATTTGTACGTGACTTGCAGTTCGGTCCTTGGATGACTAAGATTCCGAACTGATCCGGACCGAGCCCAGACCAAAAGTCATACGGTCCGATTCCTAACCAATTCGCGATTCATGGTTCGGTTCCGGTTTTTATCCACGGATTACATATAAGTTCCACACTCCTAAGAGTGCAGCAAACTCATTCCAAACTCATTATTAATAGTGCCCCAAACTCATTCATCATCATTGCTAATAGTGCAGCAAACAGCCACCAAAAAAAAAAAAAACCAAATTCTTGCATAATGCAGTGACCAAATTTCTAATTCCAGATTCAAGCATCAAAGCATTATAACTGCACATTATCCCCTTAGGTTTTAATTATACAAAACTAATAGGTTATTTAGTTATAACTTAAAAATTTATATTTTACGTGTATAGGTAAAATATTTACTCCCTATAGTCCACCATGTTTTATGGTGCAATTTTTGAACCAAAATATAAGATACTCATGCATAATTTTTAAAATTTCTTGAAACCAAATTAAAGATCTCAATGAGACCTTTAATTTGGTGTCAAGAAATTAAAAAATTATGGACGAAAGTGCCTAATATTTTGGTTCAAAAACTGCACATAAAATCATGGTGGACTATTATTTAGGAACGCAGGGAGTAGTAAATATTATGTACTTATATATATATATATATATATATATATATATATATATATATATTATATTTATACTTGCGTATACAAATATAAATATATCACAGTTTGGTTCGGTTAATCTACAATTCCAAAACAAAAAACCGTGGACCAAACTGCATCTAAACAAAAAATCGTGGACCAAACTGTATCTCACGGTTTCCTAATTTCTGAATCCGTGTCCAAACCATTAATCCCCAGATCAGGACGAAAATGTACGGTCCATTCCGGTTTTGTGGTTCACTGGATTTTTTTTGTAATCTTTCGGTTCCTTGCCTCTTTCACTTGCAATTTCCTGCAATTTTCACCCAGCCTAATGTATGACTAACTTCTTGGTTCTCTATGTTATATAGCTTCTGGAGAGAAGGGAGTTTCAAAGGCTGCACCTAAAGTTGACACAGCAGCAGATGCATCCTTAGATTACACAGATATACCTCATTCTCAGATAAGAAAGGTATCACATATGGCCAATTCTGAGGCCAGCATCATAACCTAGCTCTCTTTTGACCAATTCGGTTGACAGACTCTTTCTCGCTGCATTCTGGTGCCTAAGTTTGTTATTCACACCATTGGTGAAATTTCCACAGGTCACAGCTTCAAGGTTATTATTATCGAAGCAAACCATTCCGCATTATTATTTGACCGTGGATACATGTGTTGACAAGCTGGTGGAGTGAGTAGTTGTCAAACTTCGTTTGGAGAATACAACCTTTTGAACGAGGTTTATAGAAACTGAATTGCTACTTTCTGCAGATTAAGGAGTCAACTCAACTCAATACAGGAAGCTTCAGGTGGAAAGAGAATCTCGATCAATGATCTTGTAATTAAGGTATGTCTGATTCTCTTGAAACAGTTCCAACTTTTTGGCTGTCCTAGTCGTTTTCATCCTGAATCCCTAGCAGAATCATAAAATCCTTAATGAACATTCATAGGAGAGTGGATTTTATTGCCTCCAGAGCTGAGAGTGCATTTCTTTGCTATGTCTCGAAAGAAGTGGGGTTGTACTTGTATCTTTTAGTGTTTGTTAAGGATGTATGCGGGAGTTTATAACTGTGCAGAGCATTGTTTGAAAGATTAAACTCCTGGTAGCAGAAAGTTGCTTTTCGTAAAAGTTGCTATAGCGGCAGAAGCTCTAGTTCCAACATAATGTTTGACAATTAGGAACGTGAGATCCTCCGGTGGTTTTTGCCTTTTCAGCATATATTTCTGAGAAGAACTTGGTTGTTGGACTGGTACCACGTGGCGGTACTCGTCCTGCATCTCAGCCGTCCAAAAGTGGACGGTTCAGATTTCTCTCTCTCTCTCTCTCTCTAAAATCCGGACGGTCCAAAACACTTTTGGACAGCCGAGATGCGCGACGGGTAGTGCCACGTGGTACCCATCTGGCACCCAAGTTTTTCTCTATATTTCTGATTGTCTAGGAAATTTATTGAAGCTAACTGAGTTAGAACTACTCACGCAGGCTGCTGCTTTGGCTCTTCGAAAAGTTCCTCAGTGCAATAGTTCATGGACAAATGACTATATTAGACAGTAAGTTTTCATGCTGGAAGCCTCATTATTGCATTTATTTGTGTCATTTGATGTGATGCATCTTGTTTTGTTTGTTTTTTGTGGTTCAAAATAATCAGGTATAACAATGTGAATATCAATGTTGCGGTGCAGACAGACAATGGATTGTTTGTTCCTGTAATCAAGGTAAGTCATGACAATTCACAACTTAGTACGACAACAATAACAGAACCCACCTAGTCCCCAATCATTGGGGGTATGGACGGGGGATGATTGGAGACAGACCTTACCTTTGACAATATTTGCACAAAGTGGTTGTTCTCAGAATACTACTAAAACAGTGGCCCCCCTAAACCTCCCAAGAACCGAGGAGCTATAGGAACATTTTGTTCCAGGACCATGCCCCCAAATCAAAGCCGAAAGACATCAGGGACAGCAGGCCTAGAGACCCAAATCAAATTTTGTGCTCATTACCATGCTTCCTTCATTCATGTCCAGAGCATCTCACTAATGAGCACATTACAATTCACAACTTAGTGCTATAGAGTAATACAATTGCTTTCAGGCTAGCTTGTTTTTATCGTCATTGGCCTCTCTCATCCTTCTGTATATATGCACTAATCCCACAGTTTTTGGTTTTCACATAAGTTCTTCTGTTGTTGGCATTTAGTATTATGCCTCTGTAATCTAAATACTTTTGTCTTCCTTCATCGGCCATGGTTTTTCCTCATAGACATATGTCACTACCCTTTGGTATTGTAGGATGCCGACAAGAAAGGTTTATCGAAGATTTCTGACGATGTCAAACTGTTGGCGCAAAAGGCCAAGGAGAACAGCTTGAAGCCAGAAGACTATGAGGTTAAACAATGCTTCATGTTTTTAAATATTAGCAGATGATCGCCTTGGCTCATTGTACATGGTACTTGACTATTTTTCCTTTTGCAGGGAGGCACATTTACGGTGTCAAACTTGGGAGGGCCCTTTGGCATCAAACAATTTTGTGCCATCATTAACCCTCCTCAAGCAGGCATTCTAGCTGTTGGTTCTGGTAAGATGGCCACCTAGTGCACGCATTTGGTTTATTTTTCCACATTGGCAGCTGCATATACTCTAGGGTGGTCAGTTGACCATGACCACCGCCTCAACAAGGAAAGACTAAACTCAGGAAAATATTGATGTAAAGGTGTGTGTAGGTTTGGCAGAGTTTGTCATAGACTATCAAAATAGAATAATTGACACCCTAATGTTCTCTTCTTAACAAGAACATATAAATTATAATCATTGATTAGCAGACTTACTACTCCAGTTACTGAATTCAACTTCAATGCAACTCATTACATTGTTGATTGTACAACCCAACCCACCATATAATTATATTGCACAGACAACTGTTTGGTTATGTGCATCAAGAAACATGCAGGAGTATTTGATAGCATGCGTTGATAATGAGGCTATTATGCTACGATTTCACTATATGAAATTTCATCGAGGACATCTATAATATTTCATGTATTTGCATATTCTCGAAAAATTGATATCGATATGTAATAAACTTCTTAATTTTCAGTCGTTTTTTTTCTTTTGTCTTTTTCATCTTATTTACTTTCGTTCTTTCTCTTCTATTCATTTTATTTTAAGACCAATCCTCATCTCTAAAATCTCTTGAGCACAGCTGAGAAGAGGGTCATACCTAGCTCGGGTTCAGAGCAATACAAGTTTGCTTCTTTCATCTCTGCAACATTGAGCTGTGATCATCGTGTTATTGATGGTAAGTTGCTTCTGAACAGACTTCCTAAATTTGAAATTACCCGTAGTCTACTCCATTCGTTTGGGATAATAAAACCCTACTACATTGATTCAATTTTGCTTTGTGTTTAGGTGCAATTGGTGCAGAATGGCTGAAAGCTTTTAAAGGCTACATTGAGAATCCTGAGTCGATGTTGCTCTGAGGCAATTAACGTTTTGTTTTTTTTTCGTTGAAATTTTCCCATGGTCAATCCAGATGAGGTACTTTTTGGGTTTGATATTGTTTGTTATGCTCGTAGCATTCATGCGTTCCTCACAATAATAGGAGCAGGGGTTAGATGGTTTATCGGAATAAAATTTTTGGGGCATGAGGCGTTGTACCTTGCACTTAATTTTGCTCGTGCATGTAGAGTATAAAAGCCCCTTCATTGTAAAAAATGCAGGCTTTCCTCCAAAAAAAAAATACCACTATTTGCTTGAATTCATTTTGATAGTGCTTTTCAGATGCCAATGAAAACTCTTGGAGACAACAAACACAAGTGAAATGATGAAATGTCGGGATCGGTTTTATATTCCCTTGTGCCTTTTATTTTATTTATTGATGATAACCGGATATATGTTCGGGTCAGTTTCTATGCACATTGACGAATTTTGGGGCCTTGGAGGTAATTACTGGGCATAACCCAGTGCCCTCTTGTGCCTCTTTTTAACATAGATTCAGTACTTAAAATTGAATCAATTAAGTAATAAGTGATTAAGTAGGTTTGATAACCATATTTTATATTATTTAACAAATTAAGTCATTTAAAATGTAGGCTAAAAAGATGATAAAAATTAAGTAGTTTTGAGTTACTTAATTCTAGTTGAATTCTTATGTACTTACAATCAAACATCATACTCCCACCGCCACCGCCACTACACCACTGTTTGTCTGTTACCACCACCATCACAACCAAAACTACCAAGCCTAGTTCCACCACCACCATCGCCGCCACCACCACTGCACCTCCGCCGTGGCTACTACAACTACAACCACCACCAATGTCACTCTGCTATCGACACCACTATCCTCATTATCCATATACCAACACAACTATTGCCATGTCACCGCCATCACTCCACCAATGCTCCCTCCATTGCCACCACCACTACTACCATGCCACAACCATCACACTACCACCACTACACCATTGCACCACTATTACTCCATTGCCACCACAACTCACCGTCATTTCACCACCACCATTACTCTCTTGCCACCTTTACACCGCCACCCCCACCACCTCCCAATCACCGCTCCACCACTACCACTAATACATGATGACCTTTAGTAAAATTAAGAGATAATTAGAACAATTTTTTTTAATTCAGTGTTTAATATGTTTTATTAAATAGCTTTTCAGCTTAATAAATTCAGCATTCAGTTTTCAATACTTAATTTTTCAGCTTTCAGCTTTTAGTTTTATCAAATAGCCCCTTAGTGTCCCTCTTGAAAAAATGTGCAGTTTTGCAAACACAAAAGTAAAGTTCTTGTTTTAGCATTTTTTTAAAAAAAATAAGGAATTTTTTAATGGAAAAAATTGTTGGTTGCATAAAGTGTGAATGGAGGAACTTGAATTCATACTTTGTTTCTTTTGGATACACACCACTTCCTCTCTCTATGAAAATAGTTGCTCTTGTAGTGTAACTAAAAATAATGTATAGAGGTACGGCTATCATTCCATTTGTAGTATCTAGTTTATTATACACATCTAATTTTCCTTCGGAAAGAAAGGACAACTAAACAAGCATATATAGGTCATTTCACTTTGTTCTCATCTGTCGATGGAGTAATATTGTATGAATCTAAAAATATTCTAGTCTTCAACAACCCAAAACCTAATTTCAAAAATTAGGTTTCTTCTGTTGTATCCCTCTCAATGTACCGGCCACTACGTGACGGTATTTCAAGATCACCAAATAATTTTTGACTTTTCAACTTTTTGCACCCTATAAACTATCTCAAGTTTAAGAATTGTCCCTATAAAATTTCGCGTATTATATATAAAGATAAAAAAAATGTAGAAGCCTTATCCATTTTAACCAAAGATCCAGCCTTTTTGGCGGCAACCCAAATCAGACACCCTTATAAAAAATAAAAAAAATAAAAAAAAGCAGGCCTCAGCTAACAAAATTGATTGAGCATCTTTGTTAGCCTCAACAAATTTTAGACCAAATTAGATCTCAAAAATCACCTTTGGGAATTGACTAATCACGTTTTTAAAAGCACATAGAATCAAACTCTCTATTCTAACTTTATTGTATTGAACTATTCTTTTATGTACTTTTACTTTTTTGTTCCAATTTTTTATTCTTGATCAGAGCTCCGTAGCTGATAAATTCTTGGGGCTAGTGGGAGTTATGCTAGTGGGAGTTAGTCGAGGTGCGTGCAAGTTGACCCAAACATCCAGTTATTAAAAAAAAAAATGATCAAAGGGTTTGTATTTTTTCTGAAATATTTTTTTTATTGGACTGTTAAAAAAAAAACAGCCATTCGGATATCCTTTGGACATATGTCAGTTGGGTTGGCTCCCACATGGGGAGTTTGGGTTAGTGCGTGTGTAAATGGTTTGGGTTAGCAATTGCCCCATTTCACCTCTCCCTAGTTAGCAATTGCCTAGCTGAGTGGAATTATCCTCTTGTGCTCATTCAAAAATTCAGTTTTTATCGTGACGGACTCAAGACATCAATTTTTTACCGATATTTAGGGTTGTTTTTTACATGGACTCTTTAAAAATATTTTAAACAAACTAAAAGGATCAGATCATTTCAAGGGACCCCATATAAATCCTACATGAAGCGGTGCACGTTAGGTGTACCCATATTATTTTTGTCGAACAAATTTCTGTTGGTTTTATCTCGAACGGAATGAATGGGAGGTGGTAAAAAAGTGCAAGTGATGACTAATGTTCGCAAATCCTACATGGAAGATTTCAATTCCTACCACCTTCCATACCGCTCCATTTTTTTTTCTTTTCAAAAAATTAAAAGTAGAATCATTATTATTGTTTATAAAAACAAAAACAAAAACAAAAAGAACTTGTTTGGTAATAAAATTTCTGTAAACAGTAAAAATGAAAACAACACAACAAAAACAAGGCAAATCACATTTTTTGCATTTTGAAAATTTTCAGAAATTTTGAAAATGTTCTTAATAAACACAAAAACATAAATAAATTACCAAACACATTTTTGTTTTTAGTTCTGAAAGAAATTGAAAACAAAAACAGAAAAACAAGAAACAAAAACACCCCTAAGTGTTTGATTATGGATCCATCCTGGTAGCATGCGAGCCCTGCAAGTCAAACCTCAGACTCATTTGGAAATCGCAAACTGCAATACTATGACCATATTTCAAGAAAAAATCAACAAAACCTGGAACGAAGATGATAATGAGGATAATTCAGCTATTCAAGTAGCCGAATAGAAATGAAAAGGCATTTCCCAGTACGGAAAACAGGATCTAGCTAGCATACTGACTACATACAGAGAGGTTCTAGCATAAGCACCGCTCGATACCATATAATAAGAAACTATAAAGCATCATTCCAAATATGCCGAATGTTTCAACCCAAATCCTTTATTGAAATCTCTAACAGAAAAGAAATTTCACCAATTTTGTATACACAAAGAGTACAATTATTGTAACCTTCCAATTGTCCAAATGAATTTGTGGATACAGAAGGGAACAGGTTCATGATCACTCCAGCAAGCGTTTATGTTTACACCAGGCAATAGCGATCACGTACAAGAATACACTGCCAGTAGCGCCACCACCAACAGTCCACAGGAACTCTTGCATCCCAGCCTTTTCTTCGTTAAAAAGATCGATTTTGATGTTCATGCCAAAAATCCCAGCGACGACAACAAATGCACTCACTACGAGTGTAGCTGTTGTCAACATGACACCCATTTGAAGGAGATGGTTTTGTTTGTCGTCCAGCATAATGTTGATGTAATCCTCTGTGTCGTCAACGTACTCCCTCAGCTTCCCATAGCACCCAAACCAACAAAAGATTGTTCATCTCAAAAACATGCGTAATGCATACAATCAAGTTCAGGAAAATGAAAGCGGTGGTGTTCGACTTCACATAAACCGATATACATCTACCAAGTCAATGTGACAATAAGGCATCAAAAGAAGAACAAGCTGATTTTTGGCCATGTTTTGAGCTTTGTTTTGGCATAATAACATAATACATACCATAACAAAAGAAAAAAAAGAGCAAACCTATCAGGAGGTCATGGCTCCTCTAAAGATGACGAGCTTTCGTTATTGATTGAATGTTGAATGAGTCATCGCAGCATGAGTCTTAAAGTGCCAATCAGATAACTGAATTGTGACAGCGTCTTTGAAAAGGAATAACAAGTTTAGAGTTTTTCCAGGTCTTCCCCAAACTTCTACACCCACAAAATGGCTGGAAACTTACAAGTAAGGTTGTCTCATGAACATTTTACATCCAAAGAACTGTGAAATTCGTATTAGAGAACCACATGAACATTCTACTACACCAAATGAACTTAAAGCTTAAAAATGTACAGAAAACTACAGCACAACCACCGACAATCCCTTCATAACAACTATGATCATGTAGCTCATCAACTTTCTCCTTCATTTCATAACCAACTAACACCACTTTCTTCTTGTAGATAAAGCCTTTGTTATTTAGGTCTTTTCATCCAGATACAAGTATACAACCAAGGATAGCATTTACCAAGCAAAGATAGATGATTTTTAACGAGAACAGTGCAACAGTTGATTAAGAACAAAGCATAAAGGAACTTAAGTTCTACGGTGAGGCACGTACCGTTGACAATTTATTTAATGTACCATCGATTTGAACAAAGTATGCTTCCAGGAGCATTTCAAGCTCCTCCACATCAAGATGCTTGCTTATGACACTATGGGTGGTACTAGTGTGGGTCCCATGACTGTCTCTTCTAAGAGATGCTGCATAGAGCTGTTCTTGAGTGTGATCCATATTATTGACATTGCCTTCAAAACTGGTGGAGCCCCCATTAACGTCCAACAAAATTTCAGGAGTCCTGATGTATTACAACAAATATATTTCATGAGCCTAAATTGAGGATGGGTCCCAGAATGATAAAGGTATATGCAGTGATATTACATGCCTGTCATCCATGTCGGATCGAGCAACATCATCCATGTCATCATGCTCATCCATGGATGATTGAGAAGAATTTTCAAGGTGCTGTTGCACCATTTTTTCTGTAAGATACATCTCTGCCATATCTTCATCGTCATCTAATAGTTGTTCCAGTTCATCCCTTACCTGAAAATGAAATAAATGCATCTTGATCAGGAAAAACAAGAAAGGAACGAATTAAACAAGAAAACCTTGGACATAGAATTGACAGCAGAGATCAATAGGCAATAAGCAATAAGCAATAAAACAAGTCTCGACCAATATAAGACAGTGGACTGATATTGATTAATTTGCATCTACTTACATAAACTAAAATATTCAGCATAAAACAATAAAATTTGTAAGGCAAACCCCTCAGAAGGCATACTTTTCCCAAGCAGTTAAAGATCTATAAGTGCAATTGCTTTCAACACCAGTTCTACCCAAGTTCTTCCCATTATAGACAAACAGAGACCCTATGCTAGCCTTCCATCAAATGATTTAATTTGCAGAAGGGAAGAAGCAATGTAGTCCACATTGCGAACCAAGAAAAACAGTCCTCTAAAACAGCAAACGACTTGTTGAGAGCACATCTTTAAAGGAAGCCAGAAAACCATTAGCTTTCAGTACACATGCAGGGTACTGACATCAGCTGTTCAGCATCGGCCTGTGCGCAATGTTCTCCATATGTTATTCACTTCAGTCCAAACACACATGACCAACAAATTGGCCACACAAGCATGTTTCAACCAGTCACGTTAATATGCAGAAAAGCCAAGCTGTGTGAATGTTTAATCAGACATCAAACGGAAACAAAGCAACAATAGAATGACACATAGCTGTCGTTATTTCTGCTGTTTCTGACAAATTTCATGAATACTCTTACAGCTAATCAAAAGCAGAAACACATAAACACAAGTCTTTTGGTGTCAAATGAGAAGTCGAGAATGCTTGTATGGCCACTATGGTGGTGGATGGGAGGCTAGTAAATTTCTGGTAACATATTATATGGAAGGCGATAATATGGGATCCTTGACATATTCCACGACAGATTTTGGGAAACAATATGTCAATCACAGTGCAATGTGTTAACATCTTTCCTCATATTTTAAGACCCAAAACAGCATCATAATTCCAACTGATTGCAAAACCAGTGCTTCAATATTTCACTAGCATTAGAAATCACTCAGAAAATGGCGACAAACTTAACTTATTCTATTCAACTCAACAAGCTTTGTCCCAGTAAGTGGTGACTATATTTTTGGTAATTATTCATAAGCTGTGAAAAGTTAAGTTTTGAGATGGTTGTCAAATTATCTCAAACCTCTTCCTTTCACAAGCTTGAGAGCAGTCACGTAAAAGGTGAGATCCTAAGTACAACATGAGAGGATTAAAAATAGCCATCTCCAGTTCCAGTCCTCAGTTGGTGGTAATGAGTTGAACTGAATACAAACCTACTGGCATAATGTGCACAACGTGGCAGCTTAAACACTTGAACCTGCATCAAGAGCAACTGCCACCTCAAGGACTTGTTCTTGTGCTTATTGGTCTGAGCTATTACCAATTGTACAGAGCAAAGGTAACAACAGACATGTTATAATAATAAAGCATTGTTGCCCTATCATTTGCCCCACCAAAATAAAACAGAATGAATCAGAGCAATCTGCCTTTAGACTCTTTACCGTAAATGGAACCATCTCCTTGTAGATTAGTGTGAGGCAAGGTATGAAGAGTGCACATAAAGAGGAGGTGTCAAAGCTCAAATTACTTCCAAGTTGCAACCCATATATTCATCATTGAACCTTGTAAAAACTGATCAAAAAAGCCAAAAATACAATCTCTACAGGATAAATTGGATCAAGTGGTCGAATTGTAACTAAAAGCTAAACCATTTACCTTTTGAACACGGCCAGTTATTGCAACCAAGCGGCTTTTAATCTGACGCACACGTTCCAAATTAAGAGTACTGATTTTTGAAGTCAGCTTATCTAATGCTGGATGAGCTTCTTGTTCCAATGTCCTCGCCTGGGGTAACATTCCAGTACAAATCAATACAAGGAACAGAGAAAAACAAATCGAATCCCAAATATGAAAACAAAGAAAAAGAAACTACAGTAATAATGACAACAGTAGCCATAATAATGATCGAACAATGAGTGAACGTACTAGTTCATTAATAAAAAAGTTCACAGCAATAACATCGAATGGATGGATAAGTTAATACTCCATCTGTCCCATTTTATTTGTCTACTTTTTGGCCTTTTGAAGTCCCAGACTCAAATTGTTTGTCTATTTTGGAAAGCCAATGATCAAGATACTACGAATTTTCTCCTGTACCTTTTTCTCTTGAAGTGATGTGACAAGTCTAATTAGAATCGAAGACACTTGGGAAATTTCTAGTTTGTAAAGTGCAAATATAATGTTTCCTTAATAAGTTAGATTCTTCAAATTAGACAAACAAATTCGGAAGAATGGAGTAATAAAATTCTTACTTCGTTTTCCAAGCAACTGCAAGCAGCTTCAAGGCAAGCCTCCAAAGCAATAAACTCAAAGGGAAGAACATTCAATCCATCTTGTTTATCAAAAGCACCTCTCCCTTCCACCTTACCTTCGTCCTCTTTTGCAGGGAAGCCTGCGGAAAACTTTTGAGGGCTATTTGACCTTGATTGTGGCTCTACCAAATCATACAAATTTGTCCAGTCTGTATCATCAGCATTGAAATGGCCCTCCTTCCCAACCATTGGCACAACACAGGAAACAATTAGCAAAAATACCTCGTAAATAAGTCGTATACACACATCAAGAGTTCTAGATTAAAGAAGGAACTTTTAGACAATTCTAGAATATGCAAGAAGTCAATCTGCACAAAGCTAGGGAAGAAAAAATCAACAATAAGTGTTCCAAAATGTCAGGAACTGATGGCATGTCTACTTAATGACAGTTGTAAGTCAATCATGTCTTTCGAGTGTAAGGGCTTTGAAATGACCCTAGGTTGCATTTGGATAGCTATGAATTTCAAACAAATCGCAGCGGAGTACCAAAGTTGCAAACCAAGTCCATAACTGATGAAGTAAAGTTTGAGTTATTCGTCATTGACTTAATCATTGACATACTAATGCATGAGTGGGACCGAAAGTGCATTTAACAGGGAGAAAATTGAAATCCTTCAGGTTATGGATTGTAGGTATACACCTAATAAAATTCATCTTTTCTACTTTTGTCTTAACTGAATATCAAATCCCTTCATTTGGAATCCAAATCCATCTAAACAAAGTCTTGTTATTATTAGTTCAACATTGACTGAATTAGCAGTTATATCTTCTAAGGTGGTGATAATGCCAAAACGTTTTTGTTTGTGCCAAAATTGTAGTGCTTAAAAACCTTGTACCATGTGCATGGTACAAGCCTTTTATGCCCTACAGTTTTGGCACAAACAAAAATGGTCTTGGCATTATCATTTCCCTATCTTCTATAATAGGCTAATTTGATCTTTCTGTTTGTACTAGCTTTGCAAACTGATGCTTAATATCTATGAAGTTAATTCCTTTCCCTCAGAAAAAAAAAAGGAAAGAAAAAAAAGAGGAGAGGCTGAGTTAGCTTAGACTGAATCATGGATTTGTGGAGGTATTAACTGGGGGAAATCAAAATGACCGGAACCAGTGGAATATCTATCTCACTTCATTTCCTTCTTTTTTTTTTTTTTAAAGGCTAAGAGGGAAGTGCAGGTATGGCACCCATCACCTCCGCCAAGGAATGTTTTTCCGTCACACCACACCACCATTTTTAGGGACCCCACCACACCTATGTCTGGACCAAAACCAAAATCCCACCAAGTGCGGATGGTGGTATGGATATGTTTAGCCCCAATAAGGGGCTACAGGGACTCGAATTTGGACCTCGTCGAACATCTAAACCAACCCCTCATTTTCTTCTTATTCCGTTAGCCTATAAAAACCCCTTCACAAAGCCACTCGTCCCCACTTGTTCATCAAAAGCATACTCCCTCCATTCCAAATTGTTAATCTTTTTCCGGATAGTATTAATTTAAATTTATTTTATTGCTTAAACTATAATTCTTATTCGCATAGAATAGAAGAGGGATTAATAAAGTTTCCAATAGCCAAGTCATATCTACTTAGTTCTTCACCAGTTGCAGCTTCACAAATCACAAGAAGTGTAATATAAAACGAATTGAATGCCTGCCCTTTGGTAGATAAACACACACATGTACAACAATACATGAAGAATGAAAACGATGAGAGAGAGAGAGAGAGAGAGAGAGAGAGAGAGAGAGAGAGAGAAACCTGGGATTTGGTTGCGTGGTGGTGGCGCAGGATACGACGTTGGAGCTCCTCAACGAAGGGCATCACAGAAGGATCTCGAGAATTGAGCAACAGAACCTCTTGAGCTGTGATTATTGCCTTGATGTGCTCGAGATTGATGACGATGGCCCGTTCTCGACCCAAAACGGTGGACGGGTACGAGAGGAGTGGGTCCAGGATCCGGAGATCGCGGGCCGGGAGCCCCGTCCGGCGCATGATGGCGTGCTTTCCAGCCTCCACCACCTGGGCCTGCCCCGTGGCGTCGAGCAGGAGCCACGGTCGCACTCCCGTCGCCTTCTTCCGTAACCCGCCACCGACCGACACGCCGCCGCCGTAGCGGGATATGTCGATGTCTTCTTCAGGGAGAGCGAATCCTGATTTCGTTGGCGGTGGATGAGAGCTCCTCATGCTTCTCTCTCTCTCCACAGGAGAAGTGATTACAGTGTGTAAGTTTTGGGGCGAAATGTACGTATACCATACCAGATTTTTTAAAGCTCTGTTTTTGACATAGCCAAGGATAATTCCAATGGGTTCCCTTTTCTGTTCTTTTGATCAAACCAATCGGTATTTTACAACCTTTTTTTTTTTTTGAGAATAGAGAGAAAATTGTATTAATCATTGAATAATGCCGATACAGTAGGCATAAATGATACAATCTATCAGAACGCAGGGAGACCTACAATGGTATCACATCTAGCCTATACAACAAAACACAGTGAAACTAAAAGATTAACCAAGCAACAACAACAACAAAAAGAAACGGCAACAACCAAAATAAACAAACACAGCCGACTCCCAACACCTCTACCACTGGAAGCCCCGCAATCACAACCGCAACTTGAGACATTCGGACTCCACCACCACCACTGAAACATCATCACCATGCAATGCCCAACAAACATATGATTTGCCTTAGCCCTATCCGCTGCTCGAAACAAACACAATAATAATGACCATTTTGAAAGCCCAAATAAGAAGAAAAGCCCATTTTGAAAACCTGATTTAAAAACCCAAATTAAAAACCCAGTTGAAAACCATTTTGAAACCCATTTTCTAAAGGGGCTCTTACTGGCCGGCCCCATTTTGTAAGTTGCTTCCCGTCCAAACCCACCTCATGTCAAACAAATTTCACTTAAGTCCCTTTCACGCACGCATAAATATTTTCTCTCTCCACTGTCGTGTACGCGCTCTCCCTCTATCACTTTTCCAGCTTTTCGACAACAATAAATGATGAACTTTCTAGAAAAAAACTCTTCCACGTGAGTCAGCACGCAGGTTAGCATTATTGACCCCGTCTCTCTCTTCTCTCTCTCTCTCAACCAATAATGACCGTGTGTCATCAGAGAGACATGCACCTCGCCGTCCTCTCTCTCTCTCTCCCCTCTCTCTCTCTCTCTCTCTCTCTCTCTCTCTCTTTTACTAGTATCTTTTAAAACTTTAAGTATTTATAATTTTTATCATGCGTACATATTTTTAATAAAATTTAATTTATTAGAACCTATTCAACGATATTTATCAAATAAGACCCATATTGAATATAAAATTATGTGTATGAAAAAAAAAAGATTTTTTGGGTGTAGATTTTGGAGGATGTGAATTCTTTGATTTTGTAGAGCGTGATTCTACATTTGAGGGGTGTGAATTCTTTCATCTCGTGGAGTGAGTTTGTGTAGATGATGTGTGAATTTTGTATTTGAGGTGTGTGAATTCTTTCATTTAGGGATGTGAATTGTGTATTTTTTAAGATGTTAGTTGTGTAGAGGATGTGTGAATCCTACATTTGATATGGGATGGATTTTTTATTTATTTATTTTGGATGGGTGAATTTTGTAGTTTCAGGTGTGTGAATTCTTTCATTTTTTGGGTGTGAATTATGTATTTGTGTAAATTAGTCATGTGAAAAGATTCACAACCCTCTTGAACAATTTATACCATCTAAAAATGAAAGAATTCACACCTCTTCTGAACGATTCACACCCCAGAAAATGAAAGACTTCACATCCTTTAATTTTTATTTTTCTGCACACAATTTTATTTTCAATATGGGTCTTGTTTGATAGATATCGACGAGAAGATTTAAATTTTTTTTTCCAAATCAAATATATAAATTAAAAGTTATAAATATTAAAAGTTTTAAAAATAAAAAGGAGAGAGAGAGAGAGAGAGAGAGAGAGTGTGTGTGTTAATGTGGGTAAAGGAAGAGAGAGAGAGAGAGAGAGAGAGAGAGATAGGATAGTCAGTAAAAAATGTGAAGAGTAGCTTTGATGATAAGCCCAACTGTGGGCACGTGACTACTAACGTGGCAGATGACTACTGATGCGGCACGCATGCGTCAAATAAGGAATCCTCTTCTCCCACGCGCGCGTTCTGGGTTTTTTGGGAGGGAAAAACAAAATAGGGTTTGAAAGAGAGCCCCCACAAAAGTGGGGGCGGCCTGACATTTCCTGTTTTCTAAAACCATTTTGAGAAGGCAGGAATAGCATCGGTTTGCCGGAAAGGGAAACCCACAAAACCAAAGTGAAAACCCAAATAATTAACCAAACAAATCAATGGCAAACCATCAATGGCAAACCCGGAACGGCATGGGTATGGACCGGAGGATTTGATGTTGATTGTTGAAACTTTTTTACCTAGAGGCGGCAGAGGCATGGGCCGGAGGATATGTTGTTGAGTGAGGGTTTGCAGAGATCCGACTGTTAGTGGGGTTGTTGAGATCCGGGAGATGAAAGAGGGGGGGTTCTGGCAAGAGACGCCGCCACCGCTACCCCCGAATGGAGCCTTAAAATTGAAAAAAAATTGGGTACGAAATGGGTACTACGTGGCCATGCTGAGCATGATCTCAGCCGTCCAAAAGTGCTTTGGATGGCTGAGATTGATTCTCTCTCTCCTCTCACCCGACCACCCTCCCTCTTCTTTTTCTCTCTCCTCTTTCGAACCGTCAGATTGCATTTTGGACGACTCAAATTGCCGAGCGGGTACCACATAGGCAATGCCCACTCAGCACTAAAAAATTTCTCTGGATAGTTTTTTAGAGAGTGGTGGGAGAGAGTTTTTAGAGAAGAGGAGGAACTTTTTTAGAGAATCACTGGGGAATCTAACCTTTGTTTCCATCTGATTATAATTTTATTAAAATCTTTTCTAATTTGCTAAAATCCACCCAATAACTTTAAGAGGCACTTAAATAATCATCATTTTGGTCACTTGAAATTAAAAAAATCATCCGGGCCTATTCAGGAGTTATGTTTCCATCATGAAATTCAAATAAACCCTAAAATGCCCTTTGCATATAATTGTAGCATATTAAAGGATTGATGACTAAATTAAAAGTTGCATATATAGGGCGGTAGGTAGTGGACTATTTTCAAAATTATGAGGTCTCTGCTACAATTACGGGATTAGGGAAAAAACCCAATCCCTAATATCTCGTTCATCGACGATGGTCAATCTTAATCCTCAATCATGTTAAACCCAGACAAACAAATCGCCCACCACGACAAAACCCTTCGTCCCAGAAACCATAAAACCATTCGTCCCAATCTTCATCGCACTTAAACGATGAAATCCCAAACAAATCAAACCTCTTACCCAAAAAATCATTCGTCCTCCTCTGCCACTGCCCAACGCATACCTTAATCGTCGTCCACCGGCCATCGTTCTCCTCCCCCGATCATTGCCATCATCGTCCACCTTGGAAAAACAGCCTCGTCCTTTTTCCGCGATATTCTAGAAGTTCTTACCCCATCGCCCACCACAGTTCATCTTTCGGGTTCACTGTGTGGAAAATGTATAATCAAACTCGATTGACGTACAATGGCTTGAATTTGTAAGTTTTTTTTTCAGTTTTCATGGTTGGTTATTTTAAGGTTTTTCTAATGGCTCTTGTCACTAGATGGACTGACTTACCATGAATGTATTTCAATATTAGTTGCAGATTCTACGATCTATTTTTTCAGTTTCATTTTAGGGTTTTCCATGAATTGATTTAGGATTTTACCATGAACTTTTAGAGTTTTACCATGAATGGTTTTCGCGAGATGAATTCAGTTTCATGGTTTTTTAGTTTACCATAAATAATTTTCCTTTGTTCAAAGATAGAAGGGCATGGCCATGTCAACGTTCTTAACTATTTGTGTCCTAAATATCACCAAACATTTAGTACTACTCTTGGAAGCCAATACAAGAATCACTGCATAATTGGAACTGATTTACCTAGCCTAGTGAAGTTAACAAGGAGCAGGGTCATGAAATTGAAACTTCAACGCATTATATTGGACAATCTATGTGGTTGCCATTCTGAGACCTTGAAAATTTACAATAATACTTATCTTTATGGTTATTGTTGTTTGTGGTGGTGGTTGTTTGACCTTTGTGGTTTTATTTCGGTTGTCGTTTAATATTTTATCAGGAACTGAGTTTATGGTTTTACCATGAACTATGTTAGGTTTTACCATGAATTAATGATTTGCGCTAGAAACACTGGTTTCAGTTCTATTATTTATCAGTTTACCATGGCAAATTTGTGTTTTTCAGATAATCTATGAGGTTATTGTTGTTTCAAAGAGTACGACAAACCTAAAAAAGTCTACTTTTCGATTGAAGCCAAGGCTTAAGAAACCGAGAGGAAAGAAACAAAGACACTAGCTTCCACAAATGTGCGTTCAAAATCACCAAGGCAAAGAAGAACGGGGTTACACCTACAACTGCACAGATGGAGGAAAATGAGGCTGGTGACATGGAGGTGGATGTGACACCATATAGGAGTAGCCTTGGTAGAATTATGAGCTTGATAAAGGAATTGAACGTGAGGGACCATCACAAGGAGGTGCTGGGAAAAAAATCCCATTTGGGGACTTGTTTGGTGCTATTAATGAGAAGGTCAACCTGAACCATCATGGTTGCAAGAGTTATACATTGATTTCGAAGATAAAAGAGTATATACGGGTGTATGACCCTAAAGAATGTAAATTCTGACTTGGGAATGAAACTATTATGGGGATAATATTTACCAACTTGTGGAATGGAAGATTTACCATATTTGCAATGTTTTAAAGTTTTACCATGATTCGACTTTTGAAAGTATTCTATATTACCATAATTTTTGTTCGTTAGTTGTTTTTTACCACGAGATGTGGATTATGTTTTTAATTTTTTTACCATGATTCAAGTTGTTAATTCAATAATTTTTACCATGTTTACAAGTCATTAGACTATTTTTACCATAAAAAAAGAAAGAAAGAAAAGAAACAAGTTTGTATGTTAAGTACAAATGATCCATCACTCACCAATCATGGTAAAAAAAAAACTGAACAGTAAACATGGTAAATCATGGTACCAAATAATCTAGATCCCATAATTTATGGAAGGTGGAAGAAGATCATCCTACAACACAAAACACATTGGACGGCTCGGATTTTGCCAAAACAATTTGCAACACAAAAAAAAAAAAAACACCCAAAATGCTCTAATCTGGGATCCCGGATTAGATCCTCAAGATATATATATATATATATATATATATATATATAGGTGGATTTTCTAGTCCACACTCCCGGATTTAAGGGGAAAAATGGGGTTTTTTTTGTGTTGCAAAATTTTTTTGGAAAATCCAATCCGTCCAATGTGTTCAGAAGGTGTTTTCTAGGGTCCACATGAGAAATCTTCAAAAAAAATACTGGGAAGGGCTTGATCCAAGCAGTTTTTGCAAAAATTGTATTTATATATTTTTGCGAAAACTGCTTGGATCAAGCCCTTCCCGGTGTTTTTTTTTGAAAATTTTCCGCGAGGGCCCTTGAAAACACCTTCTGAACACATTGGACGGATCGGATCGTCAAAAAAAAATTTGTATAAAAAGTCCGGAAATTAAAATTCCGGATTAGAAGTTTACCCTATATATATATATATCCAGCGAGAGCTTGCTTTGGCCGTTAGATTTCTGTGATCAATGTATGCTATCGATTCGATGTTGTCCCAGTAATTCTACAAATAACGAGTCTTTCATGCAGAAACTGTTCGATACAAACCATGTGATTGTTGCATCTATAGTCAAGAGCTCTGCGGCACGTTTAGGCATCGTGCAACTAGATGGCCAAGACTAACTACAGAGCTCTAAAATCGGTACAGAAACTGCTTGAAAGAGACAGAATCGTGGGTAGAAGAAAAAAATTGTTGCGGAGAATTCCGATTCATCTGTAGTGTGGAGAATCTTGATTCATCTGTGGTGATCTACCTTAGCCCATCCACTAGAACATTCTAGACATCAAGCCGGGCCAACCAAACCAACAATGCAGGCATACCAGGTCAACAATACGACGCCAAGAAACATAACAAAAATTATTTTTTTAGAAAGACCTATGACGTGTGTGCAATTCAAAAGTCAGAATCATCTTATCAACAAATAATAAAAGTACTATGAAAAAGGTATATGAAAATGCACAATCATGTATTACCTCAACCAAAGTCGACAGGCCCCACATTGCAATCAGGGAAAGCTGTTCGACAGGGAAGGGGAAAAGGGAGGTTGAACAGCGACATGCATGAACACACCAAACATTGCTAATAAAAAGAACATGACATGAATCCAAGATAAATAATAGGTTCTTAAAAGCATTTTTACAAAAAAGATTCTTCAAAAACATTAAATTAAGGGAATTGATAATCGCACTCCAAAAATTGATGGAGGGGCTCCAAGCTACAATGGTTTTCCAAAACTACCCTTTTGCAAGTTCTATAATTTACTTCAGGCACTCTAAAAAAAAATTACTCTTCTCCTTTTCCTCATTTGTTAACGAGGGGTTTTTCAAGGTCTTTGGGGGGCACCATCATCCTATGTTGCCTAAAGCAATATCTCGACCATCCAAAACACTTTTTGGACGGTCTGGATTAAGAGAGAGAGAGAGGGGAGAGAGAGAGAGAGAGAGAGAGAGAGAGAGAGAGAGAGAGAGAGATCTAGGCCGTATTTTACATTGTTATCTTGTTGAGCAACTTTGCAATATCTTTCAGATAAAAAAATGAAGTACTTTCGTGGGAATTTTTTTTTTTTTTTTCACCTAATTAAACTACTATTAGAGATCTTTAATTTGGTGCAAAAAGAATTTGAAAAAATGTATACGAAAGTATTTTACATTGTTAGCTTGTTGAGTTGGCTTTGCAATATCTTTCGGATAAAAAAATAAAGTAATTGCGCACATAATTTTTTATTTATTTTTCATTGCTAAAAAAATTGAAATTTTTTGTACGAAATAATTTAAACCCAACAAGCCAGCAATGTAAAGTACTTTCGTATAAATTTTTTAAAATTTTTTCGAATCGAATTAAAAATCTCTTTTGTAGTTTATTTTGCTGCAAAAGAAAATAAAAAATTATGCGCAGATTTACTTTATTTTTTTATCTGAGTACAAAGCCAACTCAATAAACCAACAATGTAAAATACTTTCGTATATAATTTTCTAAATTCTTGCGCATCAAAAGAAAGATCTCTACTAGAATTTTAATTTGGTGCAAACAAAAATAAAAAATTGTATGTGGAAATACTTTATTTTTTTGATCCAAAGGATATGGCAAAACCAAAAAAAAAAGTAACAATTGCGTTGAGTACTTAACAATGCCGTCAACAGAGTTGGTGGGTTTAATGGAGGGCAAATATGGGTGACATGGCAGCACTAAAGGCGTGAGATAGAGGTGTCAGACAGGCAGCTTCAGACAGAGGATCCGCTGCCAACGGAGAGAGGCTTTGGTTCATATTTCCGTTAGGAGTTCCTCAAGCAAATGAGGAGATAATTTTGGGATGGAGTGTCCCCAGTGACTTTTATATTTTGAAAAGGATAGTTTTGTAACTCCATTAAATTTTGGAGTGCTTACATACAAAAAGGGAGCCCCAAAATTAGCTCCCTAAATTAAAGTACTACGAGAGGGCATACGGGAATGCATGATTGAGCATTACCTCAATTAACAGAGGCTCTTGAAGATAGATTTTGAGTGGTCATATCTTTTTGGGGTCAATATTGTTAGTTTTGTTGGTGTTTTTTAGGTATGCCAAACCTTTCAGAGTCTGTAATTTGCTTATTTTACATTTGGGGTTTGGGAGGTAAAGTATTAGTGTTTGAGTCTAGATACTCCTCTCAAAAGATTTCAAGTTGCATTGCCAAGCCATACCGCGTTGAATGCTTTGAAGCTCTATTCGGAAAGGTATAATCAAGCATATCATGTTTGCATTAGGCTATTGAAATGCATTAACTTATTTTGAAATCATACTTTTATCTAAGTTATTAGATTTCTAGTCTCTTGTCTCTCTTTGAATCTTCCCTTGTTTACAAGCGTCTAATAGCCCTTGTTTTTCCTTCATTATTTGTAAGCGTCTAGTAGCCCTTGTTTAGTCTTGTCTATGATTTCCCTAGTGTTTACACGCATTTGGTAGCACTTTAAGTGACATGTGTCTTGTTCTAAGTGGCTAGCTTGGGGGCTATGAATTTAAGCACTGTATAAGCATCATTTTTCTCTCTCATTTAGAGTACAACTTCACAAAATTAGCCACTTTTAGAGAGAGAGAGAGAGAGAGCGTCCTCCCCTCTTTTCCTTTGTGAGCTTTGAAGTTCTTGAGATGATTTAAGGTTGTTTTGATCATCTTTATTCAATCTAGTGCATTCCTCTCAATGAATGAACTCTAGATTGATATTGTTTTGCAAAACCTTTATAAAAATCAAATCTTACAAAAGAAAAAATCAAATCTTTCATTCATCATGTGTTGTTGCCTACATATCTACACGGCCGGATGATCCGAAGTCGCCTCTGATACAGAGATTAAAGGTGTTGGACTTGATGAGGCTATGGAATGAAAAAGGGGTTCGCGGAGCTAAATCAAGGAATGGAGTTAGATATAGCTTGGGACAAGTTGGTAATTCCTTTGATTAAACTTTTTGATTTATAACAATTAGTAGATTAGACCGTGATTTTATGCTTAGGCTACTTTGACTCTAAATAGTTTCCACATAAATCATTGTCTTTGTGTTCTTTAGATTATTGTATGTTGCCTTATTTGTTGAATTGCTTCTTTTACCATGGTGAATGATTAAATTGGTGAAATCAAAATGGTTAATTTTTGAAGTGGTTGTCTTACTCCCCCTGTAGTGCTCTGCATAATTTCATCATTTTGGCCAGACTTTTGCTCAAAAATGCTAATGAGTTTTAGCTCGCATCATAGTCATCCAACTTGGTAATCAATGGTCTGAATTCGTAGACGCTTTCTTACTAGTAAAAATGTTTTATTACCAGTAAGAAAATGTCAACAAATCAAGACTTTTGAAAACATTTTTGGATGACTGTGATTAGAGACTACAAATCAATAGTGCTTGGGGCACTACTGCAGGACTTGGGACACTCCATGGTCCATGCCTTGGGGCTGAATTTCTTGTTTTTTTTTTATAGATAAAATCAAGATTTGATAGATTTTATCAAATGAGGAGGTTGATAAAATCTTAGTTTTTTTTTTTTGCTTTTCATAAAATCAAACAAGAAATTCAGCAGCCTTACTACAAACTCCAAAGGTCAGCACAATCTGTTTGACATGATTTTATGGCCGAAAGGGCCAAAAAAAAAAAAAAAACCAACCTTGAAATTATCAAGATGCCAACAAACAGCCATAATATTAAAATCCCCTTTTTTCTAAGCACATCTAAGAATTACTTCCCACATAGTTTGTTATTCAGAGCACCAATTTCTAATCGAGGAATTCAACAACTGGTGGTGAAGTCAACATAGTCACGTTTCATGTTTGAGAAGCAGAGTTCAAAAAATGTTTGAGAAGCAGAGTCTGTAATCTGCATTTTTGAACCTCAGCAGACTAGAAAAATTAGGAGTTAAACTCTCTATTCAGCAGTGGAATGGACTGTTGGAGAATTTTGGGTTTAATAGACCTTTCCTTGTTCAAGAATTAATAATACGGGTAAAACTGTTCCTAGAATTCACAATCAAATTTTGCTGCCAGGTACATCAATCAATTTTTGCGAACAAATTTGAAACCTGACGCGTTTATAATAGTTAAATGCACATAAAATAGTTTAATGCACCGCGTTAGGTTCACATGTTTCGAATAGTTCCGAACATATCACAAAATTTGTTCGCACGTAAGCGAATTCCCCTCCAAAGGGCTTCCAATCTTGGTGACTAGAAATTATAGATCCAAAATCCTAAAGAAAACGAAACGACAGAGTAGTACTAGACATCATCATCATCATCACACCACAGAAATTGAGTCCAAATTCCAAACACATATACACAGAAATAGATACACCAAATCAGTTTATTCCAAGGCGAAGAGTTAGTTACATGTAAAAAGGCGGTGAGGAGGATAAGGGGGATCAGGAGGGTTGCGAAGTTAAGCGGCGGGCGCAGAGGGTGCAGTAGAACTTGCGCTTGGTCTTGAAATGGAGAGGGAGGAAACAGAACCTCCACTGGCTCTCGACGTCCATGGCTTGAATCGTACCCCCGCAGTACGGACACGCTCCTGGCGCCGGCTGCCTCCCCACCACCCTCTCATCCTTATCGCAAACAAACACCAGACACATCTTTACTGTTGATATGATCTCTCTCTCTCTCTCTCTCTCTCTCTCTCTCTCTCTCTCTCTAGATCGCTTGAGATTGTGCTGCTGATACGCCTGCCTGCCTGCCTGAGTCGGGTTTATATCCGATTCGATTTACGAGCAAAATTGGTGAATTGAATTTTGATTAATACTGTAAACGGCAGAGCCGGCGAATGTTGGGGTATATATACGGACAGAGAAAAGAGCCTGGAAAGAACTTGGAAGCTGATTGGAGTATTGTTCTTCGGGTAAATTACACTGACCTCCGCTGGAGTTTCTAATAACTACAGAAATCTCCCTGAAGGTTTTTAAAATTATATTTACCTCCGTTACTTTTTCTGACAATATACAAACACCTAAAGTGGAAACCATAATATGCTAACATCAGCCATTTACAAATTGTATATTCCAAGAGTGCCCTTTCTTTCTACACAAGCACCGAATAGTTTTTTGTTGGCCTCTTTCAACCTCTGCGAAAAAGGATGTGTAATTTCCAGATAAAAAAATAAAATACTTTTGGGCGTAATTTTTTTGATTTTTTTCATCAAATTAAATAACTTAATTAGTCCTTCAAATTTCAAAAAATTATGCATGAAAGTAATTTATTTTCTGACCTGAAAAATCTAATGTTTTTTCGTAAATGACACTTACAAATTACTTTTATAAGTGTGGATAAAATTTTGTTACTTTTTAAAAAAAAATTCTGGACAAGGTAAATATGAAACTCCCATCTAATGTAAAAAAAAAAGAAAAAGATACTGTACTAAAGACAACCAAGAACAGGACTTGTTTCGCTTATTTCAATCTTTTTTGTAAGGTTCTTTTTCTAAGTTCATCATAATTATTTCATTTATGATTTGTTTCATCAAGATTGATCATAAAAGAAAATATTTTGACAAAACACTAAAACAAGTTTATCAACAACGAAAATAATTCACTGACATGGGCAAAAGTTCGTCAAATTTACATCAATGTTTTGCTATTTTATTTGTCTCATATAAATTTTCCTCAAGTTAACGCCTGTTTTTTTGTCTTTAGTGTCGTCTTATCTAAATTTTATTTCATTTTGGTTTATTTTTAACACTTTTTTAGTAAATAATACAGATTGTCATTAAGACAAAATAATTTAGATAAAGATTTTGGTGATTTTTTTTTTGCATGAATTGTTGGATTTGAAGGCTAGTCTTCAATCCTTTCAAAAATTGAAAATAAATTTGTTGCATAGCGTGCTCTTATGGCATATTAGTGATATTCATATACATAGTGTTGGAAAATACTGCAATACGTAACTTTGTTTGTGTGTGTATCATATGTACCCCTAAAAATATTATGAATTGATTATCTCTTATGAATAAAAAGTTACGACACCCGCCAAACTGTTATAAACCATGCTGAAAAGTTACTAGTTTTTAATATTAAAATTATGAGACACAAAAAAATGTTACGATTGTCATGATGTAGTACAATATGAACAATATATTAGGTGCATAGGGTACGCACCTTTAACCTTAAACAATTGAAAAATTAGGAAAAGTGGAGATGGAGAGAAATTAGGTAGAAAAGGAATAGGACTAGTGTCGTGAGGGAGAAAAAAGGAGTTATGGAAGGTAAATGTAATTTCAGAAACTTGGAGAAAGGTTTTTGTATTTATCAGAAACCTCAGGGAAGGTGAGTGTAATATATCTTTCTCTTCCGAAAATGAGCTATTGTTGAATCTAGAAGATTCGTCACGCGTTTTCCAGATGGATTGCAGGACTTGTATCGTTTCTCTTTTGTTTTCTTTCATCCTAAGAACTTAGGTGTCCGAGGTGATCAAGTTTGATACGCTTATGTAGGTGTGATAAATGAGACGAGCAAGTCGTTGAAACTTTGATAAGTTCTAAAATGTTATTTATGTAATAAATTGATCATCAACGACTTAACAAATGCACACAACCTCAATTTTGAGTAGTTTCGTTTGTTTATTGACCCTAAGTTTACTTCTAACTAATTAAAATCGAAGCATAGCATTGTTTGGAACTTTTGAAAAGGTAAAGGAAGCGAAATGAAAACGGTTAATAAGGGAAAAGTGGAAAAAAAACGTAGAGGAAAGTATATTGTTTGAAATTTACGATTTTCTTTTCTTTCTTTTCTTTTCCACATGTTCCGAGCAAATCCGCTTGGATTTTTAAAACAATCAAACTATTTTGAAGTATCAAATTTTGATTACAAGATAGCCGCTCGGCCCGCTCTAGGAAAAGAATGCGTACCTTTCACGCGGTCTCCTTTCTCTCAATCCCCAACCACATCTACGCCATGGTGCGGCTATTGTTCTCCTATTTTCCCAAAGTACACTCCTCCTCCTAAAGTTTGATCTAATTGCACTAATACTCTGATGGATTGAGTTAGATTTTCAAGGCACTAATTTGGAATTTGACAGTCCACAACAATTGGTAAGAAAGTCGATGTGAGCACGAAGTTTGACTCGTACGCAAGCATAAAGATCGAGGATCTCCCAAATTTGACTTTGAATTGGAAAAGTCTTGACCCAAAATTTCACCCTTTAAAATCGTCATAGTTGGATTCGTTTTGAAAACTTTATAGTTAACTACAAATTAATTGGCAAAATATTAGAAAGAGATGTGGAAAAAACTTGATAACAAAGACTTAACTAGGAATTTGCGCAACAAGAAGCAATAGATGTATCTGAAATGGTAAATGATTTTCACTCTTCCTTTTTTACAATTTGTACTTCTTTCTTGTCTTTAGATGAATTTGCAACTATGTCTTTTCAATTATGAAAACTTGCACAAGTGAAGGGCAATTTCATATGAATAAAAACAATAAATGGAGTGCAGATATAAGCGGATATAAACAACGGGGGTGTAAAAATCACTACTCGACTGATTAAATTTTCCAATTTATAACATGAGAAAATATAAGTAATTCTGTAAAAAAAATTCCCATGGTTCTATATTACTCGGCCTGCTTTGGGACTACACATACCTCTCAAACATTAAGTGTTGTTTGGACAACTTTGTCGTTCATCCACTTGTGGGATAGCATCCCCTACATTATACTTGTTACGATAAATTCTTAAATTATTTGGGGTTTGATATTCGTTTTCTCGTTTCAAGACTTGCGAAATCGTTAAAACATTATTTGGATAAGTTTTATAAATATATTTCTGGTACAAAAACGTACGATAGATCACAGTGACCCAATCACAATGAATTCCAAATCCAAAATTGTACATAAATTATTCTCCCATAAGTAAAAGAGAAGACCAAATCCATAATAATCGGTGACCAGAATTTTTATAAAAATTGCCTGTATAGACCCTATAATGTGGTGGTTCACTGGTCATATAGTGACAAGTTCTCGAGTTTGAAATAATTTGACAATGAAAATCTAGAACACTTCATGCCATCAATAGGATTAATGCAACCTCAACGGGAACAAAAGCAGGCCCAAGAATAAGAAAGAAATGTCTGTTCAATACGGAACAGCCGGCGCCACCAGTTAAAGAATAAGAGTCTCCATTCCCGAGTAACCTGATGACGATTCGACAATGTAGTAGAAAAATTCGATTTCGCCAACAATTACATATATAAAATTGTTAGCACGAATTGTATTTTCTCCAAGGTTTGGAAAATGAGGGCCAACACGAGTTGGAGTGAATTGTGGGCGGGCCACGAGATACCAAATCTCCAAAGTGTGAAGATGGTTGTGCGCCTAATATGAAAACTTCTTTCAAGTGATGTGATACTTTTAAAGGAGAAAAAGTATTAGCGTTTGGATTGCCTTGAACAAGGACTTCTAACAACTTATAAAAACTAAGTTACTCACGGGAAAGAAAATAGAAGAAGGGGATTCAGAACAACAGACATGGTTGAGAAAGAAAGATTACAACTAGAATGAAACCTGCTAACTAGATAGCTAGAGATTGATACTAAAACAAGAAAATGATAGCTAGATTAGTGCTGCTGTGAGCATTTGATGTGACGACATTTGCAATGTTGCACAATTTGTTGTATTTATATACATCATTTGCCTATGAGTGGCTCAGGAGAATTCAAATTCCACTAAGCAAATCTTCAGCTCACTTTCTTCAAAAGTCTTTCACAAACAGCCGTGTGTCCTTTTGACCAAGTCTTCATCCTTTTTATGTACTGAAGCAAATAAAGAGCCACCAAGTGTCCCACTCTTCTCTCAACCTCTCATAACTTCTTGTAATAGTTGAAAACATGGGTAAAGTGATGGGACCACTACTCTTTTACATGGCTAAAATGATAAAGATAAAATTAAACTAATCTTATAAACACATATGGCAATCCTTTGCTCACATAAATGCATTTATCTTCGGAACCCAAATTTACCTCCTCTAAAGGATCTTGCACATCTGCTGTTAGATCATCTAACTTTGCAGGTGGAGCCTCAAAATCTTCTTACGGAAAGACATCTTCAGGATGTATGTTATCCCCCCCCCCCCAAAAATCAAGTAGGCTACAAAGGTCACTCTCAGCCAGATATGCAACTAAAGGGCCCTATACAAGGAGGTCTTTGACCATTTTTGTCGACCTTGACCTCATTCGGTCTAGGGTATAGAGGAATTTTAATCTGCACGTTCCCATGCCTCTTATAGTTGTGTTGTTGGTAGGAGAAACCTGAAAACTCCTCTAGAATTAGAATGGTATTGCAAACCGTCTCTTCTGATTTTTCTAATCCCCTCATTAAAAAGAAGATTTGGGGGTTGTTGCCGAGAATTGCGGCTTGTAGGTTGTTTGAGCGACAACATTGGTATAAAAATATCCTTTATGCCCCTTTATTTCTCCTTGAGGAGAATTGAATAGGGAGTTTGGTATTTCTCCATATTACTTGATTTTGCTTGATGAGGATGGTTTTGGCCTAAGCCAATACCTTCTTTGTCATCTTTTGCCTTTGCATGAATCTGGATCCCTTCCCACTTTTATTGGATGGCCCCTTGGCTGTATATGGGAACTTGACGTAGACCCCTAAGAACCTCCTTAAGGCAAAAACTAAGTGGCAGGAAATCTTGGCTGATTAGTTGAAACCTTTTGCAACACCAACAGGTGCAGAGGTCACTTTCTTATTTAAGAAGGCCCTCATATCCTTGATGGCCTTTGCTAAGCTATTTGTTGACTCCTTTAAATAGGATCCAAATTCCTTCATGCTCTTTGGGGTTTGACCGCTAGAGGAGAAGAATCCTTCACCTCTTCGGCTTACTACAAAAGAAAAAGCTCCTGCCACCTTAGTTTATTGGCCTTTAGGAGATATTCTCGAGTCAAGATGCACCTGAAATCTCCTAAGGTTTGAACCTAAGTGGCTCAACAATAGAACCCACACCTCATAGAGGTCCAGGAGATGTCATCTGATCATGACCATCATCTCCTTGATGGCTTTTGTCAAACTCTCCTGAGATTCTTTGAACTCTTGAAGAAGGTACCGTTGAAAAGTGAACTTGGATCTTTTCTTGCTCTTAGAGAATGACCATTATGTGGGATAAGAAATCTTTGGTTAGAACAGTTTCCTTCTCTTGCCTCATTCAGCCAAGTTCGAAGCAAAATTTCTATCGACTCAAGTTGCTGCCCCTAAGAGGTTTTCATGAAAATCTCCTGAGGGATGAACCATAATGGCTGGTAATTTTTATGGATCGGTGGTTGAAAACCTCATGAAGGGATAGGAGGTATCATAATCTCTCCAATCAAGGCCATCATCATCTTGATGGCCACCGTCAAACTTCCTTGAGACTATGTGATCTCCTAAAGTGGGCTAACAAAGGAATTAGTCAGCCCTAAAGATAAACTAGCGTTGGATTTAAGGATGATATCTTGCATTCCAATAGCCACCTCCTGGAGATCTTCTTGAGAGGATAGAGCAGTTTGATTTCTGCAACACCTCCTTCTCGAAGAGAAATTTCCTTCAGGCGAAGTCTCACTCGTTGTTGTGTTCTTTCCTCCTTTGTATTGGGAAAAAATACGGCAATAAGAGAATTCCAAAGAACAATTTCATTGATAATCAAACTGAAATTATAGATTACAAGAACGGAATACGAAATGAGACACAAACCGAGCCGAGTCCTATGATACCACAGTCTCCTTAACAAAGATTCGCCGCCTATCATGGGTGTTACAGGATACACTGGCGTCTTCGTTCTAGGATAAAACGGCTAGAACCATTAACCACCGAAACACCTCCGTTGGTAGCCTTGGCAAACTTAGGGGTGTTTCATAACAAAAAATTGCTTTTTCCAAAAATCGAGACGGTCATTCTCTTACAATACATCACATAAAAAACTGTGAAAAGCCAGTTTATTCAAAAAACCACCTAACTAGAACATCCCCTGTAAGAAAGGTCAACGTGATTAATGAGTAAACAGTTGACCAACCTATAATAGGTTGCCATGTGGTAAGCAAAGTTACAACAGACACGTCAGACATTAACATAATTCAGTAACTGGGGCAAAACCCCATCGTAAAGGGGATATCCTCACGAAAGAACACAAAGGACTTACAAATGTCCAAAGAAAAGGATACCCTGGACAAGGGAACCCTATTTAATGGGGATTCACCTGTTGTGACTGATAAGTCCCCTATATGGTTAATAAAGGGACTTATCTCCCTTATTAAAGGGACTTTTCTCCCTCATTTTTGTCACTCACACATGCATTTTATAGCTTTTACACGATTGATATTGCGCGTGGGTGTATTTTGGTAGTTTCAGGTAAAATGGGTGAAAATGACGATTTTTGACGCCATGATTTAGCCAAAGAAGTGCCCAAGTACCCGAGGCCATCAAGCCCTGAAAGCCAAGAATGAAGCACCAGACAAGGCTTGGGGAAAGCAAAAGGCGGGAAATGAAACAAAGGAAGAAAGAAGAAAAAAGTCCAGAGATATTGGTAGCTTAAAAAATGGGATACCCGTATCCCTGAAATAGAAGGTCAAAATAGGAGAGATACCGGTAGCTGCAAAAATAAACGGGTTCTAACTACTAGCAACCATAGCCCGAATGTATAATTGTCAAGTTTAAAAGTTATCACATTGGCCCAAATAGTCAAAAAGATTAACATATGGAAATTACAAAACCATCTTTCAAAAATATTAGACAAAGATGGGAAAATAACTTCGTGCATGTACAAGGTCCTTGTATGCATCACTTCACAAGCAACCCATCTCATGCTCGATGCTGAGTACCTAAAAATTGATAGATTGAGCTCACTAGCCCAGTAGAAAAACTATTCTACCAACGCTAGGTGTATGAACATGATACATGCATAATGAATGAGTATGGGGATGGACACGACCAATGTACAAGGTTAAAATGAATGGAAGGCTATAATTCGACCAAGAAGTAACCAAAATGTATCCAAGTGTCCAAAATACGTCTAAGTGTTCCAAAACAATTCTAAGTATCCAACCAAAGTCCAAGTAGTTACCAAAATCCTCATTTTTCGCATATCAAAAACCAATTTTTTCCAAATACTCCAAATTAACCCAATTACATCAAAACCAACATTTTATAAGAAAATATTCATCAATTTTATTAGGGAAGTATCCCTTTGCCGGATTTCGTGGACTCTGTGCACCCCTGTCAGATTTCATGGGCTCCGTGCACCCATGGCTAAGGACATCAAATGGGTGATCAGTTCATTTTATCCAACAATGTCAATTCAAAACCATTTGTCTTTCAAAAGTTTCCAAAAGTCTCATTTATTCCAAAACTTCACTGTTTTCGCCAAAAAAAATCAACCGATGTGTGTTTGATTCATAAAACTAAGAAATTTGTTAAATCACGTGTCCAAGGGTCAAAGTTGTGATATCAAAGTGAATTTGGTGTTTAAAATGGTTATACGGGTCAAAAACACGAAGAAACGGATAATCAAAGGCCAAACGGGCATCGGGGAAAACCGGAACAAAACAAATTTTCGGGTGGTTGCTGGATTTTCCACCCGAGCGGCCCCAATTTCCACCCGAGCAGATCAGGTAGCAGCTAGACCTCACAGACAAGCAAAATTGGGGTGAAAATTGACCCCAAGTGCATATATGATGTTATAGGCCAAAAATTGGATATGTAGAGCAACAAATGGATATCAAAGGAGTGCAAATCAACCATCAATTGCATCAAACAAGTTCGATCACAAAATCAAACTCAAACAAACCCATTTTTTGGAGCAAATGATAAATTTGATGGATTTGAGCAACAAGAACAAGATATATGCTATACATCACATATATACAACTAGAAGGAGTAGAATTTGTCTTCCTACCTCAATATTTGAGCTTGAAATGAGTGAGAAAATGAAAGCCCTAGCCTCCAATGAGCTCCAACCCGAAATATGAGCTTTAGGTGCGAAACGAACGCGATACGAGCTTCAATACGCGTAGAGGAGGTGATTTTAGGTGTGAGTCTTGAAGGTGACTTGAAGGATTGGTGAATTTTGGAGCTTTGAACAAGAAAAAATGGAGGAGAGAGAGAGAGAGAGAGAGAGAGAGAGAGAGGACTATGACTGATGAAGAAGAGAGAGGTGCTGATTTTCTTGAAAAAATAAAAGAATAACTTATATATATGCCCTTACCCTTTACACTTTCACCCCTAAACTTCTAAATGTACTTTAAACACACCTAATGTATTCTACCACTATCATATTGACCTCTCTTAATCAAAATTCAATTCCTCGCATTTACCCAACATTATTCCAGAAAAATTATGCAAAATTATGGGTCCTTACATGTTTAATAAATAAACAACACACAAAATAATGAGCAATTTAAATACCCAACTAGTTGGTGTGAGAAAAATTGAAACTAGTAAATTTATGGGGAACTCAATTTAACCGTTAAATAAAGGGAAGATCCAAACTTCTTCTTTTTTTTTTTTTACTATTAGAGGAATCCCAATAGTTTTAATCTTATTCTCTCCCTTGAATAGAAATGTAACCACATTGGATAATTTTTCTTTTGGTTATATCAACTTCTACCTCTCCCCCTAGAGTCTAAATACATTCATTCTTATTTCATCAGACCACAAAAAAACTGCCCTCATCATTCTCTCAAACAGATCTTCCCTCTCTCCCTATCTCCCAGCCTCCATCTCTCCCAATCACTCTCACACATATCTATCTCTTATCATTTGCATTCTCCGGCAACTTTAGGGAATGGAAGCGACAACCGATGCTTGGAAGCTCGGCGATCGGAGAGCAACAATCTGGCCATGGTTCTTGTTTCCAATTTACTTTTGATTTCTATGAAGGTACAAAAAAAAAGGTTTTTCTTTTGATTATTCAAAACTGTATTTTCAAAAAAAATTGGTATTTCGTTTGTTAATCTTGTGATTTTTATTTGCTTCGTTGGGATTGGTAGTTTAAAATGGGGAGGGAAAGCTAATGTGGCACAAATGGAAAGACCATTTCCCCAACCAAATTTTGTCAGGAAAAAGGCCAGGCCATTTTTGGCCAGGTTGAGTGGCTCCCTATTTGGGGAGGCGGAAATCACTCTTCAGTCTTCAATTGGTACGAATTTGGTCCATCATTGAGTAGCTTTTCAAGGATATACGCCCAAAATGAACAGACTTCTTCTTTGCTAACCTTTGATGGGATGTCCTCATTGTTGATGATGCAGTCCATCACAAGGCAAGGCAAGTTGCTGCAGTCAACTCTGCAGAAAAAGTACTAGTGTAAGTAATATATGATTTTATATAATTGGATCAGATAACGAAAAAAGGAGCAATGGTTTCTTTCTTTACGAGTTCACTTGTTGTTGAGGGCTTTTCTCAGCAGAAACTATCACCCAATCATATTGGGGTGTAAGTAGCTCAAAAGGAGAGAATCAATTCATCAAACACCGAACACCTTTGCCCCTACATTGTTATAGTTAGACATTTGTGGGAATGGAATGCAAACCAATTTACCCCAAAGGAGAGAATTAATTCATCAAACACCTTTAAGTACTTCTAAAACACTCAGCATTGTTAAAGTTAAACATTTAGGAAATGCAATGCAAACAAATTTAGACATTTGGGGAATGCTTATAGTGTGAAGTGTGATAGTTATGACACCAAATCAAATAAATAATGAATAATCCAAATCAATGAGGGTTGAAATCTAGTGACAACTCGCTAATTTAGTGATTTAATCCCTCAACTCACACCATAAATTCACGTCAATAACGATCGGAAGTATTGTCACAATCAAAATGGGTTCATATAATGGACAAATTAAGCAAAGTTTTGATCCCATAAATTAACAAACAAATGGTTCAACAAAGTTTCGAATCTAGTGACAACTCACTAAACTTCGTACCGGGTTTTTGAGTGATTCCTTCGAAACAAACGAACAATCCAGTACTGAACTCCTTCGAAATCCTACTCAAAGTCTCCAAGAGTCAAGATCAGATAACCTAAATCGTTTCTGTGAAACCATCATCTTCTTCAGTTTTTGTATTCACGCGTACAAGGGTAGATAAGCACAGAAGGGCGTTTTCTTCATTTCGAGTAAACCCTATCCTTATAACCAGTTGGAAATATCGTGTGTCCTGTCCATAAAAATGGTTGCATTTCTCACTAATTTTTCCTTTTATTAACTAAATATTATGAACCATCTAATTCTCTACCCCAAGTAATTTTCCCTCCTTAACCTTGTTGGTTCCACCTAATTTTTTCAAACTCCATAAATACTACCAATCATTTGTTTAATAAACAAACAACACACAAAATAATGAGCAATTTACAAAACCAATAGTTGGTGTGAGAAAAACCCAAACTAGTAATCCAATTTATAGGGGACTCCATTTAACCGTTACGAGAGAGAGAGAGAGAGAGAGAGAGAGAGAGAGAGAGAGAGAGAGAGAGAGAGAGAGAGAGAGAGAGAGAGAGAGAGAGAGAGAGAGAGAGAAGGTCCAAATGGTATTTTTTTTTTTTTACCGTAAGAGGAATCCCAATGGTTGTAATCTCTTCCCCTCCCTTCAATAGAAATGCAACAACACAAGATAATTTTTCTGGGTTATATCATCCTCTACCCCTCCCTCTGGAGTTTGATACTTCCATTCACATTTCATCAAAGCAATAAAAAGCCACCCTCGTCATTTTGGTAACATGGTTAATTCATGGTAAATATTATAGCTGTTGTATGGGCCTATATGGATAAGAAATATGTACGTTGTCCTTGCACATACTTCTTATTTATGAAGGCCCGCGTAGCGGCTCTCTTGTAGAAGGTAGAAAAATCAGAAAAAAAACAAGTTATATCGACATAAGGAAGACTAATATAAATTATGGTAAAAATAATACATGTGATTTTTATTTTTACCATAATATTATGGGTCTGAGTTTTACCATGATTATTGGTAGTTATTGTAGCCATATCTTATTTCACTATTAAAGCTCTCAAGTCAATATATATTACCATGTTTATTGTTCCTAGTTTGATTTTTTACCATGATGACCGGAATATCTTGTGGATATGTCTTTTCCATGAGTATTCATAATTTTACTATGAGTATTGGTATTGACTTATTTTCCCATAATGTACAAGTGATTATTCCCACTTATCTTCTCTATTGAAAATTTAGAGACAGGTCACTTTGAATTCCCCCACTCATTTCCCCCGATTTTTTGATAGAAATCATCTCCAATTAGAATAAAATAATCCCACTCAATTTTGAATCTCCGCCATTTTAAAAATTCCATGATTTTAGGCATCAAAATTAATCATCCACCATTTAAAAAATTCCATTTGAAATAGTCAAACCAATCCCCCTTTATTAGGAAACAATATCTATATAAATCTTAATACAATCCCTCTTAATTTGGCAACTATATTTACATATATTAATATGTATCACTAAAAAGTGTAAACAAGCTATTTCACAAATAAAAAGGATGAAAACATAATCATTCAATTAATAGGGATGAAATCGTAAGTTATGTCCAAAAAAAGAATGATTTTTTCATTATCTCAATATTTTTTTATCAACGTCTCCCATCTACCTTTCCCTACTTAACTTTATCGGTTCCACCTTTTAAAACTCTATAAATACTAGCGCACATTTGTTGAATAAAAAATACACACAAAATAATGTGCAATTTAAAAACCTAAGCTAATTGGTATGAGTTGGTCTGAGAAAAACCCAAACTAGTAACCCAATTTACAGGGAACTCAATTTAACTCACAAAAAAAGAAGCCCAAACGGCTTTTTTTTCTTTTTTGTTGGAGGAAACACAATGGCTATCATTTTATGCCATCCCTTCAATATAAATGCAACAACACTTGGCAATTTTTTTCTTGGTAATATCGACTTTTAGAGTCTGGATACTTTAATTCTCATTTTGTCAGACCACGAAAAAATCTCCCCTCCTCTCTCTCTCTCTCTCTCTCTCTCTCTCTCTCTTCACATGTGTTCTCCAGTGACTTTCGGGTAAGGAAGCAACAACTGATGCTTGGAAGTCCGGCGATTGGAGGTCTCACGGACAGAGCAACAATCTTGCCATCGTTCTTGTTTCCAATTTACTGTGGATTTCTACCAAGGGTAAAAAAAAATTTCTACGTTTTCATTTTGACAATCCGAAACTATATTTGCCAAAAATTGGGGGTATTCCTTTTGTTAATCTTGTGACTTTTAATTATTTTGTTGGGTTCAGTAGTTTAAGATGGGGAGGCAAAGCTGATGTAGCACAAATGACATGAGCCATTTCCCCAGCAAAATTTGACCGAAAATATGGCAGGGCCATTTTGGCCGGGATGAATGGATTTCGGTTGGGGGAGGCAGAAAATTGCACGGGAGCCAAAAATGGGTATGGCAAGGCCTCTGGCTCCTTGTTGGTGATGCTTTTAGAGCACCTTCAGGGTTGGGAGTCATTTTTGGCTTGCTACAATATTTTTTCGACATAATTTAGCCAAATTGCTCTAATGGTGTCAATGCCAAATTTGGCTCCCTTCCTCAACTACCTTTTTCTCAACTAACTTTAAAATTTTCAATTGATTTTATATACTTTAACTATTATTTAACCACCTCCTAATCACGATCTACAAACTAAATTTTATGAATCAACTAACTTTCTATCGCAACATATTTTCTTATCTACCTCTCTCATCTATCTATCTCTACTTAACTTTATTGGTTCCACCTAATTTTTTAAAACTCTATAAATACTACCTTCATTTGTTGAATAACAACACACAAAATAGTGAGCAATTTAAAAACCCAAACTAATTGGTGTGAGTTGGTATGAGAAAAACCCAAACTAGTAATCCAATTTATAGTGGACTCAATTTAACCTAGAGAGAGAAAGAGAGAAGGTCCAAAAGGCTATTTTTTAGCCATTTGAGGAATCACAATATTGGTTGTAGTCATATGCCCTCCTTTCAATAGAAATACAACCACACTGGATAATTTTTCTTTTGGCTATAACGGCTTCTATCTCTCCCTCTGCAATCTAGATACTAAGATTCTCATTTCATCAAACCACGAAAAAATCTCCCCACCTCTTTCTCTCAATCCGATCTTCTCTTTCTCCCCTCTCTCCCAACCTCCCTCTCTCTCTCTCTCTCTCTCTCTCTCTCTCTCTCTCTCTCTCTCTCTCTCTCTCTCTCTCAAGGACCTCTCACCCCGATCTATCTCTTATCGCCTTTGTTTTCTGGCAACTTTCGAGAAGGGAAGCGATAGCCAATGCTTGGAAGTCCAATGATCGGAGGTCTGACGGACAAAGCAATGATCTGACCATGGTTTTTGTTTCAAATTTATTGTTGATTTCTGTGAAGGTAAATAAAAAATACAAATTTTCGAGAATTTTCTTTTGTTAATCCAAAACTATATTTGCCAAAAATTGGGTTTTTTTTTTTGTTGTTAATCTGGTGATTTTTATTTTTTTTTTTGTTGGGTTTGATAGTTGAAAATGGGGAGGGAAAGCTGACATGGAACAAATGGCATGAGAATTTCCTCAACCAAATTTGGCTGTAGAAAATGGCAGGGGAGTCAAAAATGGGTATGGTAGGGGCTTTGGCTCTCCGTTGGAAATGCTCTTAAAGCAACTTCGGTAGTGGAAGCCTTTTTTGGGCTAGAGCATTTTTTTGCCATAAATTGGCCATACTGCTCCGTGGTGTCTATGTAAAATTTGGTTTCCTTCCTCAACTACCTTCGAACTACCCTTTTCTTAACCAACTTTTAAATTTCCCAGTATTATTTTATACTCTTTAACTATTATTTAACCACATCTTAAGCACGGTTTTATTAACTAAGTTTTACGAACCGACTAACTATCTACCACAACTAAGTTACTACGGATTCCACCAAATTATTTTGGTGCCACATATTTTTGTATCTACTTCTCCCATCTATCTATCTTTCCCTACCTAACTTTATTGGTTCCACTTAATTATTGAAAACTTTATAAATACTACCATACATTTGTTGGAGGGAGAAAACCCAAACTAGTAATCCAATTTATAGGGGGGCAAACTAGTAATCCAATTTATAGGGGGGCTCAATTTAACTATTACAAAGAGAGAGAGAGGGAGAGAGAAATAATTAAGTGGATTACTAGTTTCTCTCTCTCTCTCTCTCTCTCTCTCTCTCTCTCTCTCTCTCTCTCTCTCACACACACACACACACACACACAGATGTATCTTTTATCACGTGCGCTATCCGGCGACTTTCGGAAAGGGAAGTGACAGCCGATGCTTGGAAGTCCAGGGATTGGAGGTCTAATGAACAGAGCAACAGTCTGACCATGGTACTTTTTTTCAATTTATTGTTGATTTCTACGAAGGAAAAAAATACAAATTTCTAGGTTTTTATTTTGTTAATCTGAAATTGTATTTGCAAATTTTTGTATTTCTTTCGTTAATTTTGTGATTTTTGTTTGTTTTGTTGGGTTTGGTAGTTGAAAATGGAGAGGAAAAGCTAAAGTGGCACAAATGGCATGAGCTATTTCCCCAGTCAAATTTGGCCGGAAAAATGGCTAGGTCATTTTTTGCCGGGATGAATGGCTCCCCATTGGGGAAGGCGGAAAATGATAGGGGAGCCAAAAATGGGTATGGCATGGGCTTTGGCTCTCCGTTGGAAATGCTCTTACGCCATCCTCCATGTTGTAAGAAAGTTGGAAGGAGTCATTTGGAATCTCAAGAAACTCTATCATAGCCCCTTGTTTTTGCGAGAGAGAGAGAGAGAGAGCGACAGTTGTACAGCATATCTGGTTAGCTGCTTTTATATCCTTTTCTACTGCAGTGTTTTCTTGATCTGTATCTTATTGGCAAATAGTAGTCAATTTTCCAACATGGCTAGAACAAAGTTCTAAATGTTAACTCGAAACTTTAGGTTATAAAATCAATGTGAATTACACCAAGAATCTAGTTTTCAAAACGTAGTAAGCTCCAACTCACAATAGGATTTGAAACGGGTACAAAATATACAGGTCATTACATGACATCTTATAGTAGGTCTTCATTTCAAACTCAATACCTGTTCAAAGTCTCCTATATGTGGGTAGAAAATGGAATTTTAAACTTGAAGGTGAAAGTGGTAAACTAGATAGGATTATAATGAACCCATCTCTCAAACAAATCATGACACTCTCTACGATAGAATTCCGGCGCTGGGTGGCCTGCACCCTACACAAAGCACAAAATTAATTTCGTAAATTCTCTGTAATCTTCAACTCCATTCCAAAGTCAAGAAAATATAAGATACTAATATAATTTTGTCTAACCTTCACCGTCGCAAAAGTCAAACGATATCCATTATCTGAATACTTCATCGTGTATCTGCACTAGAAGCAGAGTGAATTTGATGCAGAATTGAACTATCAATCAATTACACAATGCCGGCAAATAATTTTCAAACAGTAAATACGAAAAGAGGAAAAGCACGTACCCGGCAACTTGATGATCAATAAACCAAGGCCGCCAATTTTCGACGAGGGTCAAGTTGAGAGACTTTATCCATTTTAACGTACCCACATACGGAATAGCCATATCTTTATCACCGCTGTGGAATAGAGCAAGATATTGGTGAGGAAAGTTGGAATAACCCTTTGGTTCGGAAAAAAAACTTGGTATAATTCAAACTTGCACCCAAGTTCCCAGCTAATGAGGGAACAGAAAAAAGGAAAGGAAAATCATTACTCGTTTCCTTGCAGAATGTCTCTGCTTTGTTGAACGAAGAATATTGTCACAAGAACATTGGAGTGAACTTTACCAACAAAAACACGGGAAAAAGAAAATTGGAGTGCAGAGTATGTGAAGTACGAGGTATAATCTGACCTCTCTACGAGTACTTCCAAGGCTGATCTACTAAGTTCTTTATGAACCGGGATAACACTCGCGACATCTTGAGTGTATGACAAGCTGTGGTTGCATCTCTCCCAATGCCGAATAGTTCCCTGATTGCCAACATTAAACTATATCAGATTCTTGGTGAGGTACTAATCAACGTACGTCGAATGTATTTGTATGTATTTCCATGCATTTATACCTTTCGAACATGTAATGCCTCTTGAACACTATCATCATTTGGCCATATCATACTACGTTTAAGCAGGAAATCCTGTCAATGAACCAAAATTAGCTTTGTAACTTTCTATACAACTCTCTCTCTCACACACACACACAGAGATTACATACAGTGCACCATGCTTTCAGACTCATTGATTGTGGCTGTAGGAACTTTGATGCACCCTCTTCAAGAGATCTTCGGTCTGAATTTTCTCCCATATCAGGCGAAAATAATTCACACTTTGGTTTCAAGATATCTCTATCAAACAGATCTTTAACGCACTACAATTCAAAGGGTCACAACTTCTAAGTGAAGAGAGGGCGATCGAGGAAATACTGCACACCCGAATTCACAACTAGTTAAATTCCTCTTACCTTGTCGATATCACCAAGGGCTGCTAAACATTCAGTATTTTCGGGATCTACCTTAAGATAGTTCTCTTTGCAACTTCTTCTTGCATTCTGGAAAAGCATAAGTTGTCAAAATTACGACAAGGAACATGCACAAACCTGGTAACAAAAGCTTGCTTGTCTAAAAATTCACGTCCTTCGATTCCCAACTACATGGGGCGCCTCAAGACCGTCTGTAAAAGTGATTTTAAGGATACAAGATGGTAGACCCAAAAACCCCTATTGCCTATCCTAGCCGATTTCCCAAAACATGACGTAGAAAATTAATGGGTTTTAAATTCAAGAAAGCTAAATTTAACGAGCCTTTACAATGGGAGATATTGATTCACCTCATAGATGTCATCCGATATTAGTGCCATCCCATGAGCAAATTCAACTCTTGTGTTCAAATCTATAAATGAATCAGTTCGCGGGCATCCAATCAAGTACCCCTGACACCATTACAAATAACGTTGATCGTCTATTAATCGGAAAAGTAATGCAGCAGTAAATTTCACAGTCCAAAAATGACTAACTGAAAGTCATCAACCTCTAATAGGATCATGTACCTTGATATTCATATACGGCTTGCCTTTGTCTTCGTTACCTGAAACTCCATAGTGTAAACACAAAAAATGAGCTATAATTCAAATTGAGCAAAGTTCATCTAACTGGTTTTTTTTTTTGTTTTTTAAACTTCAACGGGGAACTAGTGAAGCAACCCCTTTGGCCGTTACCCTAGATGCCCCCGACCCGCCATGGACTGTCTGGTTTGAGCGATAGCTACTATCAAGAAGGAAAGGCTGTCACCACAGCACCACCTAGGTACAAGATGGACAAAAAGCCCTTCACGCTAGTGCTGCAGTTGGCAAGGCTTGAACCTTGCCAGAGCCAGATTGTGTACAAAAGGAAGGAGCACTCAAACCTACTCACCTTGCCATCTAGGCTACCACAGAAGGAGGTAAGTCTATTTTACTAGCTGATCCGCCCGATAATAAGATTGTGGATTACCTTCTATTATCTTCTTAGTGATCAATGGAACAGGAATGCCAGAATAAGAATCACCGGCGATAAATAGTTGAACGGAGAGAAATTGTGGGTGCTCAACCATCCACTGCATCATGTTCAAAAACCAAAAGTGAATGAACTACTAAATCTTCCACGAGGAATCTAACTGGCTTCCGAGGCATCCCTAGAAAATAATGACAACTTTTGCAGGTGCTTGTGCCAGAGGTCACAGCTACGAATTAGTTGTACTTATATCGGTGTCAAATTGTCATAATTAAGTTACAGAATTTGAAGTGGGTCTAATCAAATTTTATGCTAAGCCAATTTGATCTCTTCTAGTTCAATTTTATAAAAAATATGTTGCTTGTTCATACAGCACAACCTGAGAGAGTTAGCATAAGCAGTGTAGCAGTAATGAACTTTATCAATTGTTTTCTAACTCACCTTCCTGAGGAACTGGTAGGATTGCTCAGCTGATTTTGTGTCCGATGAAGGCCACCCTTCTGGGGTTCTTGAATAAGAGAAACCAGTGCCCACAGGTGAATCAAGAAATATCATGCTAGCAGCCTGTTTTATTGCGCACACTCAAGAAACAAATTACAGCAAATACCAAAAGGAATGGACAAAAACAAAAGAAAGGATGTAAAGTCAGAAATTCGCCTTTGTCCGCGCATATGGGTAATATTTCAATTTTGGTAACCCTCCAGTGTAGTTTTCAATGTCAAACTCCAATGGACCTTAACAAAAATATCAAACCATAAGAAACACGGCAGCGTGAAAAGAATCCCAGAAATACTGATCAAGGAAGGGTAAAATTTGGTTATCCATTTTATCATTTCCTGCCTTAAGAGAGAGTGGAAAACAGGAGAATTACATACCTACTTCATAAATGAGTCCACTGAAAGAAGTACATCCAGGACCACCGGTGAGCCAAAGAAAAAGAGGGTCCTCTTGAGGGTTCCCTTCTGACTCAACGAAATAATAGAAAAACTCTGAATCATCGATGCTAATGTATCTGAAACCAACAAACCGCTCATATAAACGTAACCCACTTCTATTCTTCAACTCATGAGCACAAACCAATGTTCCATATTTCAAATCAAGCAAGATCAATAATTGTAAATTACAGATGCCCGGAAAAAATCAAGAACCCAAAAAAGAAAAGGAAAGGTTTACCCTGTCTCAAGCTTGAAAGGAAGTTTGCCATCATATCCAGGTAAATACTTGACAATCTGGCCACTTAGGACTGTTTGTGCTGAGAGTAACAGTGTAAGCAGCAACTGGATAGACACCCACCTGATCCAACCATACGTAAATCTGCATGAATTAGTTAGAAGCTGCATATGATCGGCAGCAGCAGCAGCAGCTACTGCTTCTTCTTGTACCAAATGAAGGACTATAAGAGTTAATGGAAAAAATTTCAGAAAATTTAAGGTTTTGTGGTTAAACTTTAAACATGGGGGAAGGTGTAGCATACAGGAACTAATTTCTCATTCTTCTGTTTAAGTTGTCCAAATTTGAAAGGAAAGCAAATGTACCCAGCTGGCTTAATATAATATTGCATGATGGGTACTAATCTTGAACAAAGATTTACTTCGAAAATACGATAACAGCAAAGTTTCCATTTTTAAAGCCGGGAGACAATCATGTAAGACTTTATTATATGGGTCCGGCCTAACGTTTAACGCCTGCAATGAGTGAGGAAGAACAACCACGTCCACCAAGTCTTCCCTATAGAACAACCATATACCACCAGAGGCAATTACACAAGAAGAGATCTGAGAGGGGGACGAGGTCTGGACGGAGTCGAACATTCATTTGCGGAAGACGGACCTACCATCTCTCATTAAATTGATATCATAGTCGACCAATGAGATGATGGGCCATGACAAGGAGAGGGAGGATCAGAGCCGTCTATGGTACACCACACTTGGGTACCGCAAGAACCAGACATCCTAAACATTAGAACAAGCATGTGGTTATTGAAAAATGTGCTTGGAGATGTAAAGTGAATAATCTTTTTCATAACTCGGTAAATGCCTAAAATTCTTAATTAAATGCTTAATCTGTCTCTATCTCTCCTGTTTGTCTTCCACTAATCATTTTATATAGACAAATATAGAGATTAGGTTCGTTTAGAGCTATTTTAAATTTTCCGGCAATTTCTTACAAAACTAGCAATCATTAGAAAATAAACATGTGCCTATACTTATCAAAAGATCAATGATGATGTCAACATTTCTACTACAGTAATACTGAAACTTACTTTTGGTAATTTTCATTTACCCTTTCATAGTAATTTTTGGGATAAATTGTTTTTCTCAATGGAAGGAATCGAACAAATATATAAAAATGTGGACCAAAGTTGAATTTTTTTTATATGACACTATAAAAGAAGAAAAAATTACGGAAATGTAAAATACCAAAAATATTACGTAGAAACTCAAACAACATTATAATTTTCAGGGGCAGACGGGGGGTGGAAGGGGGATATTTGATCCCTGCAGTCCTCCCAATTTTCTTCCTACTTGTAATACACTTTTGGTTTTTTTTTTTTTTTTTGTCAAATTAGTAAAGAATGGTCACTGCAAATTAGGTCAAATTCTTAATCCAACATCGGCCGCTACCAATTTGGTTTCCAAACATCATCTCGCTATCATCTCTAACCCAATTGGACAAAACAAATAACTTTAAAGCTGCCATTGATGAAGGAGAAAGCTGGTAAATTGAAGTTGGAAAATTTTTAGAAATGTGGCGCGCTGAATCTGCTTGAAGATACGAAAGCGAAAAAATAACCCATAGCTAATCTTAACTAAAAGATTCAGCCAAAATTAAATCGCACCCATATCATTTTGGTTCGATTTTCAACCCTTGAACTGGTATTTTTTTCTATCACGTTTCCCGTCAGTGCATTGGCATTGCCAACCCTAACTCATAATTTTTTACTGGCCTTATTCAGTTAATAGGTTTAGCTTAGTTTTGATGATGCAAGCATGTGTAATAAGTGAAGAGAAATAGAGAGAGAAATGATGAAAATAATGATGTAAGCAAAACCAAAATAGGGCCAAAACCGGCCCAAAATTCCAACCGAACACTGCCACTATAATTTTAAGTAAAAATTCGAGTAAAAGCCGAAACACTCCAACTAAAAGCTTGCAATTAATATAGGGTAAATTTCACTTACCTCCCTGAGGTTTCTAACAAATACACAGATCTTCCCTAGACAATCTGAAATTCTACTGCCCTCCTTACTTTTCAAACTAATTGTCACTTATCTCCCTTGCAGTTATTTTAGGGCTAACGGTGTTAACTTTTTGCATGAAATGGCCGTAGTACCCTCAGTATATATTCCCCACCATAAAAAAACCTTTTTAAAAAAATAGAGTTGAAAAAATTCAAAAAAATTAAACAGTTTTTCATTTAAAAATTTGTCTTTTTTGTTGAAAATATATTTTGTAGGGAAAAAAACTAGCACGTTGAAGAACACAAGAATCTTCCTTCACGATCATTTCCCAAATGAGAGAAATCAACCTCTTTCAGCGAGGATACCATCATATCCCTATTACCAAACTTTAGGCAGCATGTTGAAGAACACAAGGATCTTCCTTCACAATTTAGGCTCGTAAGAATCTTCTATCTCACCAAGTAATTTGTATTCGAAAGGTGGTTTTTTTTATCTTTTTATTGGTGCAATTGATATTTGATATGGAGGGAAAAATTGTGTTTTGTGGACCTTAGATTTGGGATTAAAAACTAGCTATGATTGACTGCAATTATTTTAGTTTTTGGGCAGATACAAAAGGTAGACGAAAACATAAATAGAAGCGTACTGCAATTATTATCTTATTGTATGGCCTCTTCTAGGAGCAATGAGTAGAGGTGTCAAATGGGCTATGCCAGCATTTAATTTCATGTCAACCGTGCTTCGTGCCTTGTTGTGCTGGCCCGTTTATTTAATCGTGCCATGTCATTTTGTAATCATGTTATGCCCATGCCAGCACATCTCCGACTTTTGTCAAAAAAATTTGTATAATCTAGCCAAGTTTTGTCAAAAAAAAATTGTATATCTAATAACTATAGCTATACTGACTTATTAAAAGTATATAACATATAATTCAAATTTTTTGGTATAATCTAGCTGAGTTTTTGGGAATTACAAATTGACTTATTAAAAAGTGTATAATATATAAATTAGAAAATTCATCATTAAATTATTTTTTTTTGGGTACATTCAAAATTAGTATTTGTTGTGTTGTGCCCTGGGCCGTGCTTCACCTAGCCCACTTCCATGTCGTCACTGTTGTGTCGTGCCCTTGTCTTGCCTGTCTAGACCATGTTGTGCCTGACCCAGTTCTGTGTCGTGCCCTTACCCGTGCCAATCTAAAACTGTGTCGTGCTACATTTTAACGTTCATGATATGCCCGTGTCAGTCCAACCCGTTTGATAACTCTCTATTTAACTACTTTCTAACTTGTTAGTGTCCTTGGGTTTCCATACTTCATTAGGTTTCACATTCTGCAGAGGAGCTTGAAGTCATTTATCGTAAGGACCAATTTTCATTTTGCTTGAGTAATGCATTTTTACATAGAGATTAGGAATGAAAGAACTATTTTCTTCATATGTTGAACAAGTTCTTTCCATGAATTTATCATAATTTATTGATAGGATTTTGTAGTCCGCAAGGATATGAATACTCTAAATTTCAATGAACATATAATTTTTGATAGAGCTCAATGGAAAAACTGAATTCATGTAGCCAATCTCAATTAATTGAGACTTAAAGGCTTGGTTTGGTTTAGGAACTTTGTGAGCAAGTGGAGAAAGTTTTGCCAAAAAAGTTTCTTGGCTTTTGGTGACTCTATGCTTCCAAATGACTAGATATCTCAGTTTGAATGAAAAGTGGTTGGTGCAGCACTGTTGAAGACTTCCCATTAATATAAGGGGAATTCTCACTTATACCCCCTTGTACTTTACTCAAGTTGTAAAGACACTCGTATTTTTTTTAGGCACTTACACCCCTATAAGGATCCCAAATTTTGCTTAGGTTCAAACTTAGACTTTTATAATCAAATTTTGATGATCTAATCCGTTCAATGTGTTCAGAACGTGTTTTCAAGGGTATCTAACAAGAATCGGGGGGGAAAAAAAGACCGCGAAGGGCTTGGATTTAAGCAGTTTTCTGTAAGATTGTGTGTTCGAATCAAGCCCATCCCGGTCATTTTTTTGTTGACGATTCCCCACAGGTTCCCTTGCAAACACATTTCGAACGTATTAGACGGATTGAATCATCAAAATTTGACCAGGAAAGTCTAAGTCTGAACCAAAGCAAAATCCAGAATCCCTGTAGAGGGTGTAAGTGCCTAAAAAAAAGTACAAGGGGTGTCTTTGCAACTCAAGCATAATACTGGGTGTCAAAGTGCAAATTACCCTTAATATAAGTTGTCGATGCTATGCAAAGTTTGAAGTCCTTCATACTTGATTCTCTAGCTATTTTATGTGGCTGCAATTAAACATTTTGCTATTTTAAATGGTATTTAAGTTTTTTTCAGAAATAATAGTAATATGTCACTACGACATGAAACTTAGCTCTGAGCTATTTTGTTGGTGTTTTGAATGAGAGACATATCTTCATTTTTTATGCTACATAGAAATGTCCACGTAAATCACACGTGATATTTTACCAGTTTTCTTGAATATAACACCTGAATTTAGGGAAATGATTTTCGTACCCACAAATTGATTAACCTAAAACCAATCCCAACCCAAACCCACAAAATATTAAAATTTCGAAAATTGCCATCCCAATTGGGCAATCTTCCCAATTGGCGCAGCAATGGAATGGGGGTAAATCACTAAATTGTCATCCCTACAAGCCTATTCGTGCTCGCGAACACTGCATTTTGTAAGAACTGGGAAGTGAATCTACACAAATTGAGGAAATAGAATAGATAATCACTTAATTTAATATAATGTTGGGACCAAGGAGGATAACCTTTCATGTTCGACGTAAAGTTCGCCATGATATAAGAGTGGGGCAAAAGTTTACAATCCACACAATGACAATGCCAACAAAAGGCTAAACCATAATAGAACCCCAAAAAGAGACTATACGTGACATACACTGACTTTCGCAGAACAAAAATCAATTACAATGTTGGGACTTTTCCAACTAGTAACTTAAACTTTTATATATGTATTTGCGGAAAAAATCATAAAATGAAACCACCAATGTTGAACTAGATAGGGCGATTGCGAACCCATCTGGCAAACAAATGATAACACTCTCGGCGATAGTACTCTGGAGCTGGATGACCCGCGCCCTGTAACATAGAAGAAAAATCTTGTAAAATTTTCCTTAACCTTCAATTCAAGAGCGAAGTAAAGAATGTAACAAACAAGTTTAGTTTTTTCCTACCTTCACCGTTGCAAAACTCAAACGATATCCATCCTCCGAGTACTTCATTGTATATCTGCATTATGGAGCAAGGTGAATAGAAACGTTGATTGCATGAAATGCCAATCCCTGAAATTTGCCAAAGAAATTCAAAAGAGGAAAAGCACCTACCCGGCAACTTGATGGTCCACATACCATGGCCTCCAATTGTCGACGAGGGTCAAATTGAGAGATTTAATCCATTGTAACGTACCCAAATATGGAACAGCCATGTCATGATCACCACTATGCAAGGGAAGAATTACATAATAGTAAGCAAAGTTGGAACATATGTTTGTTCCATAATAATGTAACACGATGCCCTTGACAGAGCTTAATGGGAAAATGTATTCGTGTAGGCGACTCCAATTGATTGACTTAACGTTTAGTTCTGATCGATTTGATTTATGTTTATTACTCTCGTGCACCGAGGTGAGGTGTGCACCATGTGCCTGCACAATGAAGCCATACAAAACACATTGGAAAGGGCAGAGGGCCAACTATCTTTCTTTCGAAAGTAGACGGAGAAACATGTTAAGTTCCGTCCCAACAACTCAATCGACGAGCGGAGAGTGGGATCCCACATCCAACCTTTTCATTTTTTTCAAAAAGATGTCCCCACATGGTGGGACCTCAGAATTTTGCTTTTCCTATGTGGCCGACTATTTAGTACCAAAGCGGACATGGTTGCCAAGACCACTGAAAATTTACTCCTCTCGCCAAGCCTACCAATATTGTGTATCATGATTAATGCTCTTATTGGTCTGGGAACACCATATCTGTGTGAATGCATGTGTAGTTGATGTTTCTTTCTCATACGAAGTATTGATAAGGTTAAATTCTCCGACAAAGTAATAGTAAAGTGAAAGAGTATATGCAAGCATAGGATACATGCTGACCTCTCTACGAGCACTTCCAAGGCTGATCTGCTGAGTTCTTTATGAACAGGGACAACATTGAAGACATTCACGTTGTATGATAAGCTGTTGTTACATCTCTCCCATTGCCGTACAGTTCCCTGATTACCGTAGTAAAAAATAACACGACTCCCAGTGAAGAGGCATTAATTAACATACGACATGTTGGGGACTCACAGTGCAATAAAAAAGCATATCTATACCTTTCGAACATGTAATGCTTCTTGAACACTTTCATCGTTCGCCCAAATGTTATTGTGTGTAAGCCCGAAAGTCTGTTCAATAAGTAAAATTGGCTAAACATCATTCTTAAGCATTGCATACATATTATTTATCCAGAGAAAGGCAGACGTTACAGTGCACCACGGTGGGGGAACCGTTTGTTTCTGGCTTAGGAACTCCGAAGCACCTTCTTGAAGAGATCTTCGGTCTGGATCCGAGGATGATAAATCACAGTTTGGTTTCAAGATAGCTTTCCTATTCAGATCTTTTAGGCACTACAAATTCAAAGGATAACAACTTCTAAGCCAATATAACTTAACCACAGAAATATTGTGCCTCAGAGTTCATAAGGTACTATTTTAGTTCCTCAACCTTTTGTACATCTCCAAGAGCCGTTAAACATGCAGTATTTGCTGGATCTACACGTACATAGTTCTCTTTGCAACTTCTTTTCACAGTCTGGAAAATCGTAAAGCATTCCAATTGTCCCAATCCCATTATGCAAAAAAACGAAACCGTTATCAGTAATTTAATGGAATCAAGGGGTATTTGTAATCTTAACGTGGAGAGATTGATAAGTATTTAATGACGTGGATCTCGAAACATGATTGAGATACGAACAGGAGTGCAATTATAATTCTTTAGTGGTGTGAATTATAATTTGTGTAACAAGAAATAGACTCCGAGTCAGATTAGGATTTCCTATTTACACAAGAAGCCTAGATTTATTTCTCTTGAGGTCCTTGCCCTAGCCCTATAAATATACCGCCATACTCTCCAGGTCTTTCACATTTTTGTGAGATACAATAGAGGGCTGTGAGAGAGAGAAAAAAAAGATCTCGTTGGAGTCCACAATCAAGTAGGAGATTCGAGGTATAAGGGAATAGGGCAGAAGATCATACGGTACGGTCGAGCTTTGTTTGTGCTGTAATCAGGTTTAGACGAAGAGAAACAAGTCCACCGTGCGCCCGTGTTTACGAAGAAGAGGTAACCCTAGTTCCGCCATGTAAGGTTTGTGTTTATTTTGTTGTCTAATCTGTATGCATAATTACTGCGTTCTGGGATTCGTTTCCAAACAACCCTCCATCCTGAAATCCTAATCCTTCTGTCCCAGTTTAGGTCACACGTAGTAAGAACCTCAAAAATTTATAATTCTCGAGGCACAATAGTACCGCTGCAAGTGTACAATGACACAGATACAAGAATTTCAACAAAAAGAAATGCCCGCATATATTCTTGCTTTTCATTATGGAATGCCATGTAATGAGGCTTTTTAAAATGGAAGATTTTGAATCACCTCATAGATATCATCTGATATGAGTGCCATCCCATGAGCATATTGCACATATGAGTTAAAATCTGTAAACGAATCAGTCTTTGGACACCCAACCAAGTACCCCTGTCACCATTACAAAGGAAAAAGGACGTTGAATTTGTGTCACTGGGAAACAAAATGCTGCAGTAAATTAAAGTAGCCAATGAAAAGACTAGTCAGTAGTCACCCATGGGTGGATCGTGTACCTTTATATTCATATATGGCTCGGCTTGGTCTTTGTTTCCTGAAAATCAATAAAACAAAACACCAAGAATGAGAGACGATTCACAGTAGATTGCTTCCACAAAGGGAAAAAGAGGTACGTGTTCAATTACTTGGTGACAAGAAATAAAGATACCGTCTATTATCATTTTAGTGATCAACGGAACAGTAATGCCTGAGTAAGAATCACCACCGATAAATAGTTGGACAGAGAGGAACTGTGGGTGTTCAACCAACCACTGCATCATATCCAGAAAAATAAGTGAAGTATCAATTAAGGGGGGAGTTCCGCTAACACAAGGAATAACACAAGTAAGTTGATCGGTTCATTCAGTTTTATCCTGAAAATCTGACAAGATTCAACTAAATGAACCGATCAAGCTCTTACCAAAATCCAAATAAGTTGATTTTTTACGAGAACCCTTAAAAACATGTTTTAAACAAATTGAACAGCTCCGATTATTTTTGTGGGGCTCACACAAAAAACTTGTGTCAAATGTTGTGTTATTCGTTGTCCTATAATTAAATCTTCAATAATGAGTTAGTTTCCCCAAAACATAAAAACAAAGACAATTCTTCTACAATGCCGCCAGAGAATTTTGACAACATTTGCAAGCTTCCTATGGGAGTGGTCACAGCCTCACAGTACCCAATGAGTTGTGTTCAAATCAACATTTTAAATCTCAGACTACCATAGTTGAAGCGATTCTGAGCAAGTGCAGATACTTAGGTTTTACTCCCTGTCAACTTGACTTCTTTGACTTTTGTTGATCCAATGGTTATAAAAATTCAGTTGTAACTTGTTCTACAATATGTACTCTTCACTGCAGGAGGAGGTAGATACACAGTTGTGACAGTACTAAACAAATTTCATGCTGCTAACGCACCTTCTTGAGGAAATGGTAGGATTGCTTGGAGGATTTTGTGTCCGATGAAGGCCAACCTTCGGGGGTTCTTGAATATGAGAAACCAGTGCCCGCAGGTGCATCAAGAAATATCATGCTAGAAGCCTGTATGAACGTTTATGTTAAAGAACCATATCATTAACAGAGAAAGAAACAATGTAATGTAGGTAAGGTATTTCACCTTTGTCCTTGCGTGTGGATAATATGTCAATTTTGGTAATCCTCCAGTGTAGTTAGATATGTCATACTCCATTGGACCTACACAAAGAAAATCAAGACCAAGTTTTTCCATAACTTCGTAACCGAAATCGCAGTGAAAAACTAAAACATAAAACATGAGCAAGTTTATGAAAGCTTCTGGTCAGATCCATAAGATTGGAGTTGTGCTTAGTTACATGATTAGCAGCTTTAACATGGGAAAGTTTATGAAATGATAATAAATGTAGGTCTACAAAAGAAGCCATGATTGACAAATTAGTAAAGTGTGCAAGTGTGAGAGACATACAAATTGAGCTGATTTCAGGAGAGTATGAGAACTGTCGAAGATAAATCAAGATGTGAAAATAAGAACGAGAAAAAGAAAGTGCAAAAAATAGAAGTTGACTAATTTAAGGACAGTTTTCCAGAACTTCTGCCGGGAACCGCACGGCTGCAGTTCATAAGAACCCGGTTTTGAGTTGTTTTTGTGCATCGCTCACACATTGATTGATAGCGAGGAACATGATTTTAGACTCAATTAACGTGATTTTAAATCTCACTTATGCCTATAGACGATATATAAAATATCAGTTGAATCAATTATTTAATTCGGTCCAGCAAGGACATGATAAAGGGTCTTGCTAACGGGTGCACCATTGCACCCGTTACAGGTACAAAAAAAGTACACGTGTTGGGTCCTACTTGTACTTTAAAGTACACTTCTAGAGTACAAATGGGATCCACAATTGTACTTTTTTGTACCCTTAACAGGTGCAATGTTGCACTCGTTAGCATTTCCCTATGAGAAAGAAAATGGCAAACTGCAGCCTGTGCAGTTCCTGGCAGAACTGTCGAGAAGCTGTGTCCTTGATCTAACTGGTAATTAGAAATCAAACAAATTAAGTCTCTGACCATCTAAATTAAAATCTGCGAAGCAATCCCAAAAAACAGTGATCAAAGAAAGGTATAATTAATTATTCTTTTTCTATTGCCTGCACTTAGAGGGAATTGGAAAACGAAGACAAACAAAACTTACCAACTTCATAAAGGAGACCACTGAGAGAAGTGCAGCCAGGACCACCAGTGAGCCAGAGGAAAAGAGGGTCCTCTTGAGGGTTCCCTTCTGACTCTATAAAATAATAGAACAGCTCAGATTCATCGACACTGATGTATCTGAAACCAAAAAAAAAAACTAATATATAAGAATGAACAAATGATTCCATTTTCAACTCCAACAAGACGGACAAAGGAAATCCAAATCGTTAAAGAGGGCGGAGATAAGTGCTTTACAAGTACAAGTGTCTAATTTGACTCCCACTTAAAGTCAAAAGCTATGGATCACCCTCACCGCAAGGCAAAATCTTTTGCAAAATACATATGGAAGGAGGCTCCAATTTATGACGCGGCGAGACAACCTAAGTGGTGGCTGGCAGGATCAATTCTTAATTATATGATGAAAAAAACAAGGAGGTAACTAATTTGCAAGCAAGTCTCTGATTAGCCAACCACTAGGTGCGAAATCTTTTGGATCACCATCACTGATTGCAAAATATTTGCGCAAAGAGGCTCTGGCTTACGGTGTGGCCACTGACCAAAATTGCGGTTGGTGGGATCTGTTTTGATTTATGAAAAACACAGCAGAGTGCAGTGCTCTACTACAAGCACAAACTCTAATTTGACGTTCTTTGCAAGCGAAATCTTTTGCAAAATAATTGTAAAGGAGGCTCCAATTTCACACCGTATATGGTTGCGACTGATGCGATCAGTTCAAAATTAGCCCACTCACATAAAAATAGACAAAAGGGGGAAAATTAAAGGGCTTACCCTGTCTCGAGCTTGAAAGGAAGTTCACCATCATACCCAGGTAAGTACTTGACAATCTGGCCACCAAGAACTGATTGAGCTGAGATTACCAGTAGAAGCAGCAAATGGATATGCACCCATTGGATCCAACTTCTAGTAAAGGTGAATGACTTTGTTGCTGCTTCTGCTTGCACCATATGGTAGGATTTAAAAAGCAAATGGCGGCAACTCTTAAAGTAAAAAACTATGGCAAAACGTGCAGCTGTAGCATACAGGAGAAAAGTTGGGGTATTTAGTGTAACTGATGTTTACAGTTTACCCATCTTTTGTATTTTGTTCCAACAAGGTTTTCTTGTTTTTCTATGCTTCCTTTGTTTTTGCTATTTTTTGTTGTCAAAGTTCAAGTCAAATGAGCTCATTGATTTTCAAGTTATGTGGATGAAGGAACAGTGACAAACGCAAGATTCTTAATGCAGGGGACCAAACTGCATGTATTCATAAATTAACCACAAAATATCATCCATATATATTAATAACAGAGACATGTATGTCTAAAACTAACAAAAACTGAATTTTATAAAGTCCATTTCCAGCTTGCACACAGCAAAAAAGACCAAAGTGGATTCCATAATTACTTTTCCACTTTTAAAACACAAAAGAAGGTAAATAGTTCACATAGATTCACATTATTAACAACAGTGTAGCATAGTTATCAGAAAAGGCAAAAAAAAAAAAAACAACAACAACAACAGTGTAGTATAACCATCTGACCTATCAACTCAAGTTAGGCATCTTCAGTTGAACCCGTCGCTCTTTCATACAATAGAAGTCATCTATTACTGAATCAGCATCAAAATCTTGGGCAATTTCATTTTAAATGTATGTGATCAGGTAATTTCCAAGAAAATCATCTTCCACCTTTTTGAAGTGGCGTCTTAACAAGATCCAAAGCTTCAACAGTAGAGTTTAAGGGCCGAGCAGAAATTGGTCTACTAACTTTCAAATATTGAGAATCTATTTTCTTGAAGAAGGCATCAATTGTGGTTTTCTTCATGGGTAACCTAAATTATGAAATTTTGTTTTTCTTCTAAGCCTTCGGTTCAGTTCTTGTTCTTTTATGGGATTGCAAGGCTATCCCTTTCATCTCTGTGGGTGTTAATACACAACTGAGAGAGAGAGAGAGAGAGAGAGAGAGAGAGAGAGAAAACACTAACTTCTGAAATCGCTCTATGCTAAACAATCTAGATTGCAATTTACACCAAGTATATGAACATCCAACGGTATATTCATCTTAATTTAAAATTTTAGTTCACTTCAAAAAGAAAAAAAAAGAAAGAATACTATCAAATTTTACTTGAAAACATGTTTGGTAGATGCAATGTGTGATGTCTCACACAGGTTCTTCAGACTTCAATCGTCAATCTCCAGTCCCCAAACGCCACAACAGGTAGGAAAATATAGATTGAAAGTTGAACAATAGCTGAAGTACCAAACGTCAAGAATTCAGGAAGTAAGAATCAGGGATTTTCATCCATTAGTGACTGTGAAGAGAAGCTTTGGGATGTGGAGGCCGGATTTCAGAGAGAAGGGGGTGGAGGGGGTAAGTATGACTGAGAGATAAGAAATTTTGATTTGCAGTGGGATTTGGTTGCCCAATCTTTTGGTTGCCCGCTCTTTCAGAGAGAGAGAGAGAGAGATAAATACACGTATTCTTTCGTCGAGAACATTTCACTTACATCCCCTGAAGTTTTTGAAATGTCGTTGATTCCGCTTAGTTTTGCTAACAATGTCAAGATTCTCCATGCCGTTAACTTACAATAGAAAGCGTTAACTCTAGAGTTTGAAAGACCATACTACCCTCATAGTAGCAATGCATAAATCATTGTTCATAAATAATAGGGAGAGTTAAATAGGGGTCTTGTTCGGAAAATTTACTTATGTTTCCATCCTAGTTGATTTGAATCATTATGTTTACATTCTGAAATTCAAATAAACCCCAAAACGTCCATTCTCTCTCCTAATTTAATATTAATATTTCTCTCTCCAAATCCTTCCTAATTTATTTCAAATCTCTCATAATTTTCTCTCTCTCTCTCTCTCTCTCTCTCTCACACACTCTCTCTCTCTCTCTCTCTCTCTCTCTCTCTCTCTCTCTCTCTCTCTCTCCTATTTTCCAGATCATTTTCTTTCCTAATCTTTTAATTCCTTCTTTTATCCTAACTTCTCTCCCAAATTAAGAAAACTACGCAAATGAATATTAAAAAAAATCCACTTGACAACAAACATAGAAAACATGATAAATTAATGAATCTTCTTAGACTATGCAAAAAAACAAATAAAATATGGAAAATATGGAAAACATGATATTACACATTAGGATTCAACCTTCCATTCTTTAGAATTTTCATAATTTCCTTTTAAATTACTGATAGTACACATACCAACCTTCCATTTTTATATACTTAAATGAACCATAATAACAATGTTAAATCACCAAAGCTGTTAAATAATAAACCATGTTTACTATAACAAATTACTGAACATGGTAAAACATTAAACCATGTTTACTCCAACAAATCATCCAACATGCTAAATCAATAAACCATGTTACTGTAACAAATCACCAAATATGGTAAATCAATAGATCATGTTTACTGTATGAAATCATCTTCCATTTTTATATACCCAAATGAACTTTGATTGTCATGTTAAATCATTAAAATTGAAATGGTAAAGCAATAAACCATGTATATTATGATTTTGTCACCCAAATGTTGTATAACAATAAATCATGTTTACTGTAACAAATCACCAAACATGACTCATTGGATCAACATGGTGAGAATAATACTCCCTCCGTCCCTTTTTAAATGTGTTACTTGGGATTCTGTGCCATTTTCAACGGCTTATAACTTTTAATTTATAATAGCTTTTATGATTTTGAAAATTTTGTATAATAGAAATAATTAAGATCTATCAAACAAGATCCATAGTGCATATGTTTTGAGGTTCACATTAAAAGTTATAAGCCGTTGAAAATGGCACAGAATCCCAAGTAACACATTTAAAAAGGGACGGAGGGAGTAGTAGTTTAGGTGGACACATCGGGCGGCGGCGGTGGATTCCAGAGGAAGGGCGACGAATAATAAAAAACACTAACTTGTCTCTTACTAATTAAAGCCTTATTCCAGGAGGATATGGCTTCAACCTTCCTTCATGGGGATTTTCCTCATGGAAGAGATGATTGAGATCTTTGCCCACTCACAGAATAAGAAAGAGAGGCAGAGAGAGGAATGAATGTGTACATCTTTGGATCTAATTACATTTGGTTCTTGATATGGACTTTGTTGCCAAATGATCTGACCTAGATATATAGGATTAACATGGTTTTGCATGAACAAATCCCATTAAAATAGGAAGTGATTGGTTCGTTAATTATGGAAAATAAGAAGAGATACAACCGCCTGTGTTAATGATGTATAAGAAGAGATATAAGGAAAATGAAATTATTTAAGATACATATACTAATCATAAATCATTTGATAAGGGAATTTTGGACTATTCATCCAGTTATGGGATGAAAACATAATGATTCACATCCCCCATGATGGAAACATAAATAAGTTTCTCAAACAGGATGACTAATTAAATTTCGCTAAATAATATAGCATTCCTTATTTAATATAACATTCCCCCCTTTTCATACCATCTTTCCCTAATATTCGTAGTAACTAAATTCACCAAATTCAGATTTTAATGCATTACGTCAATGTCAAGAAAAAAACAATAATCAACATGATACATTTATGCCAGCAGTGATCTATATTCGATGCATTGTACACGTGATTATGTTGCATTTGTTATATTTAAAACATCAATTTTGTAACTTTTACATAAAATACCAGCCTAATTACTGTAATTTTTTGTCTTTTGTCTCTCTTTTTTTTCTTTAGTATTGTCTTAAACTTCAGTCCACACTTTTATGTTCCCTCGGTCCCATATTTATTGTCCATTTTTACCATTCACTACACCTCAAAAAATTGGTTATATTTTCCAATGAATAATGCTATATATATTCAATATAGATCTCATATGATAGTTCTCGATGAGTACTATTAAACAAAGTTTTCAAAATTGTAAGAAACATTGAAGATTAAAAGATATGAGCAATTGGCAAATGGCACTTATACTCGTAAATGGATAAGAAATTCGGGACAAAAGGAGTATATTTTTATTTCTCTCATTGGTCCAAATGATTCATCTAAAAAATTATGATGACAAGCCAAACAAAAATTACAAAAAGTAAATTGTAATACACTAATATCCTTACCAAAGTGAGATTCCCCCCATTCCACTTCCCCATCCTTCTCATAACTAAACTAGCTAGTTACTCCCAAAGAGACTTTCTTTCTTTCTTTTTTGCCGCCCCCACAATTATCTTTCCTTCCTGAGAGGAATTTTTCCCTTTTTTCCTCGCTCCAGTCCCCCCTCCCTTTTCTCCCTATCTAGGCTATATATATATATAGTCTCGATCTAATCCGGGATCCCTAAGTCCGGAACTCATAGTTCTTAATCAAATTTCCATGATCCGAACCATCCAATGTGTTCAAAAGGTGTTTTCAAGAGTCCACGCGAGAAATCATAAAAAAATACTGGGAAGGGCTTGATCCAAACAATTTTTTGCAAAATTGTAAATATACATTTTTTGCGAAAAACTACTTGGATCAACACCTTCCCAGTATTTTTTTTGTGCAGATTTTCCACGTGGACCTTGAAAAACACCTTTTAAAGATCATGCAAAAACATCTTTTAAAACCTTCAAAACACCCAAAAACCTTCAATCCGAGATCCTTGACTGGATCACTGGTGTGTGTGTGTGTGCAGTAATCCTGTCAAGGATCCCGGATTGAAGAAAAATGGTGTTTTTCGAGGTTTTAAAAATTGTTTTTGCATAATCTGAACTGTCCAATGTGTTTAAAAGGTGTTTTATATACAGTTTTATGAAAAACTACTTGGATCAAGCCCTTCCTAGTATTTTTTTTTGATGATTTCTCGCGGGGACCCTTGAAAACACCCTTTAAACACATTGGACGATTTGGATCGTGAAATTTTGATCTGGAACTACGAGTCCGGATCCGGGGATCCTTAACTGGATCGGGACTCTTTATATATATATATTCACAATCCGGTTCCTATCCGGACGGCCTGATATATGCTATGTCCGCACTTTTCATCTCAGTCGTTGGATTAGATCCAACAGCTCTAATAAAAGAGAGGATCTCGCGGGTCAAATGGTACCTGGGTACAGGTAATACCATCTCGCGGGTCATACACTTCAACATACGGGTCATTTCCCCTTTCAAACACCAACAATGAAGAAAGAGAAAGAGGTCTAGGCGATTCACGGCGGAAGAGAGAAAGAGATCGCGATCAAGAAAAAAGAAGAAGAAATCGAGGTCGAACAAGAAGAAATCGACATTCCCAGGTTCGAATTTGTCTCTCTGTCTCATTTTTTTTGGTTCAAACTGTCCTAGGGTTTCGATGCAATTTCGTTCGAAAGTTCTGTGTGTGTGTGTGTGTGTGTGTGTGTGTGTGTGTGTGTGTGTGTTGATTTTGTTGAAGATGGTCCCCTCTCTATTTGAATGACTTCGGCTTCCTTCCGAAATCAAGGGTTTTGTAAAAAAAAAAATCGATGGATGTGTGTAGTTCTTTGCCTAGGGTTGATTTTGAAGAACTAGGGTTAGGGTTTTGTCAAATTTGATTTTCAAGAAGTAGGGTTTGATTTTGAACTAGGGTTATGGCATTTTCAACCATGGTTGATTTTCAAGTCTTTCTCCCTCTCTTCTTTCAAAAAAAGTAGTTATTTGCCTTAAAATGGCGAGATTTGATGGATGTCGCGTGAATAGCTATGCTATTCTTTTGTTGCAAAGAGTGCAATCTATTTGTTTGTTGCATCGAAGTCTTCCCACAAACAATCTCTATTTCATTGATAAGCGAGTTGGCTTGGCATTTATTTCATTGATAAGCGAAGTCGCGTCAACCTAGAGGAAGAACCAAAACAGAGTTTCTTTGATTGAGTTACAACCAATGAATTTTCCCATGGCAACCCACTGAAGAACAAAAAATGCATAGCATTGAACAATTTTCAAATTTGGGATTGCTATGGTAAAAGAAGGAAGTGCAAAATTCAATTCATGACATAAACAAGTAACAGGACAGAGAATGTGTTTGTAAAAAAAGGTGTTGCATTTTTGGTTATTCTTTTCCCTTAATTTTATTTCCTATTTGTGTGTCAGGATAGAAAAACGACTCGTGAGAATAAGCTACGAAGTTCGGGGATGGAGATGAAGAAAATGGACTTCCCTTGGTCAATGGGCATTGGAACTGGAAATGTGCTTCCATGTGTTGTGCTATTTTGGAAATGAGCTTCCATGGCACAATGTTGTGGACAATGATTATGGCTAGAACATGCGGAAGCCGAGTTGTGGTGTATTGTTCATTATTTTATAGTAGAATTTATTGTTTTGAATGTGATGTAATTGGATTTAACTCTTGAAGACTATATGCAAGTTTTTGTTGGTTTGGGGCTATGGAATTATTTTAAAGAATGGTACTTGGAATGGCGCATGCCTTATGGTTAATGTTTAGTTACTGATGTTATGTCTCATTTGATGTTATGGAATGGCCCTCGTAATCCTATTGAAATTGCTTAGTGAATATGAAAGGTTCAGAGATGGCTAAGTGCCCCTTCAAATCTAAGTATAAGTTATGATATTCCATTTTGGATGTCTATCAATCTGTGTTCTCAAAATATCACTCTATTGTTCACAAATAAGACTCTTTTTCTCTGTCTTGTCCACTACATTTTTTCTCGAAATATCAATCTGTCTTGTTCACAATAGAATTCAGCATCCAAACTCTCAATCTAATTATATACTGAAGTTGGGTCCAGGATTAGAAGAAATGGGGAGAGTCTTCTCATCTCTCAACTCGAAAATCAGGTATCATTTGGATTGAATGGAGCACATTGTGCAACTTCTTATAGCACTATGTGTGAGAACAAAATGCATGAGATTTTCACATCTTCCAAAATGTATGAGAATCCCATCATTGTTTCTGAGTTTTCATTAACTGATCATCCATTACCAAAGTCCCAAAAGTAAGACTAGTACCACAGAAAAACAACTTTGGAAGCAAATGCTTAAGTTATAAAGTAGCATAAAGCGTAAAACAAAGAACCTAGTGGCTATCAGATAACTGATTCGTCGTATTAATATCATTGTATTACATCGTATTACAGTTGAAAGCCAATAATCATATCAACAACATCCTTTAAATCGATCACAGCAGCAACATTTGTGAAATAATTACAGAATTTCAGAAAAAGCAACATGGTCTTCTTCTTGAAAATCACTTCATTGTAAAGAATTGAAGCACATCCCACAAGGAAGTTTCAGAAGCAATTGGGAAGCCGATACTACTCTAATGTGAAAGCAAATTAGAAACAATGTGCGTAGCTTGTTCCCATATGTCTATGCCAGAAGCATCTAGTCATAAAGAAGACCCTTCATTGGTATGGCCTGGCGAGCCTATAAAGACACCTCCCAAACCAACAAGTATTATGATCACCAGCTGAAAACATTCAGTTCCGGGGCAATTCAGAGTATTATTGTTCATTTCCGAAATTCGTCATTTGGTTGATTCCACGTTTAGCCTCTGTACATCTACCGACAGGTACAAATCCCCTCGCCTTTGCTTCTCAAATGGAAGATTGGTCCTGCAAGTTTTAACAAATTCTGTAAGTGGAAAAATGGATAGGAATAAAGACTCAAGACATGACTCTTGTGTCCTATGATGCAGTTTTGTCCTCCATAATCAACAAAAGCTTGGGACAAAAACCAGGCATACTAGATCGTTGGGCATATTAAAAAATTAGTTATATTGGCAAGAATAGGTTTGGGCAGCACATATACGGACACGGAGATGGGTTATTCAACTTGACACACCTTTACTCTTTCAGTAATATCTCGCTCTACGTAGAAGCTAATTAGTGAACCTAATTTCATTTGAAGAGTTACTGCAGTTCATATGTGCTCCTTCTTTAAGAAGATTCTAGTTGTAGGACACTATGTCACAAGGCAATGGAACTTCTCATTTGTAAGCCAAATTTTCAGGGATAAGGCAATGTATAAAAAAAATAGATCATTATGTTCCCAGAAGCTTCAAAATGCAGCCATAAAAGAGTTCCAAAAATCTAACATGTTTCCAGATTCCAGAAAGAATAAATGACAGTTGATCTATGAATCATATGAATTCAGATTATATAGTAAAAACCCTAATTACGAACTGGGAAAAAAAAATTCCCTACATAACATGACTTGTTGAAACAAAGAAAGAGAGGGAGAGAGAGATCGATTTCATCTGTAAACGGAATCTGATAAAATACAAAACTGAAAAAATGAAACCCTCTGAGTATTGTATACAAATATATATACCATACAAAACGAGATTTCAACAGAAAACATCAAGCTTTGTTCGATTTCAAACCAGAAATTTGTTCGAAACCTTTGTATTGTTCAAGTTTGAAACCCTAGATCTCTTCGAACCAGAAAAAGGAGAGAGAGAGAGAGAAGACCTTGGGGGTGTCGATTACGCCTCCTTCTCCTTCAATTTGTTTTTCCCTTTGATTGATTTACACCTCCTTCTTCGCGATTCTTCTCAATCGCCTCTCTATCTCTCTCTCTCTCTCTCTCTCTCTCTCTTCTGTTGTTTTAAACTAGCGTGGAATGAGAAATGAGGATCCGGAATGGTTCATATGACCCGAGAGGTAAAAACGACCCGGATCCTATGTTTTTGACCCGCAAGCCCCTTTGTTTTATAAGAGCCGTTGGATGAGATCCAACGGCTCACGCGAAAAGTTCGGATATAAGGTAAATCCGATGGTATATACCCACGTTATAAAACTAAGTACATAATAAAGAAGTTGCATAAAGAAAAACAAATATTGAACACAATATGTATATGAAATAGTTCTTCAAAAACTATTGAGATCAATCTTCTGGACCTATTTTATTCTCATAATTACCTTTTTGTTTGATTCTTTTCTTTCTGTCTAGGCTTTCTTTTTCATTTTTGGCTTTCTTTTGTATTTCTCAGTACCACTTCCAAATATCTATATACTACTTTATATAGACAATGGAATGAGACAACCTAATAAATATGAATACTATTACAACCATTTTTGGTATTTGTATTACTAAGCAACTAAAGACTAATTGGTACTTTGACAAAGACTTGATGGTCAGACAAAGATATTTCATAACACTCCGCCTTGGATGACCATTGACTAAGAATATGCCTCGTTAAAAACCTTGTCAAGGAAAACCTTGTGGGAAAAACCTTTGACGAAGGAAAAAGAGTACAGTATTCTTGTGTCCCTTGAATATCTTCGGATTGTATCATTAAAACCTTGCTAAGGAAAACCCAGTGGGATAAAATCTTGGATGAAGGAAAAAGAGTACAATCTATATGATGATATTATGTCATTTGCTCCCCTCAACGTTGCATAACAAGCTCTTTAATCGACACATTCCAATGTTGTGGATCAACTTTTTGAATGTTGATGTCAGCAATGCCTTGGTGAATAGATCCGCCAGATTATCACTTGATTGTATTTGCTGAACATCAATATCTCCGCTCTTCTAAAGGTCATTTGTATAAAAGAACTTTGAAGAGATGTGTTTAGTTCTGTCACCTTTGATGTAGCCTCCCTTTATCTGAGTTATACATGCAACATTATCTTCATCTAAAACAATTGGGCTATCTTTGATTAATGATAATCCACTTCTTTCTCGAATGTGTTGGATCATAGACCTTAACCAAATGCATTTGCTACTTACCTCATGGATTGCAAGAATCTTAGAGTGATTAAATGAAGTGGCTATCAATGTTTGCTTCATAGAGCGCCATGATATTGCACTGTCGCCATAAGTGAATACATATCCTGTCTGTGATCGGGCTTTGTGTGGGTTGGATAAATAACCAGCATCAATATATCCAATTAATTGTGTCTTTGAGCAATTTGAGTAGAATAAACTCATGTCTGTCATTCCTCGATGATACCATAATATATGTTTAATACCATTACAATGTCGTCGAGTTGGAGCCGAGTTGTATCTTGCCAACAAATTTATGGAAAAAACAATATCAGGGTGAGTGCAATTAGCAAGGTACATAAGAGCACCAATAGCACTTAGATATGGAAATTCCGGACCCAAAGATTCTTCACCATCTTCTTGAGGACGATATGGCTCTTTGTTTACGTCAAGTGAGCGAACAACCATCAGAGTGCTTAAGGGATGTGTTTTATCCGTGTATAAATGTTTTAAAACCTTTTCAGTATATGTTGATTGATGAACGAGGATTCCATTTGACAAATGCTCAATCTGTAGACCCAAGCAAAATTTGGTTTTGCCAAGATCTTTCATCTCGAATTCCTTCTTTAGATAATCTGTAGTTTTTGTCAGTTCTACTGGAGTTCCTACAAGATTTAAGTCATGACATATACAACAACAATAGCAAATCTAAAATTTGATCTCTTAATAAAAAAAACATAGACAAATAGGATTATTTCCATACCGCTCTTTAAGCAAATATTCACTAGGGCAGTTATACCACATGCGACCAGATTGTTTAAGACCATATAAAGTTTTTTTGTAGCTTGAGAGAGTAAACAGTTTTGGGCTTTGAACTACATGCTTCAGGCATTTTGAGTCCTTCTGGAATTTTCATGTATATGTCACTATCTAGTGATCCATACAAATATGTCATAACAACGTCCATTAGACGCATATCTAGACATTCATTTACTACCAAGCTTATAAAAAATCTAAACGTGATTACATCCATAATTGGAGAGTATGTTTCCTCATAATCAATGCCAGGTCTCTGCGAGAAACCTTGTGCAACAAGTTGTGTCTTTATACCTCAAGATCTCATTTTTCTCATTTCACTTGCACACAAATACCCATTTGTAGCCAATAGGTTGTACTTCTTCAGGGGTTTAAACCACTGGTCCGAATACTTTCCGTTTCGCAAGAGAACTCAATTCTGCTTGAATTGTTTCTTTCCATTTCGACCAATCCTTTCTACGTTGGCATTCTTCAACGGATTGTGGTTCAATTTCTTCATTACTTCTAGTAATGTTTCCATTAGTACTTCTAGTAATGTCAACAACGACGTTAAATGAAAATACACCATCAATAATTTTTGTTCTATCCCACTTTTCTCCATAGTTGATTGAGATCTCATTATTATAACGTATGTATTCTTCTTCTGGAGATATCTCTTCAACAGATTTTTCTTCAAGAAATTCCTCTATATGGGAGTTATTAGCAGAAATTTTGGATGAATCAATTATATGCCCTTCTAGAGCTTTTCTATTCATGGGAATAGTCTCTACAGGTGCACTGATATCTTTGTCTTTAACATTCCTCTTCTGGGAAGCTTTATCTTTTGCACTGATAGATCTTCCATGCTTCTGTTGTGGTATAGACGTTTTCGCTACATTGTCAGTGGATTCTTCTGCAAGGACATCAATCCTTGATGAAGCATTAGCAACTAGAATGTGAGACTTTGTCACTTTCTTTGTATCAATAAAAGCATCTGGCAATTGATTTGCAATATCTTGCAAGTAAATAATACTTTGAACTTCTAGTAATTACCTATTTTGCTTCTGGCCGTGACTTTTCTCCCCTGATGGTGGGAACACTGTTTCATTAAAATGACAATCATCAAAATGTGCTTTAAAGATATCACCTATTACAGGTTCAAGATATCTAATAATTGACGAGGAGTCAAATCTAACATAAATACCAAGTCTACGTTGAGGACCCATTTTAGTGTGTTGGAGAGGTGCAATGGGAACACATACATCACAACCAAAAACTCTAATATGAGAAATATTTGGTTGTTGACCAAGAACTAGTTGTGATGGTGAAAAGTTATGATATGTCGTGGTCTAACACAAACTAGAGATACAACATGCAATATGGCATGTCCCCAAGTAGAAACAAAGAGTTTTGTTTTCATAAGAAGAGGTTGAGCAATTAACTAAAGTCTTTTAGTAAAAGATTCAGCTAAGCCATTCTGAGTATGAATATGTGCAATAGTGTGTTCAACATCTATACCAATGGAAATGCAATACTCATTAAATGACTGAGATGTAAATTCACTAGCATTATCAAGGCAAATTGCCTTGATCGGATGATCTGAGAACTGTGCTCGCAATCTCATTATTTGACTAAGAAACTTAGCAAATGTATCATTTCGTGTAGATAGTAGGTAGACATCTGACCATCTAGTTGAAGCATCTATTAATACCATGCAGTAACGAAAAGGTCCAGATGATGGGTGTATGGGGCCACAAATATCCCCTTGAATCCTTTGTAAAAAGAATGTAAATTCATTTACTATCTTTGTTGGTGATGGTTGAATGATCAATTTTCCTTGTGAACAAGTATCATATGGGGATTTGCTTGGTAAAAGAATCTTCTAGTTCTTTAGTGGATGCCCACTTGAATTTTTTTATAATTCAACGCATCGTTATTGACCCTAAATGCCCAAGACGATCATGCCATGCATAAACATTTTTGGGTTAGAACACTTCTGGTGCATCACTGCATGTGATTCAATAGATCTTATAGTCATATAATATAACACACTTGACAAAGCTGAAAGCTTTTCTAATATCATCTTTTTACCATACTTCGTCGAAGTTATATAAAGATATTCCTTATGGTCTTCATTTGTGGTTTCAATATGATAACCATTATGACAGATACATTTAAAACTTAACAGATTTCTTCTGGATCTGATAGAATGTAAAGTGTTGTCAATACATATATTTGTTCTATTAGGAAATATAATATTAGCTCTTCACGAGCCTTCGATAAGATTTGTTATACCAGATACAGTATTGACACTAGCCTTAGTCATAACTAAGTGCGTGAAATATTAGTGTTCTTAAGAATGGTATGAGTTGGTGTACTATCTACTAAACAAGTATCTTCATCTTTCATTTTGGAAATATCAATAATATCCATGCAGCTACAAGTAGATACATCAAAAGTTTATAATTATAAAATCTGCAACTTGATATTTCATAAGATTCAAATGACTACATAAATAAACATGTAAACTTACATAGAAAGAAACAAACACCACAATAAACATGTAAACTTACATAGAAAGAAACAAACACACTTGCATATTAAAAAAAAACACACTAGCACACTATTTAATAATAAAAACTAATTTAACTAGTGTGATCTTTTCCATCACTAGTTAAGAAATCAAACGTCACATCTAATTCAATAATATAATCTTCTATATCAAGATAAGTATAATCAAAAGGCTCATCCTATTCAGTCAAATTCACTTCAATACTCTTTCCCTTCTCAACAGAGGTTTTGTAGAAGTCAATCCAATGTTTAGGCCTATGACATGCAATTGTTGGAAACAATGGATTATGGCACTAAATTTTTGGACTTTGAGCCAAAAATTAAGTGGGACCAGAATACCTCAATAGTTGGGTCCAAATGGATTTGTACACTCCTATGTAAAGAGAGTAATCCACAAAAAGAATGATCAAAATCCATTGAGGAATGAACGAAAAATTGTCATTCAAAGATAGGGCATTTTCAATGTGTGAATTGGATTTTTGCTGGGCTTTCAGATCGGGCTTGGACCAAATTATTTTGCTTCTGTAATAAACTTTTTTAGGCATGTTTGGGCCCAACGGGTCCAGCAGCAAACCAAAAACAGTTTGCTTTAATCTGGTATTGAAGGAGCTGGTTTGGGCAAAGCAAAAGGAGATCATCTTCTTTCTTTCCACCATAGTTGGACCTCTCCCATCATCTTCTTCAATGCAAACTTCAATGCAAATGACTTCCATTACCAAATGCATTTTCAACATTTGGTTTGTACTATACACAGAAATTCAATTCGAAGCAAGCTTCTAGTGTGGTGCACACTAAGCATTCAACCGATTGTATCCTGGGACACAGATGTTGGCAAAAACCTCTAGGACCGTGGTGAGGCGACGAATTTGTTTTGAGGACATCGTGTCTATAACCGCCTCGGTTTGTGTATCCATATTTATTTTCAATATTTTTTAGATTCTGTAAAATATTACAGTTTATGGCTTTATGTTTTAAACAATTGGAATAAGATTTTCAACAATTGCAACAATCTTAAAACAGATTTGATTAAAACAGTTTGGGAAAACTATTTTTCTGATCAGACAGTTTGGGTTTGCTACTAAAGGGGAAAAAAATTGAACATTGAAGGGAGAATTAAATGTATTAGAAAAGTCTTCTTTTAAATGTGCTAGGAAAAGCCTTCCTCTGAAAGACAAAGAGTAACTGATTCATTTCTATATAGGTTTAGACACCTATTCATGAGAGTTTTCTTCTTCTAGTGATAAAAACTACTCAATGGTGGTTGATGCAATTATTGAAGTGAGAATTTTATTTATTCAAATTTAAATCCACCGCTTTAATAGGGGTTGGCTTATTTTGCAGTCTTTCAGCTTACAATCAAAAGAAAATAAATAATTATTTGGTTGTTTATAGTGGTACCAAATTATTTTCCTTGGTTACCCGAACACCGTTAAATTATTTTCATATCTAATTAGGTTTAGAATTTTTAATTCTATCATTCCTATTAGACTTATTTCAGATTACTAACTTAGGGCTGTGTCTGAATTTCAGAATGGAAAATAATGAGAACGGGATTAATGAGGTTCAATTCCTACTACTGCTACACCTAGTGGTGAAGTCCTTGCACATCTTGTTGCTGCAATCCCTTTTACGGTTCCAATGGTCCTGGTCAGTCATGTGGATAAACCACAAAAATTCATTGGTGTGGACTTTAAAAGGTGGCAACAGAAGATGTTGTTCTACCTCACGACTTTAAACCTTGCGAGGTACTTGACTGAGGATAAGCCGATTCTGGCTGAACTTGAGCACAATCAACAAACTTTGGTTGCCGCTAATGTCTAGATGCATTCATATTTCCTTTGCAGGAATTATGTTCTAAACAGGATGCAAGATAATATGTACAACATGTACGTTGTCAAGAACACTGTCAAAGAGCTATGGTTGTCTTTGGAGAAAAGGTTTAAGACCGAGGATGCTGGAACAAAGAAGTTCATCATTAGCCGATTTCTTAACTTTTCTATGGTGAATTCTAGATCTGTGGTGAGCCAAGCACTAGAATTCCAGGAGATTGTCCAACAAATCCACAACGAATAGATGACACTAAATGAGACCTTCTAATCAGGAATTTTGATTGAGAAGCTACCAGCTAATAGCTACTGTAGTCTGGAACTCCTTCAAGAGCTACCTGAAGCACAAGATGAAGGAGATGACCGTTGATGGTGTTATCCTCAAACTCCGCATCGAGGAGGATAACATGAAAGCATACAAGAAGCAGAAAAATCCT